>CM035160.1:99433761-100033761 GCA_020205615.1 Panax quinquefolius | reverse complement strand
CCACCCCGGCAGGGGTTTAGACTTGAAAAAGGGCCCACCCCGATGGGCTAGGGTTCTGTTTTCCAGCTGGTACCCCCGCCCAGGCGGGGGTTTTGTGAAAAGAAAGCCTGCCCTGGCGGGGGTTTTTTTTTCTTCTCTGATGTCATTTGGGAAAACGACCATAACTTTTGATCTGGGAAGAGTTACGAGGCATGCAACCTATCAAATCGAGGATATCGACGAGCTCTACAACTTCTATTCTTTAAGAACTGAGAAATAACGGACTGATGAAGGTAGAAATTGGGCTAGAAGTGACTGATATGCAAACGGCCACCCAAAACAGTGATGTTCGACGGCCGTTGGTACAAAGGTCATAACTCTTGCATCCGAACTCCGATTGGAATGATTCAAGTTGTTCCGGAAAGCTAAGAAGAAGCTCTACAATGTAATCCAAGTTCCAAGCTAAGAACATGAAATAAACATGATAGTCCAAACAAAACCGAATTTCTTTTCTTTTCAATTTCATACCAATTCTTTGCGATTTCAGCTCCCAAGCATAAAATCTAAAAAATGAACACAAAATGCATAAAAAGTAACTAAGAAACATGAGATTAAGGAACTAATTCAAGTAACAGATACCGAATAAGTAGGTATAAAACCTACTTATCATATATATATATATATATATATATATATATATATATATATATATATATATATATATATATACGAATCGATCAGGACTCATTTCAAGACGCTACTAAAATGCGGACTTTTTTTGGGTTTTTTTTTTAAAACAACTAAAAAAAATTAATATTTTATGGAACTGGGATTTTTGTATAATACCCTTGATGTTTAAATATAAATGCTCATGATTATTTGTAAAGTCCTTCAAGGAATATTTGTATAAGGACTTAGTGATAGATCAAATTTTATAGGTTGATCTAAACTCTTAATGTATATCATTCTTTAAATGAATGTATAGAAAAGAAGATCAAACTTGTTAGGTTGATCTTGAGATGTAATAGATAGGCTTCAAAGAGAACGTAGGCTTCGAAGAGATCGGCGGGGGTTTAGCCTTGTAAAGGGACCGCCCTAGCGGGCTAGGGTTCTGTTTTCCAGCTAGCACCCCTGCCACGGCGGGGGTTTTGTGAAAAGAAAGCCTGCCCCGGCGGGGGTCCTTTTTCTGCTTTGACGTCTTTTAGGAAAACAGTCATAACCTTTGATTCGAAAAGAGTTATGATTCCTACCACCTATCAAATCAAAGATATCGACGAGCTCTACAACTTTCATTTTGTAAGAACTGAGAAATAGTGGACGGAAGAAGGTCAAAATAGGGCTTGAAGTGACTGATGTGCAAACGGCCACCCAAAACAGTGAAGTTCGACGTCCGTTGGTACAAAGGTCATAACTCTTGCATCCGAACTCCCATTGGAATGATTCAAGTTGTTCTGGAAATCTAAGAAGAAGCTCTACAATGTAATCCAAGTTCCAAGCCAAGAACATGACATGAACATGAAAGCCCAAACGATGTCTGGATTGCTTTTCTTTTTGATTTCATACCAATTCTTTGATGTTTCAGCTCCAAGCATAAAAACTACAAAATAAACACAAAATACATGAAAAGTAACTAAGAAACATGAGATTAAGCAACTAATTCAAGTAACAAATACCGGATAAGTAGGTATAAAACCACTTATCAAATACCCCCAAACATAACATTTGCTTGTCCTTAAGAAAAAATACAAAACAACAATGATCCAGTCCGGACTCCTGCACGCTAATAAAATGCAGACTTTTTTTTGGGTTTTTTTTAAAATAACTAAAAAAAATTAATATTTTATGGAACTGGAATTTTTCTATAATACCCTTGATGTTTAAATATAAATGCTCATGATTATTTGTAAAGTCCTTCAAGGAATATTTATATAAGGACTTAGTGATAGATCAAATTTGTTAGGTTGATCAAAGCTCTTAATGTATATCATTCTTTAAATGAATGTATAGAAAAGAAGATCAAACTTGTTAGGTTGACCTTGAGATGTAATAGATAGGCTTCGAAGAGATCGTAGTGTATCAAGCTGATCAAGATTACAGAAGACAAGGAAAAACATAGAGCTTCGAGGATCGTAGTGTGCCTGCCTTAAGGTCCTCTTCAGAAATCGTAGAGTGGTCCCAATGTTTGTCGAGCCAACTTAGAGATCGTAGTGTGCTCTCGGAAATGTAGAGCTTGCAAAGCAAGCAAGTGAAGATCATAGTGTGCAAGTCTTTAAGAGAAATTGTAGTGCTCTTGTTTTATAGAATTAGACCAAGCACCAAGGTAATAAGACACCTTTTTGTTTGAAGATATATCTCCAACAAATATGGAATGGGTTTCAAACGTTGAAGTCCTCACCAGTTCCAACGGTACAATAGATATCCTTAGTATGCAACAAAGAAGCGTATTGAAGAAGTTAAGGAAAGTACGATTGGTAGGAGAAAAACACCTTTTCAGGTGTTAGGTGAGAAAGCAATCTGCTGTGTTAGTGGGCCAGAATATAATTCAGAAGATGTGCATAAAAGTCTCCATCAAAGTAAAAATGTCAAACGCATTTAATACATCAACGGATGGATCAAACGGATAGATTTTAAGATCACATATATGCAAAACATATGCAGATGAGAGAAATAAGCAAGCATTGAACAAGAACGAAAAAGAACTCTCAACGCTCAACTCTACGATCTGAGAAAAAGAGAAAGCATGTTCAGCTACTCAGTTCTTTCGAACAAGTTCTTAATTAGCAACTGAGTAGCAACCATCAAGAACTCAACAACTACCAATCAACTGAAGTAAGAGTTCCAAATCAGAAGGACTTGAAGATTTCTAAGTGAACTGTAAAGAGCCAAGTCTGTTGGACATGAAGAGTTCAAGAGTGAACTAAGAAGTTCCTAGACTGCTGGTCTAGAAAGAATCCATGTGATTCAGAAAGTGTAAAAGACATCCTTAGTGGATTTCCTACTCTAAGAGTAGAAGAGTGGACTAGGAGCTTTAAGTGTTCTGAACCACTTAAAACAACTATGTCTACTACATTCTTGTTATACCTGTCATATCTGCCATAACTGCTATAACTGCCTCACTCTCATTTACTTACTATCTTAAGGGAGATTAAAACAAATATTAATTTCGCTAAGTTTTAATCATTATCAACTAACAAGTTAAAACGAAAAGATTTTTAAATATCTATTCAACCCCCCCCCCCTTCTAGATAACTATTGTGCCTCCGGGAAATAACAATTGGTATCAGAACAGGTTTTATTATACAGCCTACAAAGCTTAAGTAGATCCAATGGCACACTTTCCAAGCGAATCAAGGACTGGTGCAAGCAGCAAGCCACCAATGTGCAACAAAAATAAATTTGCAAACTGGAAAGTTAGGATGCAAGCATACATGGACTCAATAGATGAAGATCTATTTGAGACTATTCAGAATGGGCCCTATGTTCCAACAAAGCTTGCACCAACTACTGACGATCCAAATAGAATACAAATCAAAGCCAAAGAGGAGTGGACAAACAACGAGAAGAGAGCTGTTCAACTCGACAAGAAGGCTAAGAACATTTTGTTTCAATCATTAGAAGATGATCTATTCAAAAATGTGGTCAACATCAAAACAGCAAAGGAGGTTTGGTAAGCACTACTCATCATGCATGAAGGAACAAAAGAAGTAAGAGAAAACAAACAATCTCTCCTAACACATCAATATGAAATGCTCGCACACGTTCAAGGAGATAACATCACTGACACCTACGAGAGATTTAACGTTCTACTCAACTCTCTACGAGCATATGGAAAGATCTATCCAAACAAAGATCTAATCATAAAGTTCATGAGAGCCTTACCAAGCAGATGGGATGCCAAAACCACTACTATTAGAGAGTCAAAGAATCTCCATGAGATGACTGTCCAACAGCTATATGACAACCTTCTGACATACGAATTGGAGCTGACTCAACGAGCATAAACTCTATCAGAAGGAAGAAAGAAGGATAAGGGTGTTGCTCTCAAAGCAACTGAAAGTACCTCAAAGGTCAACACTGAAATTGACTCTGACTATGATGAAGACGATGATAAGGACTTTGCAATGCTGGTAAAAAGACTAAGAAGGTTCATGCGTCAAGGCAAAACCAGCAAGCCAAAGAAGGTTAGCAACTACAGCAGCCAGAAGCAAATGAATGATCTATGCTACAACTGCAAGAAGCCTAGCCATTTCATTGCCAATTGCAATAAATCTCTTAAAGAAGAACTAAAGAAGAAATCACATGCAAAGAAGGAATACAAAGGCAACAAAAGGCCTCAGAAGAGAGATAAAGGCCTTGTAGCTGGAGGATCGTGGAGTAATTAAGACAATGACTCAACTCCCGAATCTGGAGATGATGAAGACCCTCAAATGGCTAATCTGTGCCTAATGGCCAAACATGCAAAGGACAAACTGAACTCGAACATACATGAAGTAAGTATCGATGAGGTATTTGACTTCAACTCACTTGATGTAGACATTAATGATTTGAGAACTGCACTGCATGGCATAACAACTGATCTACATCAATACATAAAGTGGTTCAGAGTTCTGTCGAAGGATTATTCACTTCTTCAAGAGGAGAAAAAGAAAGTTCAAGAAGAGCTAGAAACAACTCTTCTAAGTACTAACTTTCTCTCCAAGCTTGAGACTGAGAATGAGATCTTAAAACAGACTAATGATCTCAATTCACAAAGAGAGTCCAATCTAACCTCTAAAGTTGAGGAACTAGAAAAAGACTATCTCTATATGGAACAAATCCTCATCATCCATGGACTCCCTGCTCTCTAGTCAAAGAAGTACATTTGACAGAACAGGCTTAAGCTTTGGGGAATCCACCTCAGAGCCATGTGTGGAAAAGATAAAGTAAACTAGCACTAGTAATGCTTCATGTTTTAGTAGAGGCATTACATTTGTGAAATCCTCATAGAAGGAAGAACTAGCCATACCCTGTTCTACTGTGTCCATCTATACTCAAAGGAGTAAAGGATCTCATGCTGGCCTAGGCTTTAGAAAAGAGAAGAGTAACCCATCCTCTACTCACCAACCTCTAAGGATCGTAGAGTCAAATAAAACCAACTCTACGAACCAACTGGGAAGGTATAGTAGAGGTAAGATACACTCCTCACAATTCATGAGACCCAAAGAAATGTGGAAAAAGAAAAATTAGTTTAACAGAAGGATGACTAAAGAACCACAAAAGTTCAAATGGAGGATGAACTCTCACACACACACAGGCATGCATCATACTAAGTGTTTTGTGTGCAATAGAGTTGGTCACAAGGCTGCAAAGTGCTATTATAATTCCATGCATGTGAGACCCAAGATCAAATAAATTTGGGTCCCCAAAGGTACTAACAAAATAGGACCTCGTGCAAATATGGGTACCAAAATGAAGGTTTGATGTTACCACAGGAAAAGAACTCCACGATCACAGCCTGGTATCTGGACAGTGGATGCTCAAGGCACATGACTGGGAATAAAGCCCTTTTGTCGAACTACATAGAAAAAGATGGTCCCTCAGTCATCTTTGGAGACAATGGCTCTGGCAAGACAAAAGGATACAACTCAGCTGGTAATGGAGCAGTGTCCTTCAGTAGAGTGGCCTATGTGGAAGGACTACAACACAATCTTCTAAGCATTAGCCAACTCTGCGACAAGGGTCATCAAGTAACTTTCCTCAACAATCAGTGTCAAGTCAGAGATTTGAAGACATCTGCTATAAAGCTAACCGGAACAAGAGAAGGAAATATCTACATAGTGAATCTTGGACAACTAAGCTCTGATGAAACAGTATGCTTTCTGGCTAAAGCATATTAAGAAATAAGCTGACTATCGCATAGACGATTGTCTCATTTAAACTTCAAAAGCATGTCCAAGCTGGCCTCAAAAGACCTTATTGCATGCCTACCCAAGTTTAACTTCATGAAAGAAAGGCCATGCAATGCCTGTCAGCTTGGAAAGCAAACTAGAAGCTCATTCAAGAGCAAAACTGCCAACTCAATCGACAAGCCTCTGTAATTGCTCCACATGGATCTATTCGGGCCAATTCCAACAACAAGTCTCAGAGAGAAGATATACTCACTGGTCATAGTCGACGACCACACCAAGTTCATATTGGTGTTCTTTCTAACCTCTAAGGATGAAACATACTCCCAACTGATTAAGATGTTCAGGCTAGTAATGAAAGAAAAAGGAGAGAAAATCAAGGCTATAAGGAGTGATCATGGTAGAGAATTTGACTTCTCAGAAATGGATCAGTTCTGCACAGACAATGGCATCAGTCATAACTTCTCAGCTCCACGAACTCCTTAACAAAATAGAGTAGCTGAGAGAAAGAACAGAACTTTGATAGAGGCTGGAAGAACTCTACTAGCAACATATCTGCCTAAATACTTCTGGGCAGAAGCTGTCAACACTGCATGTTACACTCAAAACAGATCACTCATACATTCTACGATCAAGAAGACTCCCTATGAACTGTGGAAAGGAAGAAAGCCAAGTGTCAGCTACTTTCATGTATTCGGTTGTGCATGCTACATTCTCAACAATGGAAAGCAGTACATGACAAAGTTTCAACCCAAGTCAGACGAAGGAATCTTTCTGGGATATGCCACAGATAGTAAAGCCTACAGAGTGTTCAACAAGAAGACACTAAGTGTTGAAGTCTCGATTCACATCATCTTTAATGAAACAGACTTAGACAAAATAGTTCCTCAAGACACTATGACCGACATTTCAGACACTAAGAACGAGGTCGTCGAGCTCAACACTACGATTGTAGTGCCAGATATTGAATAATAGTTGAGCAAAGAAATGAGATCGTAGAGAGACTTATGCCAATCAACGAATCTCCACACCAAGAAGATGAAATAGATCTTGAAGGCCTAAGACAAGAAGGCATAAGGACATATATCCAAACAAGAAATAGATGGGAAAGAGATCACATTCAAGATCTAATCATTAGAGATCCGAATGCAAGAGTCAAAAGAAGAGCCGCCACATATAATGAATGTTTTTATCTAAGCTTCTTGTCACAAATGGAACCTAAGAAGATAGAGGATGCTATGGAAGACTCCAGCTGGATAGAAGCCATGCAGGAAGAACTTAACCAATTTGAAAGAAGCAAAGTATGGAGACTGGTCCCAAGACCAAAGAGTCATCCTGTCATTGGAACCAAATGGGTCTTCTTCAAAAACAAGACGGATGAAGATGAAGTAATAACCAGGAACAAGGCAAGACTAGTGGCCAAGGGCTACTCTCATGAAGAAGGCATTGACTACGATGATACATTTGCACCTGTTGCCAAACTAGAAGCCATCAGAATCTTCCTTGCCTTAGCTGCTCACATGAAAATCAAGGTCTTTCAGATGGATGTTAAAAGTGCTTTCCTGAATGGTGAACTTCAAGAAGAAGTCTATGTAGAGAAACCTCTAGGTTTCATCAATCCATCTCTTTCTAATTATATTTATAGATTAGACAAAGCCTTATATGGTCTTAAACAAGCACCTAGAGCATGGTATAAAACACTAACTAACTTTCTTATTGAAAATGGATTCACTAGAGGTAGAGTAGATACCACATTATTCCTTAAAAAGCATAAAGACAAAGTTTTATTAGTTCAAATATATGTTGATAATATTATTTTTGGTTCTACTGATGAAAAGCTATGTAAGAGATTCTCCAAGCTTATACAGAGCAAGTTTGAAATGAGCATGATGGATGAAATTTGAACTTCTTTCCTCGACCGCAAGTAAAAGCGGTGATGAAGGAATATTCATAAACCAAGCCAAGTACATCAAAGATTTACTTAAGAAATATGGCATGGAATCAGTCTCTCCTATGAAAACCCCAATTGCTCCTGCACCCAAGCTTGACAAAGATGAAAAAGGTAAAAGTATTGATATAACTCAATATAGAGGTATGATAGGCTCTCTTCTATATCTAACTGCCAGTAGACTAGATATAATGTTTTTAACATGCATATGTGCTAGATTTCAGGCTGACCCTAAAGAATCACATTTAACTGTTGTAAAGAGGATTTTCAGGTATCTCAAGGGTACACCTTACTTGGGGCTTTGGTACCCCAAGGAGTCCTCTTTTGAACTAACAGGATACCACGAGATCTTGATTTTGCAAGTCGCAAAATAGATAGAAAGAGTACCCGATGCTTTTATAAATTTCTAGGAAGCAGACTTGTGTCTGGTTTAGCAAAAGTAAAACTCAAGAATAACTCATATCTCACTTTCAACCGAGAAGTGAATACATTCTTTCTTTGGCAAATTCTTTGTGCTTTCAGATCCTATGGATGAAAAATTAGTTAGCTGATTATGGGATTTATTTCAAATCTATTCCCATTCACTGTGATAACACAAGTGCCATAGCAATAACTCATAATCCTGTCATGCATTCTAGGACTAAGCATATAGAAATATTGTATCACTTCATTAGGGACCATGTGCAAAATGGAACTATATCTTTACAATATATCCCTACTGAAAATCAACTTGCTCATGTCTTTACAAAACCTCTAGATGAATTCAGGTTTAACAAGTTAATAAGTGAGCTAGGAATGCTTAATTTACAACCATAAAATATATGCTCTAGTATGTGCTAACCATATAGATACAAAGGATATGGCTGAAATCGTAGACATGATCAAGGGAAGTCCATGAAAGTACAGCTGAAGCAACATGAAAGACAATGATGGTAGCATAAACTCAACAATCATAGTGCAGACTCAACGATAGCAGAACCCCATCAACAATACAAAGGAGCATCCTGTAATGATAAGCTTCAAAACAAAGCAATCTCTCTGATAAGCGCCTCAGGAACAAACCTAACCCTTGACTCACTCCAAGAGGTTGGCCCTTCATGAGCTACCATAAAAGAATGCTAAGTCAAAAACTCATCACAAGAATCCGGTTAGACTAGACGATCGTAGATCAGACACGATGTTTGCCAAACAGACTCGACGATCGTAGTTCAGACACGACGATTGCTGGACAGACTCAACGATCATAGTTCAGACACGACGAATATTGGACAGACTCGACGATCGTAGTTCAGACACAACGAATGCAAAGCAGACTCAACGATGGCAAAGGCTACCTCAACGATCGTAGTCCTCCCTAAGGACACATTAGCTCTGAAGCAGCTAAGGGCAAATCAGTACAATCCTCCTCAGTTAAATCCATAGAGTCAAGCAGAATCTGACACCTGCCCCACTAAACAAAAATGAAGCAGTGTCCTTCAGTAGAGTGGCCTATGTGGAAGGACTACAACACAATCTTCTAAGCATTAGCCAACTCTACGACAAGGGTCATCAAGTAAATTTCCTTAATAATCAGTGTCAAGTCAGAGATTTGAAGACATCTGCTATAAAGCTAACCGGAACAAGAGAAGGAAATGTCTACATAGTGAATCTTGGACATCTAAGCTCTGATGAAACAGTATGCTTTCTGGCTAAAGCATATTAAGAAATAAGCTGGCTATGGCATAGACGATTGTCTCATTTAAACTTCAAAAGCATGTCCAATCTGGCCTCAAAAGACCTTATTGCATGCCTACCCAAGTTCAACTTCATGAAAGAAAGGCCATGCAATGCCTGTCAGCTTGGAAAGCAAACTAGAAGCTCATTCAAAAGCAAAATTGCCAACTTAATCGACAAGCCTCTGTAATTGCTCCACATGGATCTATTCGGGCCAATTCCAACAACAAGTCTCAGAGGGAAGATATACTCACTGGTCATAGTTGACGACTACACCAAGTTCATATTGGTGTTCTTTCTAACCTCTAAGGATGAAACAAACTCCCAACTGATCTAGATGTTCAGGCTAGTAATGAACGAAAAAAGAGATAAATCAAGGCTATAAGGAGTGATCATGGTAGAGAATTTGACTTCTCAGAAATGGATCAGTTCTGCACAGACAATGGCATCAGTCATAACTTCTCAGCTCCACGAACTCCTTAACAAAATGGAGTAGCTGAGAGAAAGAACAGAACTTTGATAGAGGCTGGAAGAACTCTACTAGCAGCAGCCTATCTGCCTAAATACTTCTGGGAAGAAGCTGTCAACACTGCATGTTACACTCAAAACAGATCACTCATACACTCTATGATCAAGAAGACTCCCTATGAACCGTGGAAAGGAAGAAAGCCAAGTGTCAGCTACTTTCATGTATTCGGTTGTGCATGCTACATTCTCAACAATGGAAAGCAGTACATGACAAAGTTTCAACCCAAGTCAGACGAAGGAATCTTTCTGGGATATGCCACAGACAATAAAGCCTATAGAGTGTTCAACAAGAAGACACTAAGTGTTGAAGTCTCGATTCACATCATCTTTGATGAAACAGACTTGGACAAAATAGTGCCTCAAGACACTATGACCGTCAGTTCAGACACTAAGAACGAGGTCGTCGAGCTCAACACTACGATTGTAGTGCTAGATAGTGAAATAGTTGAGCAAAGAAATGAGATCGTAGAGAGACCTATGCCAAACAATGAACCTCCACGCCAAGAAGAAGAAATAGATCTTGAAGGCCTAAGACAAGAAGGCATAAGGACATATATCCCAACAAGAAATAGATGGAAAAGAGATCACATTCAAGATCTAATCATTAGAGATCCGAGTGCAAGAATCAAAAGAAGAGCTTCCACATATAATGAATGTTTTTATCGAAGCTTCTTATCATAAATGGAACCTAAGAAGATAGAGGATGCTATGGAAGACTCCAGCTGGATAGAAGCCATGCAGGAAGAACTCAACCAATTTGAAAGAAGCAAAGTATGGAGACTGGTCCCAAGACCAAAGAGTCATCCTGTCATTGGAACCAAATGGGTCTTCTTCAGAAATAAGATGGATGAAGATGAAGTAATAACCAGGAACAAGGCAAGACTAGTGGCCAAAGGCTACTCTCATGAAGAAGGCATTGACTACGATGATACATTTGCACCTGTTGCCAAACTAGAAGCCATCAGAATCTTCCTTGCCTTTGCTGCTCACATGAAATTCAAGGTCTTTTAGATGGATGTTAAAAGTGCTTTCCTGAATGGTGAACTTCAAGAAGAAGTCTATGTAGAGCAACCTCTAGGTTTCATCAATCCATCTCTTTCTAATTATATTTATAGATTAGACAAAGCCTTATATGGTCTTAAACAAGCACCTAGAGCATGGTATGAAACACTAACTAACTTTCTTATTGAAAATGGATTCACTAGAGGTAGAGTAGATACCACATTATTCCTTAAAAAGCATAAAGACAAAGTTTATTAGTTCAAATATATGTTGATAATAATATTTTTGGTTCTACTGATGAAAAGCTATGTAAGAGATTCTCCAAGCTTATGCAGAGCAAGTTTGAAATGAGCATGATGGGTTTGCTGAACTTCTTCCTTGGATCGCAGTAAAAGCGGTGATGAAGGAATATTCATAAACCAAGCCAAGTACATCAAAGATTTACTTAAGAAATATGGCATGGAATCAGTCTCTCCTATGAAAACCCCAATTGCTCCTGCAACCAAGCTTGACAAAGATGAAAAAGGTAAAAGTATTGATATAACTCAATATAGAGGTATGATAGGCTCTCTTCTATATCTAACTGCCAGTAGACCAGATATAATGTTTTCAACATGCATATGTGCTAGATTTCGGTGACCTAAAGAATCACATTTAAGCTACTTTGTAAAGAGGATTTTCGGGTATCTCAAGGTACACCTCACTTGGGGCTTTGGTACCCCAAGGAGTCCTCTTTGAACTAACAGGATACATTGAGATCTTTGATTTTGCAGTCGCAAAATAGATAGAAAAGAGTACCGAAGGCACCTATCAATTTCTAGAAGCAGATTTGTGTCCTGGTTTAGCAAGAAGCAAAACTCAATTATCTACTTCAATGCGCAGGTGAATACTTTCTTTCTTTGGGCATTCTTGTGCTCGAGATCCTATGGATGAAAAATCAGTTAGCTGATTATGGGTTTTATTTCAAATCTATTCCCATTCACTGTGATAACACAAGTGCCATAGCAATAACTCATAATCCTGTCATACATTCTAGGACTAAGCATATAGAAATAATGTATCACTTCATTAGGGACCATGTGCAAAATGGAACTATATCTTTACAATATATCCCTACTAAAAATCAACTTGCTGATGTCTTTACAAAACCTCTAGATGAATTCAGGTTTAACAAGTTAATAAGTGAGCTAGGAATTCTTAATTTACAACCATAAAATATATGCTCTAGTATGTGCTAACCATATAGATACAAAGGCTATGGCTGAAATCGTAGACATGATCAAGGGAAGTCCACGAAAGTACAGCTGAAGCAACATGAAAGACAATGATCGTAGCATAAACTCAACAATCATAGTGTAGACTCAACGATAGCAGAACCCCATCAACAAAACAAAAGGAGCATCCTGTAATGATAAGCTTCAAAACAAAGAAATCTCTCTGATAAACACCTCAGGAAACAAACCTAACCCTTGACTCATTGCAAGAGGTTGGCCCTTCATGAGCTACCTTAAAAGAATGCTAAGTCAAAAACTCATCACAAGGATCCGGTCAGACTAGACGATCGTAGATCAGACACGACGATTGCCAAACGGACTCGACGATCGTAGTTCAGACACGACGATTGCTGGACAGACTCAACGATCATAGTTCAGACACGACGAATGCAAAGCAGACTCAACGATCGCAAAGGCTACCTCAACGATCGTAGTCCTCCCTAAGGACACATTAGCTCTGAAGGAGCTAATGGGCAAATCAGTACAATCCTCCTCAGTTAAATTTATAGAGTCAAGCAGAATTTGACACCTGCCCCACTAAACAAAAATGAAGCAGTGTCCTTCAGTTTAGTGGCCTATGTGGAAGGACTACAACACAATCTTCTAAGCATTAGCTAACTCTACGACAAGGGTCATCAAGTAACTTTCCTCAACAATCAGTGTCAAGTCAGAGATTTGAAGACATCTACTATAAAGCTAACCGGAACAAGAGAAGGAAATGTCTACACAGTGAATCTTGGACAGCTAAGCTCTGATGAAGCAGTATGCTTTTTGGCTAAAGCATATTAAGAAATAAGCTGGCTATGGCATAGACGATTGTCTCATTTAATCTTCAAAAGCATGTCCAAGTTGGCCTCAAAAGATCTTATTGCATGCCTACCCAAGTTCAACTTCATGAAAGAAAGGCCATGCAATGCCTGTCAGCTTGGAAAGCAAACCAGAAGCTCATTCAAGAGCAAAACTGCCAACTCAATCGACAAGCCTCTGTAATTGCTCCACATGGTCTATTCGGGCTAATTCCAACAACAAGTCTCATAGGGAAGATATACTCACTGGTCATAGTCGACGACTACACCAAGTTCATATTGGTGTTCTTTCTAACCTCTAAGGATGAAACAATCTCCCAATTGATTAAGATGTTCAGGCTAGTAATGAAGGAAAAAGGAGAGAAAATCAAGGCTATAAGGAGTGATCATGGTAGAGAATTTGACTTCTCAGAAATGGATCAGTTCTGCAGAGACAATGGCATCAGTCATAACTTCTCAGCTCCACGAACTCCTCAACAAAATGGAGTAGCTGAGATAAAGAACAAAACTTTGATAGAGGCTGGAAGAACTCAACTAGTAGCAGCCCATCTGCCTAAATACTTCTGGGCAGAAGCTGTCAACACTGCATGTTACACTCAAAACAGATCACTCATACACTCTACGATCAAGAAGACTCCCTATGAACTGTGGAAAGGAAGAAAGCCAAGTGTCAGCTACTTTCATGTATTCGGCTGTGCATGCTACATTCTCAACAATGGAAAGTAGTACATGACAAAGTTTCAACCCAAGTCAGACGAAGGAATCTTTTTGGGATATGCCACAGGCAGTAAAGCCTATAGAGTGTTCAACAAGAAGACACTAAGTGTTGAAGTCTCGATTCACATCATCTTTGATGAAACAGACTTGGACAAAATAGTGCCTCAAGACACTATGACCGTCAGTTCAGACACTAAGAACGAGGTCGTCGAGCTCAACACTATGATTGTAGTGCCAGATAGTGAAATAGTTGAGCAAAGAAATGAGATCGTAGAGAGACCTATGCCAAACAATGAACCTCCACGCCAAGAAGAAGAAATAGATCTTGAAGGCCTAAGACAAGAAGGCATAAGGACATATATCCCAACAAGAAATAGATGGAAAAGAGATCATATTCAAGATCTAATCATTAGAGATCCAAGTGCAAGAATCAAAAGAAGAGCTGCCACATATAATGAATGTTTTTATCTAAGCTTCTTATCACAAATGGAACCTAAGAAGATAGAGGATGCTATGGAAGACTCCAGCTGGATAGAAGCCATGCAAGAAGAACTCAACCAATTTAAAAGAAGCAAAGTATGGAGACTGGTCCCAAGACCAAAGAGTCATCCTGTCATTGGAACCAAATGGGTCTTCTTCAAAAACAAGACGGATGAAGATGAAGTAATAACCAGGAACAAGGCAAGACTAGTGGCCAAGGGCTACTCTCATGAAGAAGGCATTGACTACGATGATACATTTGCACCTGTTGCCAAACTAGAAGCCATCAGAATCTTCCTTGCCTTTGCTGCTCACATGAAATTCAAGGTCTTTTAGATGGATGTTAAAAGTGCTTTCCTGAATGGTGAACTTCAAGAAGAAGTCTATGTAGAGAAACCTCTAGGTTTCATCAATCCATCTCTTTCTAATTATGTTTATAGATTAGACAAAGCCTTATATGGTCTTAAACAAGCACCTAGAGCATGGTATGAAACACTAACTAACTTTCTTATTGAAAATGGATTCACTAGAGGTGGAGTAGATACCACATTATTCCTTAAAAAGCATAAAGACAAAGTTTATTAGTTTAAATATATGTTGATAATATTATTTTTGGTTCTACTAATGAAAAGCTATGTAAGAGATTCTCCAAGCTTATGCTGAGCAAGTTTGAAATGAGCATGATGGGTGAGCTGAACTTCTTCCTTGGACTACAAGTAAATCAGACTGATGAAGGAATATTCATAAACCAAGCCAAGTACATCAAAGATTTACTTAAGAAATATGGCATGGAATCAGTCTCTCCTATGAAAATCCCAATTGCTCCTGCAACCAAGCTTGACAAAGATGAAAAAGGTAAAAGTATTGATATAACTCAATATAGAGGTATGATAGGCTCTCTTCTATATCTAACTGCCAGTAGACCAGATATAATGTTTTCAACATGCATATGTGCTAGATTTCAGGCTGACCCTAAAGAATCACATTTAACTGCTGTAAAGAGGATTTTCAGGTATCTCAAGGGTACACCTCACTTGGGGCTTTGGTACCCCAACGAGTCCTCTTTTGAACTAACAGGATACACAGATGCTAATTTTGCAGGCTGCAAAATAGATAGAAAGAGTACCAATGGCACCTATCAATTTCTAGGAAACAGACTTGTGTCCAGGTTTAGCAGGAGGCAAAACTCAGTATCTACCTCAACTGCAGAAGCTGAATACATTGCTGCTGGCAGCTGCTGTGCTCAAATCCTACGGGTGAAAAATCAGTTAGCTGATTATGGGCTTTATTTCAAATCTATTCCCATTCACTGTGATAACACAAGTGCCATAGCAATAACTCATAATCCTGTCATGCATTCTAGGACTAAGCATATAGAAATAATGTATCACTTCATTAGGGACCATGTGCAAAATGGAACTATATCTTTACAATATATCCCTACTAAAAATCAACTTGCTGTGATGTCTTTACAAAACCTCTAGATGAATCCAGGTTTAACAAGTTAATAAGTGAGCTAGGAATGCTTAATTTATAACCATAAAATATATGCTCTAGTATGTGCTAACCATATAGATACAAAGGCTATGGCTGAAATTGTAGACATGATCAAGGGAAGTCCACGAAAGTATAGCTGAAGTAACATGAAAGACAATGATCGTAGCATAAACTCAACAATCATAGTGCAGACTCAACGATAGCAAAACCCCATCAACAAATCAAAAGGAGCATCCTTTAATGGTAAGCTTCAAAATAAAGCAATCTCTCTGATAAGCACCTCAGGAACAAACCTAACCCTTGACTCACTCCAAGAGGTTGGCCCTTCCTGAGCTACCTTAAAAGAATGCTAAGTCAAAAACTCATCACAAGGATCCGGTCAGACTCGACGATCGTAGATTAGACGCGACGATTGCCAAACAGACTCGACGATCGTAGTTCAGACACGACGATTGCTGGACAGACTCAATAATGGTTGGAAGTAGTTCTAAATCAACCAAGAATGGTGCATGAGGTATTAACTGTCCCAATTCTTTATAGAGTGAATCACTATCCACTGTCTTTTTCCAGCCAATTTTATGAATTTCCAAGCTAGTTGGAAGTGGTTCTAAATCAACCAAGTCAATCCCCAGTTATAGAATCCCAAAATTCTGTAACTGATGAACCAAACGTGCCAAACTTCATATTGATCCCAACTCCCATCTTCTCTACGATCACTGACTCTAGCCCCATCGTCGAGTCCCAAGGAGAAATCGTAGAGCCGCCTATTCCAGACACTGAAACATAGGCTCCTCCATCAGATATTCCCTCTTCATCCACAAATGAATACTTCAACCTTGATCTTGCCCTCTACTCCTCGCAAGATCAATTCAAGAAAACATCCCCTCGTTTAAACAATCCTCAACTCAATGATCTACTCTCAGATCTTCCCACTAAAGTTGAGTTAAATGAAGTATCCAAGAACATGATCAAGGACATCGATGAGAGCCTTGAAGCTCACTCAGAATTCATTCATCTCAGACTGACAAACATGATCACTGCTGCAAACAATCTCCGAGGAACCCTAAACGCTGAGCTTACTAAGAAGCTGAGGGAGATTATCAAGGAAATGATTAAAAGCATAAAGGACAGGGATGATATTCACTTCATAGCCGCCAAGAGATACAGAGATGTTGTTCATGCATTACAGAACACTCAAGAAGCCCAGAATAAGCTTATGATGGAGAACATCATTAGTTTGAAAATTGCAGTCAACGAATTTTAACAAGCCTACGTAACCCAAGGACAGCAAACTGACAATGTTCTAGCCGTTCTCAAAAATAGGGAAGCTCAATCTGAAGCTCTGATAAAGGAAAATCGAGAGGACATTGCTCAAACTCAATGCCAATTGAATGAGCTCGTCCAAGGAGTGACTCGACTATCCAAAGACATTCAAACCCTTGATACTGACATAAAGGGGGAGAATAAAAGGAAAGGAGAAGGAGGCCAGGGCAGAGGCAGAGGAGTTCAAGGAGGCCAGGGCAGAGGCAGGAGTCCTCTTACAAGGAAATTCCACCAATAGACTCCACGATCCAGCCATCAGACTCAACGACCTGATCAGCAGGAAATTTTAATGGCTCAGCCAATAAGGAGTATAGGGCCAGCTACCAACTCACAAAATGTCACCACCACAGGCCTTAGAATGCCAACTGGAGATCCTGCATTTATGAATAGGCATGATCAAAATCCTAGGCTAAGCCCTAGTGAGCTGGAAGATCTAGCCAGGTGGGATGAAGTAAGCAGGAAAAGAAGAGCTGAGGAGTATGCCAATACTCCTCGCAAAAGATCAAGGAAATAGAGATAAGTGAAAGTTTTAATTCTTATTGATGTAAAGCTAAATTGTAATATTCTTCGAACATCAATAAATTCATGCTTATTTTCTAGAAATTTTAGCTGCTCACTGAAATACTTAGTCATGTTTACTTTCTTCCAATTGCACCTAGAAACTAATAATCATGACAACAAATCTCCTTGGTTATGTCAACATCAAATAGGGGGAGATTGTTGGAAGAGTGCATATTTTGATTTGATGTTTAAATATAAATGCTCATGATTATTTGTAAAGTCCTTCAAGGAATATTTGTATAAGGACTTAGTGATAGATCAAATTTGTTAGGTTGATCTAAGCTCTTAATGTATATCATTCTTTAAATGAATGCATAGAAAAGAAGATAAAACTTGTTAGATTGATCTTGAGATATAATAGATAGGCTTCAAAGAGATCGTAGTGTATCAAACTGATCAAGATTACAGAAGACAAGGCAAAACGTAGAGCTTCGAGGATCGTAGTGTGCCTGCCTTAAGGGCCTCTTCGAAAATCGTAGAGTGGTCCCAACGTTTGCCAAGCCAACTCAAAGATCGTAGTGTGCTCTCAGAAATGTAGAGCTTGCAAAGCAAGCAAGTGAAGATCGTAGTGTGCAAGTCTTTAAGAGAAATCATAGTGCTCTTGTTTGATAGAATCAGACCAAGCACCAAGGTAAATGACACCACGATCTGGATCGTAGAGTATCATTTGTCGTGTGTCAGAAGCATCGAGCCCTACCTTTTTGTTTGAAGATATATCTCCAACAAATATGGAATGGGTTTCAAACGTTGAAGTCCTCACCAGTTCTAACGGTACAAAAGATATCCTTAGTATGCAACAAAGAAGCGTATTGAAGAAGGTAAGGAAAGTACCATTGGTAAGAGAAAAACACCTTTTTAGGTGTTAGGTGAGAAAGCAATCTGCTGTGTCAGTGGGCCAGAATGCAATTCAGAAGATATGCAGAAAAGTCTCCATCTAAGTACAAAAATGTCAAACGCATTTAATTCTTCAACGGATGGATCAAACAGATAGATTTCAAGATCACATATATGTAAAACATATGCAGATGAGAGAAGTAAGCAAGCATTGAACAAGAACAAAAAAGAACTCTTAATGCTCAACTCTACGATCTGAGAAAAAAAGAAAGCTTGCTCAGCTACTCAGTTCTTTCAAATAAGTGCTTAAATAGCAACTGAGTAGTAACCATCAAGAACTCAACAACTACTAATCAACTGAAGTAAGAGTTCCAAGTCAGAAAGACTTGAAGAGTTCTAAGTGGACTATAAAGAACCATGTCTGCTGGACTTGAAGAGTTCAAGAGTGAACTAAAAAGTTCCTAGACTGCTGGTCTAGAAGGAATCTGTGTGATTCAAAAAGTGTAAAAGACATCCTTAATGGTTTTCCTACTTGAAGAGTAGAAGAGTGGACTAGGAGCTTTAAGTGCTCTGAACCACTTAAAACGACTGTGTCTACTACATTCTTGCTATACCTGTCATATCTGTCATAACTGTTATAACTGCCTTACTCTCATTTACTTAGTATCTTAAGGGAGATTAAAACAGATATTAATTCCGCTAAGTTTTAATCATTATCAACTAACAAGTTAAAACGAAAAGATTTTTAAATATCTATTCACCCCCCCCCCCTTCTAGATAACTATTGTGCCTCCGGGAACTAACATAGTCTTATGATTGTTAAAGTTTAAAGTAGAAATACTTGATAATTTAGGACATAGTTCATGGTCTTGTAACCCTCAGATGTACTTTTGATTTCTATTCTAATCTTGATTCAAAAGTCGAGCTTTCTTTTGTTCAATATCCATTGTTTACTCATATGTTATTATTAGTAATATTGTAAACTTATGGGCAATTATTGCTCACTCTTGTATAATAACTTTTCAGCTAAGGTTGAAAGAGTTGATGAGCCATCCACTAGTAATGGAAAAGGCAAAGCAAGTAAATGATGAAGACTTGTTTATTATTTGAGAATGTTCATGTTAAGACTTAATTTGTTATGTTTAAGAGTTATTTAAAATATGTTATGTTTCCGCATTGATGTATTAAGGTTTGATTACCTGGGATTTTATTGTTTAGCTATTGTAAACCTTTATTGAGAGGATTTCTATTTCAGTTTTATTATTATCTTTATTATGGGTAAATAGATGTTAGTTATTTTGGTGAGTGAACAGAAAATCTGTGGGAAATTTGAGTACCTGGATTTGGGGGTGTCACATATTGGTATCAAAGCTGTAGGTTATGAACCTTAGGTGGGGAAAAAACCTTAGGTAGTAGCCTTTTAAAAGATTTAGAACATAGTGGTGATAAACTCTTATCGAGTTCTAAGGTATGAATTAAGGAATTCATTGAAGATAATAAAAGAGTTTATGTGCTTATGTGATATACTTATGTACTCGCGAGTATTGATTAGTAATTAAACCTTAAAAATTTGTTGTCAAGATGTCTAACGTTGGAGGATCTAGTCAGGTTGGGGAGGAGGAACCCCAAGTGCTTAGAGAGGAGGAGCCCCGAGACATTCATATCATCAGGGAGCAGTTGATACAGAGAGAGCCACCTCCGTTGATCACTATCGAGGGTCAGGAGCATGAGCCTAAATTTGATCAGGAGGATGAGGAGGGTCATGTGGAGTTACCACAGACAGATGAAGAGGAGGAGGAAGAGTTTCTACCGAACTCTATTGCAGCTCAGATGTATAATGAGATATACGACATTAATATTGAACTTCGGGATAGAGTCGGAGAGTTGGAGGAGCTGGCAAATGAACGCCAGACCACTATAGATTAGAAAGATGAGGAAATTTAGGATCTTGATGGACGTCTTGGGAATGTGGAGTGGAAGTTAGTTCACATAGAGGGTAACAAGGAGCAGTTGATGGTAGAGATTGCGAAGCTGAAGGATGATCTAAGAGAAGAGTCCGCCAAGAGAACAAGGGCTAAAGATGCTTACGAGGAGGCTTCCCAGCATGCAGATGTAGTCGAGTAAGAGGTGCGGGGAAAGAAGGCCAAGATGGGAGAGATGGATTGTGTTTTCCACACTGTGATGATCATAGCTCAAGATCGAGTTATTTACTATTTAGTCTAGTACGAAGACTTACCTTGGTACATGCTGGATCGTTGGATGATGTTTCGTATCATGGAAGAAGAGCACAGAGAAACTGTTTGACATCTTAGTAGGTCGTGATAGGAACAATATGAGTTATGTGAATATCTATGGTAGATACTCCCTCAATCCCATAGTTATAGGCTAATTTTCAATTTTGAGATGTCTCAATATATAGGCTATTTACTATTTATAAAATTTAGTTGGTTCATTGTTTTACTTTTATGCTCTTGTAATAAATATTCAACCATTACTCTTTTTTTGAAGAAATAACATTCAATGTTATTATTTTTATCACCACATTTAATGTTGTTGTATTCTCTTTGGTTAAAGTTTATGGATTTTAATGGTCAGTGCACGTCAATCAATGAAGTTGAGAGTTCTAGTGTGATAAGTAAGGAGTAATTAACTTATTCATTAATTCCATATTAAGGGGTATATGTGGAAAATTTATGTTAAAAATTGTCACTTAACTAATTTTCTTAAACTATGTGCCAAAAGAAATTAGCCTATAACTATGGGACGGAGGGAGTAATAATGTAAAATCCAATGTGGATATAAGCCAAATATGATGATTTAATCCTAAAGATTCTTTATCTCGAGATAGTTGATGTAAATAGCAGTGATGCTATCTTTCTATGTTTTAAAAGTTATTAATGAATAAAATATCAATGTTTATTCAAGATGTTATGTGTTAAGTGATAATCTTAAAATGTTTAAGTTAAGTCTTAAACTTAAGAATTGAGTAATGATCTAATAAGCGTATATCTTAAACAAAAAATGCCGCCAAGAAGATGCCCAACACGTCAACAAGCTCAGGAAGGATCCACAAACAACAACAACAACAACAATGATAATGTCAACGCTAATCCTATTCAGCAGTCAGTAAACATGTTAGCTGGAGCACTTGTGAATCAGCCGCAAGCTCAAGCTACCTCATTTAAGGATTTAAAGGCGGTAGGACCACTAGAGTTTAGGGGATCCATGAATTCGGTCAAAGCTCAGACCTGGATTATGTAAATGGAGAAGGTATTTGACGTTGCAAGGGTCAACGATGATCAGAAGACTGTCTTTGCAACATTTATGCTGAAGTCAAAAGCCAGCTACTAGTGGCAGGCGAACAAGGTTAGAGGAGGACAGGGTGTGATCACATGGGATAGGTTCAAGGAGATGTTCTTTGAGATGTATTTCCCAATGAGCTCTCAGAACCAGATGGAGGTTCAGTTTCTGGAAGTTGAAGCAGGGTAACATAACGGTGCCAGGATATTCCACGAAGTTCAACGAGTTGGCTAGGTTCACAACTTATCAGGTGAATAGAGATGAGAGGAAAGCTAGGATGTTTGAACAAGGGTTGAAGCCATGGTTATACAGCAAGGTGTCAATGTTCCAACTGAACACTTTTGCGAGAGTATTAAAAAAGGCAATCATTGCAGAAGGTGGAAGCAATGCTCTGACCCGGTATAATTAAGAAAGAAGAAGAAGAAGAAGAAGAAGAAGAAGAAGAAGAAGAAGAAGAAGAAGAAGAAGAATGAAGGTGAGAACAACAAAGCTAGTGGTAGTAATAGTGGTGGTGGTCATAGTCAGAAGAGGAAGTGGAATAATAATATGTGTACTGGAAATCAGCAAGGAAGTCAGAAAAAAGAAGGTTGAGGCTTGGCCTACCTGCGAGAAGAATCACCTATTGGTATGCATGAAAAGGAAGAGGGTTTGCTAAAATTGTGGTAAGGAAGGCCACATAGCGCCAAATTTCCCTAATCCTAAGAAGGGCGCTTATTTCACTTACGGGTCGAGGGATCATCTAATTAGGGATTATCCTAAGAAGGCAGCAGGAGGAGCATGATCAAGTGGAAGTAAGGGAAACATCGGTGGTAGCACTCTGACTATCACTGGACCGACGTCATCAAACCGACCTACCGCTAGAACTTTCAACATGACCGTGCAGGATGTTGTGCAGTCCCGAGATGTGGTGTCAGGTATCATTCTTATCAATAATATTAATGCTTACATATTGTTTGATTTGGGTGCTACTTGTTTATTTATATCCGACGATTTTGCTAAGAATTTGAAATTGCCTAAAGAGGAATTAGAATACCCTTTGAACATAGAGATTGTGAATAGGATAGTAATTCATGTTAGGTTTGTATACAAGAACTATAGGGTGGATATTAAGGGTCACGAAATGATGGTAGATCTAATCCCGATTAAACTTGGGGAATTTGACGTTATTTTGGGAATGGATTGGCTATTCAATTATGGGGCGATAATTGATTGCCAAAGGAAGTGTATAAACCTTATGACTTTGTCAAAGGTGGTATTTTATGGTAGAAAGTCCCCTAGACAAGCGAGTTGTACGATGATGGTGCAGGACAGGAAATTATTGAGATAAGGTTGTGTAGGATATTTAGCCTACATAGTTGATACTCGAAAGGAAACTGCGAAACTGGAAAAGATACATGTCGTTAGAGACTTTGGAGACGTATTTCCTGATGACTTGCAAGGACTTCCGCCATATAGGGAAGTAGAATTTGTGATCGACTTGGTATCAAGAACTACCCCAATATCGAAGCCCCTTTTAGACAATAAGTATATCCAACTGAGCATATCACCGTAGGGAGCACCAGTATTATTTTTTAAAAAATGATGGGTCGATGCGACTTTTCATTGATTATAGAGAATTAAACAAGGTCACAATTAAGAATAAGTATCCATTGCCAAGGATTGACGACATGTTTGACTAGTTGAAGGGAGCTAGGTATTTCTCGAAGATAGATTTGAGAAGTGGGTACCATCAGTTGAAGGTGAGGAAGGAGGATATACCGAAGACATCGTTCATGACTCGTTATGGTCATTACGAGTTCCTGGTGATGTCATTTGGTCTAACAAATGTACCTGCAGCATTTGTGGACCTAATGAACACGGTGTTTAAACTGTTTTTGGATAAATTTGTGGTAGTGTTTATCGATGATATTCTGGTATATTCTAAAACTAAAGAGGAACATGTGGAACATTTGAAGGTGACATTGGAAGCATTAAGGAGAGAGAAGTTGTACGCCAAGTTTTTGAAATATGAATTTTGGATAGAGTGGGTGCAATTTCTTGGTAATGTGATTGACAAGGACGAGATTTCGGTAGATCCATCGAAAGTTGAAGATGTGATGAACTGGGATCAGCTAAAGACACCGTCGGAAGTAAGGAGTTTTCTAGGAATGGCAGGTTATAACAGAAGATTTATTCAAGATTTTTCAAAAATTACGACTCAGCTAACAAATGTGACTAGGAAATTGGTGAAGTTTATCTGGATGGAGAAGTGTGAGGAAAGTTTCCAAGAGCTGAAGAAGAGGTTAAGTTCGGCACCAATGTTGTCTCTCCCTGACAGCACGAGGAATTTCGTGGTGTATAGTGATGAATCGTATAAAGGACTAGGTTGTGTGTTTATGCAGCGATAGGGTCATTGCGTATACATCACGACAACTGAAGGATTATAGGAAGGAGTATCTGGCCCATAATTTGGAATTGGTCACGGTAGTGTTTACTTTGAATATATGGAGACTATATCTCTATGGGGAGAAGTGTGAAATATATACAGACCATAAGAGTCTGAAATATATTTTCGCATAGAAGGATTTGAACATGCGTCAGAGGAGATGGTTGGAGTTAATAAAGGATTATGACTGTAAAATTTTATACCATCCGGGTAAAGCAAATTTTATTACCGACGCCTTAAACGGAAAGGGTCGAGAGAAACTGTCTATATTAACCGCTCAGGAGGAACTAATCTCAGCAATGGCGAAGCTGGAGTTGGAGGTGAAATATCCTAAGGAGTCAGACAAAAAACTGTTTCAATTGGGAGTCTGTCCAACCTTGGTGGATAAGGTTAAGGAAGCACAACTTCATGGTGAGGAATGTGAAAAGATAAGGAAAAGAATATCTGAAAGTGATGAAGTGAAATTCAAAGTCGATACGGAAGGGTTATTGAGATTCGAGAAAAGAATTTGGGTTCTGCCAATATCAGAGGAAAAGGAGGAAATTTTGAGTGAGGCTCGTAGCTTAAGGTATTCGATTCACTCACGGAGTACAAAGATGTACCAGGATCTCCGACAGCATTTTTGGTGGCCGAATATGAAGAGAGACATTGTCGATTGTGTGGCCAAGTGTTTGACATGTTAGAAAGTTAAAGCAGAACATCAGAGGTCGAGCGTGTTGTTACAATCATTAGAAATCTTAGAATAGAAGTGGGAACATATCATGATGTATTTTGTGGTAGGACTTCCAACGATTGATGAAGTATGGGTTATCGTGAATCGACTAACAAAATTAGCGCATTTCTTCCTGATCAAGATCAGATTTAACTTAGATCAGGTTACAAAGTTGTATGTGAAGGAGATTGTTTCAAGGCACGGTGTGCCAGTGTCTATTGTTTCTAATCAAGATTCGCGTTTCACATCAAACTTCTGGAAGAGACTACAGGAATAAATAGGAACGCAATTGAGAATGAGTGCGGTATACCAACCTCAAATAGATGGCCAGAGCGAGAGAATAATACAGACATTGGAGGATATGCTAAGAGCTTGAATAATGGACTTGTGATGCCCCCAAATTCAGGTACTTGAAACCCGAACTCGGTGCTTCACGATACCATTTTTATGAGCGGAATAATACTAATAATAATAACAATAATATAAATATCAAACTTAATTTACATATATCAAAGTCTAAATCCCAGGTACGCGACCTTTAAACATTTATTACATCATAGATAATAAATATCATTGTCTTAATAAACTTTAACTATTACATAGAATAATATAAAACTCATTCGAACAGCTTTCATTTCCCCTTGTTCTTGCTTAAACCTTCTAGTTGATCATATTTAGCTGAAAAAATTTAAATTTAAAGCAAGGATGAGCATTTGATTGCCCATCAAGTAATAATAACAATGTATATTAGTTGAAAGAATTAAATGTTTTCTTTGAATGACACTTCTACAACGAATCAACAGTTGTGAAGTAAGCTGAACCAATAATAACAACATATCACTTCTATATGAATTTTTTTTAAACTACGTATTGACTATAACTGGAGATCAGTCAACAGACTATGAACAATGTTTTCTATTTTTGAAAAGTTTAAACAGAACTTCATCTGTAAACTGTCATAACTAACAGGCACAGGGGGTGATCAGCCCGTTATTCTCTGTATTGATCAATACTACATGCAAGAACGATATTATTGTTCATCTTATCCACCTTAGGTGCACAAAAGTTTTCCAATGTTTGGGATGTTCATACTTAATCGAGAATCCGAACCAAAACAATTTGGTTGGATACAATAAAGTTCTATCTTGCTCAACAATATTTTTAAGTTTATGTCTAGCCAAATCAAATAGCTTAGACGACTTTTAAGTCAACGTATACATACTCGAAATCAATAAGTATGTATCAACATATGAATAAATACAATGGTTATCCAAGTGGGGACACTTGTCTAACCCTATATAGGAATTAACCAATAGAATAAATATCTAAATTTTACAATAATACAATGATCAAATAATGTAAGAACTTGTATGAATACAAAGATTGGATACATAATCAATAACAATAGAGTTAATAATCTAGCACAATAATATGATTCTGAAACTTTCTTACTCATGTCCATTGCATAAAGGAAATGCAAAGTTAGGATACTTGCACAATGTAAAGAATAGTTCAGATACTTGCCTGAGCTACAGCTTACAATAACGCAACTTAGATTAATCTTTTATATCAACACCTATCATTAATAAGATCATTCATTCGATTAGAATAATGTATCATAACACATAGTACTGCTATTTTCAGTCACCACATAACCTAATCACATTGTCAAATAAGTTTAGCAGTCATTGAATCATAAACAAACACGTATCTAGTCTCATTATCTAAGTCCTGATCAATTTCTAAAATATTTTGGTGTACCAACGGCTTTACCGGTTAATTATCGAGTCTAAAACTCCATTCAGTAATTCAATAACTGAAAATATCAGTCATATTATTTTTAATTGACTTATAATAATTTTTAAATAATTATTATAATTTATAATGATTTTTCAAACATCAGAATCATTATTAAATGATTTAAATATTAACTAATTCTATTATCATTAATATTTAATTAATATTAAATTATTAATAAAACCATTGCAAAATATTAAAGTTATTTATAATAACTTAAAATACTTTTAAAAGTGTTAATATTACCCTTAAATGATTTTTAAAACATTTAAAATCATTTTTAAATAATTACCATTAATATTTAATTATTAATGTATTATTCACCAACATATTAAAAGTCATTAATTATAACTTAAAATATTTTTAATTCATTTATATCCTCTTTAAATGTTTTTAAATTAATAAAACAATTTTTAATATATTTATTCAATATAATTATTAAATAAATCAAATATCATTAATATAAAATTATTAATGAAATTTTCCTTTAAATATCAAAAGTTATATTTTATAACTTAAAATATTTTAAGTTATTTATTTTCATTTAAAAATGATTTTTATAATATTAAAATTATTTGTAGTTAATTTATTTAATATAATTACCAATTAAATCTAATATCATTAATATTTAATAATTAATAAAACTTATCTTAAAATATTAAAAGTTATGTTTTATAACTTAAAATATTATTAAATACCTTATTATTATTTAAAATGATTTTTAATATAATAAAATCATTTTTAATTAATTTATTTAATGCATTTATTAAATAGGTTAAATATCAATAATATTCAAATAAATATTAATATTTATGAAAAATATGTCAAATTATTAAAAGTTAATTTCTATAACTTAAAATAATTTTTAAAATAATTTTTTGTAATTTTCAGAAGTTATTTTCTATTTTTAAATGATTTTTAGAATTTAAATTAATTAATTTTAATAAGTCTGTCGCTAAAGCCCTTTGGCGACAGTAAGTGTCGCCTTAGGTGTTCTTGAGAAATCCAGAACCTTCATAGTCAGTTTCTAGCTACCTTGTTTGACCATCAATCATTCTCTATATAAGTTGTTTCTGGACATGCTAATGGTTAGATTTTGTAGTACTAATGTAATACTACATGATCCAACAACAATAATGCTCAAACAACATAACACTAAGGAGATCTAAGCTTACAAAGTGACTATCAGAGCTATTCATCAAGTTTCTGGGCTGCCCTAAATTTTTAGTCATGGTCGGTCAATGCTTTTGTTGAACTTATATCTATAAATATGTTCATGTTAAGTGTGTTCTAGACGTCGGGCTGTGTAGAGTATCTATCAGGGTACAGGAATCAAGCAAAGTTCAAGTCTAAAAATATTGAATTAACAAGATCTAAGTCTCCAAAGATTCTGTCAAAAGGCTCCTGGGTTTTCTGGGTAACCTAGAAACCCAGGCACTTTAGAGCGCCCAGTTTCTTGCTCGATTTCCTTCACATTCTGATTATTAAATGGCCGATCTCGTGGTTCTAGATTATAGCTAGCATGAGAAGGAAGAGATCCAATACAACAATCACCAAAAAAACAACTAACTCTACAGATATTAACCGGTCAACCCATGTCAGAAATCACGATCATACGTTTTCTAGGTTACCCAGAAAATGAAAATCGTGATCGTCTTACATGGTTTGACCGTACACTGCATGAATCCTGATAATCATTTAGATGTTCTACAAGTTTAAAAATGTAGTATAAACAACATACAACAAACTTGTTACAACAACAGAATCCAAATAACAAAAACATGAAAGATCTGGGCCCATTAACTTGTTGTCAGAGATTTCTGGGCAAGTTCTGGGTTACCCAGATCTGGCTTGGTCAAGTTCGGTCAACGGTGTTTAACCATGATTATCTGACATTATATGCTTGCTCTAGTCCTGCTACAAGGTTTAGATCACAGATCGCATAGCACACTACATGATCAAACATTAAAAACACAAAAATCATTAACATCCAGAGATCTACAAGACCTGACATTTGGTTGTCAGTCAAGATAAAAAAAATTCCCAGATTTTGTAAAACTTCAAATCCAAGCCTCTACATGTTATGGATCTAACATCTAGAAACCCAGATCATCATTTAACACTATATACTGCATGATTTAACACTAAAACACAAAATCTAACATAAGATTAAAGATCAACTTCTAGGGTTAGGTTTTATACCTTTCTAAGAAAATCTTGATTCTGACTTCTGATTTGTTTATATATATTAGTGGGGCTTGGTTTGTGACTGATATTAGCAAATAAATTCGGAGTTTTTAGAGAGAGGAGTTCTAGGATTAGAGTTGTGAACAATTTAGCATAAATATGACTTTTTCTCTCTCTTGATCTACACAAATAATGGTACAAGACACATGGCTGGTGCATTGAATCTGATTTGCTGGCATGTTATAGCTCTTAGCTAGACTAGGGTGGCTTATCAAGATTTTGCTAGATTTTGTTATCAATAATTCACCAAATGGGACAAAAAGGATATTATGGTAATTTGGTTATCAATTTAATGGTATTTTTGTCCATGGTACTTGAATCTAGGGTTTAATCACTAGATTTTAAACCTTAAGGTTTCCCAAATAATTTCTAGGGTTTGAAAAATTAAAATTAAAGTGTAACAAAATTTTAATTAAAACACACTAATTAGAATTAGGGTTTTTAATAGAAATTAGGGTTTAAATAATTAGGGTTCCTTAATATTATTAGGGTTCCCAAATTAACAATTCAATTTACTAAAATAATCATTAGAGTTGCTAATTTTAGCAATTAGGATTCCTAATTAGTAAATTAAGGTTTCTAATTTTAATTAGGGTTTTCAAATATTAATTAGGGTTTTCCCTAATTAACAAAATTCTATAATATGCAACATAAATCATATAACACCATTTCTGACCGACCTTAAACTCCAGTTTTTAGTTTCCAATTATGGTATATGACAGTAATACTAGGGTTTTGACATTGTTCACTATAATTGACCACCCATTAACAACACGTACAACACGTACATACCGTATATATTTATAACACTGAAAAATAATTGTAACGCCCGAGAATTTCGAATTTTCAATGAATTAAATTTTTATTTGAATATTTGGATTAAATGAATTTAATTGAGTAATTATGTGAGTACGATGTTCGAAGGTCGTTTTATGACCTAGAATGTGCAGATGTGGTTAGTATTATGGCTTTGTGCTAGAATTAATTATTGTGAATTATCAAGACGAAAACAAAGGTTTTTCGAGAATGTTTGCGTAAAAACACTATTCATCCAATTTCGTTCGGAGCAAGGGTTTGAGATTCTAAGAAACGCATAATGATAGAATATGAAGATAGTATGGAATATTCAATAATAATTCCGTTATGGCAAACGAAGTTTTCGCCTGCGGACTTAAAACCTAAGGGTTGAGTGTATTGATTTTCGAGAAGGAAATGAAATGCGTGGAAGTAATTGCGTTAGGGTTAAGGCATGTGTTATACAATTAAGATACTATTTAGTATCTATTTATAATATGATGAGTTAATACGAAGTACAATACGATTTATCTTACTAGTATTATACAGAAAGAATAGGTGAATTATACGTAGGGAATACGAGTTGTATTCTATAATTTAGTTAAGACTTAATGTTAATTCATTTGGGTTGGATTATGTTTAGTCTAATCAATTGAATGAGCAAGCCCAAGGGATTAAGTAATAAGCACAAGTCAAGGCCCAATATTAGATTGGTTAAGCCCAATGCAAGAAAACCGAACCGTGGATCGAACCGGTGGGTCACCGAATGGGTAAAACCCATGGGGCAACCCATGGGGATGACCCATGGGCATGGTGGGCCAGCCACTCGGTGTGCAAGCCAAGCATATCACTTGGTCACCAAGTACTTTACTTGGTGACAAAGTGGTAAATAAGTAAGGAGGTGGAGAATTGGACCATTTTTCCCTCATTTGGTTTTCTATAAATAGAAAGCTAGAGTTGAATTTTTGTTGTTTTACAAAGCTTGTCCTAATATAGTGAGAGAGAGAAAGAGCTAGAAACATTAAATCCTTCTACTTCCAAGCAAACCAATAGGCGTTTATCAAGAACGTGAATTACTTCAAAGGTAAATTCTTATAAACCGTAACTTCATCTTTTTCGATTTCTTTCTCGTAGAAGAGTCGTAGACGAGTGGAGTGTGTTTATTGAGGAGATATAAGGATGCCTATTAATGATCAAATCATTGATAGGTTATGACCAAATAGAAATCGTAAGTGTTTACATGAGTTAAAAACCATAAGCGTCTTGAACGTTAACTTAGATATTAACGAACATTTCGAAAACCGTTATAGCTAAGGGATATGCCTATTGTTTGCTTAGGATGACTATGATGAATCAATGGATTTTTCCATGTGATTTGGCTTAGAGAACATTAGTAACGAATTTATGGGGAATTGTACGGAAATAGACGTTAAACGTAGAAAGCCCGGATTAAAGGTCAAAAGTTGACGTTGGACTTGAAAACATTGGTTTCCAATGTCAACACGTGAGATAATGTAATTAAGAGTCATGGGCAAAAGAATCGTCGCATTCCGACTTATAACGAAGAAAACGAGTATTGGACGGACGAAAACGTTAAACGAACGCTTAAAATGAACTTAAAGGAGAATTCTGAGATAATGAATTCAGAAATATGAAATTCTTATACGAACACGTAAAGGATGTAATTCTTGACTTGTAGGCTTTCGAATGGGTCAATTCGGATATAAAATGAAGAAATTAGGAAGCCGGGAGTTTTGTTAGGAAACCAAACTTTTTGGCTTGGTGGTGACAGTTCGTTGACACGCAAGACCAAACCGAGTGTTTTTCGCTGCTAGCCGCAATGCGCATGTATGTATGGCTGAGAGAAAATGAAAACGTCTAGAGACTCGCATCGTAGCGCGAGAGTTTGTACATGGACTCGCGCCGCTGCGCCGAGTCTGGGCAAAACCTTTAGAGAGTGACACCGCAACGCCACTAGAATACATAGGATGTCGCGCCGCAGTGCCGGCAGTAGAAAAATGTTTACCAAGTTAGTTTTTGTTCCATTTTGAATGAAGACTTAAAGCAAGACAATGAAGGTACTTAATGTACATGATAAGACTTACTTTAAATCACTTATTAGGTGTTAATGTAAGAAGATCTAGTAAGGTTTAATAGAAATTAAACGAAGAACATAAAGACGTAATAAGTGAACCATGAATAACGTTCAACGTTGTTAGTTAACCAACAATAATCGAATGTCGGTTAAGGACGTAAGAACGTTAATGAAATGTAACGAAGTATAGAAAGTTGAATCGACTTTAATAACGAAGTTGGTTAGAACCGTAAAGTTAGTTTATTTGATAACTAATTACAGTGTGATATGTGAATGTATCATGTAGATCCTGTAAAGACTGAGATATTTGAAATATAAATTCGAAGACGCTTGAAGGCAAGTCTTTCTTAACGCTTGCCTGACATTCGTGTTAGCCAAGTTTTTACATGATGCATTATAAACAATGCATGAATGGTATTAAGGAAAGAGTCGATGCCTGTTTTATCCTAGCTAGACAAGCATTAAAGAATAGATTGAATTGTTTACAAGTGCATTGATATAGAATGCTAACGCCATCCTATGCCAAGTATTTGGTACGGATGTAAAGGTAGGTTTGTCTATGTACAAACAAAAGTATTTTTTATCGATTATTTGATGGGCACGCAAGGCTGCCAAATGTTGAACGTAAATACGTTTAACGTAAGAGTGTTGATCAACATATAGTACAATTGGCTGATCACCTAGAAGTACTCGTAAGTAAAGACGGGTGGATGGTCTTAGTGCCGGATATCCTTTTCAAGTATGAAAACGAAAAGATAATTATGGCCTTAGTGCCGGTTCATCATTCCTAAGCTATTATATATGCTCTGGAATTATTGTAGGAGAAGTATTAGTCAAATGTTTCATAATGCTTCGTAGATAATTATTTAAATATGGAAATAAAGCATGTATTTATTGATGTGATATTTATATGATTCGTTGTTAAGACTTGCTGAGCTAGTTATGCTCATTCTTGCTTGAACCATATGTTTGCAGCTAAAGCTGAATGAACTGAGAGTTGTAAGAGAGATAAAGACAAGGCTAAGATGGACAATTAATCAACCTGTAATAGACTAGTGTATTTATATGTAATATACTTATGACGAACAACGAATGTATTCGGTTATGAACCTGGGAAAGGATTTATTACAGATGTAATACAAAGATAGTAATTACACTCATTTTGTTGTTATTTCAATGGAATGATTGTATGAAATGTAGTATCGTTGAGCACCATCTGTCGGGTTGGAAGATACCCGGATTTGGGGGCGTCACAAGTTGGTATCAAAGCATTCGGTTATAAAACTTAAGGGGGGAAGAACCTTAGGCTAATAACCTCGTAGGAAAGGAAGAATCCGAGGAAAGTTAACTCGAGTCAATTGAGTTAATAAGGTATTGAGGAAACTCAGTACCAAAAGATTTAAAAGATGGAAAGTAACCCTAAATGGATTAAATGTGATTTGTACTTATATTATTGTGTATTATGTACTAATCAATTTGTTATGTGTTATTGTAGATGTCAGTTGATAGCTTGATGTATAGGGATATATGTGATGATCGAGAGAGTCCATGAACCGAGTTGAGACAAAGACACAATGTGCTATAAAGCGTATATATCTCGTAGTGATTCTAGAGGAGTCGTGAGTCGAGGAATATTACTCGGAGGAGGACTATTCTGAGGAGACCATGGGGATAACATCATATTTGAATATGATGATTGATGTAGAGGATGACATGGAGGTGACATTGATTAATACGGTGATGTCTGCCTTAGAGTCGACACCTACAGAGACTATGAGGGCAATGTACCTCTCAGTGCTTGACCGTAACGTGCAACTGCATAATATGGTGCAGCACTAGAAGGAAGAGATCAATGATCTCTATGGGGCAAAAGAGTCTGCAGAGTCAGACTATGAGATAGAGCATGATGAGAAAGTTCTCATGACTGACAAGGCCCAGGACAATAAGAATGAGGTCATAGAACTTTGTAAAAAACTGGTTTAAAAAGACCAGAAGATAGCACGAATGTCATATATAAATGACAGTGTGCACGAGGATTTCAAGCTTAAGATAGCTTGTTATTCTATTGAGTCGGGACATACTCAACATACTATAAGTTGAGATATTGTGTCGATTCTGGCGAACCAGAAGCATGAGAATGCTGTTAGGTAGTACTAGGAGTAGTATGGTAAATACTTTTGTGTAGTGACGTAAAACCCTCTTTTGTATAATTAAAGAATAGTCCTTTTATAAATCCCAATTTTTGTAGAAGTCAATCGCGAGATGTATATGTACTAGCTTTTGGGCTATGGAAAACAACTTGTAAATAGTTTTGAACTATAAAGAAGCATTTTAATATAAAGAAGTTTTTATTTTAAATTGTTGTGTTGTGTATGAGTTATTGTTAAGTTGTTCGATGACTAATAACTAAATAAGCAAATAAGTAATAACGAAACTTTATTTATTTAATCAGAAATGCCGCCAAGAAGAAGGCAACGTAACCAAGAGGCGGAATCACATAATGAGAACGGGGGGGAGGGGGGGATCCTAATAACCCAATGCAAAAGTTCGTTAATTTATTAATGGCTGCATTTAACCAAGCTAGGGGTAGAGCACCCGCAGGACCTAGGGTAGCCCAAACGACTACTTTTAAGGAATTTAAGAGTGTAGGTCCACCCGAATTTAAGGGAATAACGGACCCAATGGAGGCCCAGACATGGGTCAAGGAAATAGAGAAGGCATTTGTTATTACAAACGTATCTGAGGCGCAAAAGACTTCTTTTGTGACCTATATGATGAAGGGGGAAGCCAACTACTGGTGGGAGGCTCACCAGGGTGGGGCTAGAGCGGAAGCTGTTACATGGGAACAGTTTAAGAAGGTATTCTTCGAGAACTATTTCCCTACTAGCGTGCAAGGAAGAATGGATATTAAGTTCTTAGAACTTAAGTAGGGGGACATGACTGTTCCCCAATATGCGGCCAAATTCAATGAATTGACAAGGTTTTCTCCACACCAAGTGGACATGGAGGAGAGGAAGGATCGCAGGTTTGAGCAGGGTCTAAAACCCTGGCTCTATAATAGGATATCAGTTTTTCAGAGTGCTTCCTACGGGACCATTCTGGAGAAGGCGATAATAGCAGAGGGTTGTAGTGAGGCGTTGACCCAATACCACAAAGATAGAAAGAATAAGGGTAAGGGAGAGGGATGAAATACGGTAGAGGTTGCCAGTGGTAGTGGCAATATGCCTAAATGGAAGAATTTTAACCATGGGAATACTGGGGCAAAACAAGGGGATCCTAAACGTAGGATGGAGGCATGTAAGACATTCGGTAAGACTCATCTGGGAGTCTATCTGAAGGGGAAGACCGGTTGTTATAATTATGGGCAGAAGGGCCATATATCTCCCAACTGTCAGAATCCTAAGAAAAGCCGGGGATGTTTTGTTTGTGGGTCGGTGGATCACATGGCAAGAAATTGCCCAAAAAAGGGGTGGAGGGTAGTAAGGGTTTCGGTAGTGGTAATTTATTCATTACTGGACCAACACCATCATTGGGTAGACCCTCTGCCTGAACATTTAATATGACGGTCCAAGATGCAGTTGCATCAACGGATGTAGTAGCATGTATCATTCCTGTCAAAGAAATAAATGCTTACGTGCTATTTGACTCGGGTGCTACTTGTTCTTTTATAGCATGTGGATTTGCTCAACAATTGGGATTAAATCCTGAAAAGTTAGAAATACCTTTAGACGCTAAGGTAGCAAACGAGGAGATAATTCTCAGTAAACATATTCATAGGAATTGTTTGGTAGATATCAGGGGTAATAGATTATCGGTAGATCTTTTAACGATAAGGTTAAGAGAATTCGATGTCATTCTCGGTATAGATTGGTTAATTAACCATAGAGTGATAATAGATTGTCATAGAAAGAGTGTAAACCTAAGGCTTCCTAAGAAACCTGAGGTGGTGTTTTATGGAAATAAATCACCGGGACGTTCTTGTTGTCTAACCATGACACAAACTAGGAAGATATTGAAGAAGGGGTGTAAGGGTTATCTGTGTCATGTGGTGGATACCCAAAGAGTGGGAACATCATTGGAATAGATAGCAGTTGTTCAAGAATTCGCGGATGTGTTTCCGGAGGAGTTACCCGGTATTCCGCCAGATAGGGATGTAGAGTTTGTGATTGATTTATTGCCGAGTACGACACTAGTTTCAAAGGCACCATATAGGATGGTGCCAGTTGAGATGAAGGAGCTAATGGTTCAGTTACAGGAACTGTTAGATAGGAAGTACATTCAACCGAGTGTGTCTCCGTGGGGAGCACTGGTATTGTTTATAAGGAAAAAGGACGGATTGTTAAGACTTTGTATCGACTATCGAGAGTTGAACAAGTTAACGATTAAGAATAAATACCCATTGCCCAGGATCGATGATCTATTTGATCAGTTAAAAGGGGCAAAGTATTTTTCTAAAATAGATTTGTGCACGGAGTGACATTAACTGAAAGTGAGGAAGGAAGATATACTTAAGACGGCGTTCAGAACTCGTTATGGGCATTACGAGTTTTTGGTTATGTCGTTTGGGTTGACGAATGCGCCAATCTCATTCATGGATATGATGAACAGAGTGTTCAAACAGTATTTGGACAAGTTCATCGTAGTGTTCATTGATGATATTCTAGTCTATTCTAAGACGCCAAAAGATCATGCTGAACATCTAAGAATAGTGTTGGAAACACTACGGAGGGAGAAGTTGTATGCGAAATTCACTAAGTGTGAATTTTGGCTCGAACGAGTGCAATTTCCAGGATATGTTATAGACAAAGATGGCATATCCGTAGATCCAGCGAAAGTGAAAGCGGTGAATGAGTGGGAGCAACCAAAAATGCCAATCGAGGTTAGGAGTTTTCTAGGGTTAGCGGGATACTATAGAAGGTTCGTTCAGGACTTTTCTAAATTAGCTACTCCGTTGACAAATCTGACAAGGAAGTCAGTGAAGTACGAGTGGATAGAAAAGTGTGAGCATAGTTTTCAAGAACTAAAAAGGAGGTTGAGTGAGACACCTGAATTATCTTTACCATATGATACGGGGAATTTTGTAGTTTATAGCGATGCTTCGCATAGCGGACTAGGTTACGTGCTTATGCAGCATGGCAAGGTCATTGCGTATGCGTCACGTCAGTTAAAGGATTATGAGAAGGTCTATCTTACTCATGACCTAGAACTGGCAGTTGTAGTGTTTGCATTAAAAATATGGAGACATTATTTATACGAGAAGAAGTGTGAGATATACACGGACCACAAAAGTCTGAAATATATCTTCACACAGAAGGAGTTGAACATGAGGCAGAGAAGGTGGTTAGAATTGATAAAAGATTATGATTGTTATATCTTATATCATCCGGGGAAGGCGAATGTAGTAGCCGACGCGTTAAGTTGGAAGGGTAGAGAAAAGCTGTCAATGTTAACGACTCAAAATGAGTTGATAACAAAGATGGCCAGGATGGAATTAGAAGTTAAGTTTCCAAGTGAAACAGTAGAGATGTTATTCTCAATAGAGACTCAACCAACAATAGTGGAACGGGTTAAGGAGGTACAGATAAGTACTAAAAAATGCGATCGTGTGAAAAAGATAGTGAAGGATGACGTGAAGACTAAATATAACCTTGATAAAGAAGGTTTACTTCGTTTTGAAGGAAGAATTTGGGTTCCAAATAATTTCGAGTTGAAAGAAGAGATTATGTGCGAGGCCCATAGTTTGAGGTACTCGATACATCCTGGTAGTACTAAGATGTATCAAGACCTTCGTCAGAACTTTTGGTGGCCGAACATAAAGAGGAAGATTACAGAATATGCTAATAAGTGTTTAACTTGTCAGAAAGTTAAGACTAAACACCAAAGACAGAGTGGATTGATACAACCACTGGAGATTCCGGAGTGGAAATGAGAGCATATCACCATCGACTTTGTGGTGGGACTTCCAATGACGAGAAAAGGATACGATGTTATTTGGGTAATAGTGGATCGGTTAACTAAATCGGCTCATTTTCTACCAATAGGAGTTAGGTATAACCTAGAGCAGTTAGCTAAGCTTTATGTTAAGTAAATCATTTCCAGACATGGAGTACCTGTTTCGATTATGTCTGATCGTGATCCACGATTCACGTCGAACTTTTGGAGGAGTTTGCAAGAGCAAATGGGAACGCATTTGAGATTGAGTACGGCATATCATCCACAGACGGATGGACAAAGCGAACGGACAATTCAAACGCTAGAAGATGTGTTAAGATCTTGCGTTATGGATTTCAAGGGGAGTTGGGACGAGCATCTACCTTTGGTAGAATTTGCTTACAATAATAGTTTTCACGCTAGTATAGGCATGCCGCCTTATGAAGCGTTGTATGTAAGGAAGTGCAGAACACCACTTTGTTGGGATGAAGTAGGTGAACGTCGAATGTTGGGACCTGAGATGGTACAACAAACGGCAGATATGGTAAAGCTGATAAGAGCTCGATTACTAGTGGCTCAAGATAGACAACGGAAGTATACAGATCCTTATCGAGAGAAGAGGGAGTTTGAAGTAGGTTCATATGTTTTTCTAAAAGTATCGCCTTGGAAAGGGAAGATACATTTTGGAAAGAAAGGGAAGTTAAGTCCAAGGTTTATAGGACCTTTTGAGATTTTAAGAAGGATAGGGGAAGTAGCTTATGAAGTAGCCTTACCTCCAGAAATGGAAAGAATACACAATGTATTTCACGTATCTGTGTTGCGTCCTTATAAACCGGACTACAAGCACGTAATAGAATATGAATCTATTCATGTAGAAAAAAACTTAACTTATGAAGAGATTCCGATTCAGAATATTGATAGGAAGGAACAAGTCTTGAGAAATAAAGTAATACCTTCAGTAAAGGTAATTTGGAGTAACCACTGTGCTGAAGAAGCAACGTGGGAGCTCGAAAGTAAAATGAAGAAAAAGTTTCCTCATTTGTTTATGTAAGAATAGCGAGATTCTGGGGACAGAATCCTTATAAGGAGGGAAGAATGTAATGCCCGAGAATTTCGAATTTTCAATGAATTAAATTTTCATTTGATTATGTGGATTAAATGAATTTAATTAAGTAATTATGCAAGTAAGATATTCGAAGGTCGTTTTATGACCTAGAATGTACAGATGTGGTTAGTATTATGGCTTTGTGCTAGAATTAATTGTTGTGAATTATCAAGACGAAAATGAAGGTTTTTCGAGAATGTTTGCGTAAAAACACTATTCATCTGATTTCGTTCGGAGCTAGGGTTTGAGATTCTGAGAAACGCGTAATGATAGAATACGAAGATAGTATGGAATATTCAATAATAATTCCGTTATGGCAAACGAAGTTTTCGCCTGCGGACTTAAAACCTAAGGGTTGAGTATATTGATTTTCGAAAAGGAAATGAAGCACGTGGAAGTAATTGCGTTAGGGTTAAGGCATGTGTTATACAATTAATATACTATTTAGTATCTATGTATAATATGATGAGTTAATATGAGTATAATACGATTTATCTTACTAGTATTATACGGAAAGAATACGTGAATTATATATAGGGAATACGAGTTGTATTCTAGAATTTAGTTAAGACTTAATGTTAATTCATTTGGGTTGGATTATGTTTAGTCTAATCAATTGAATGAGCAAGCCCAAGGGATTAAGTAATAAGCCCAAGTCAAGGCCCAATATTAGATTGGTTAAGCCCAATGCAAGAAAATTGAACCGTGGATCGAACTGGTGGGTCACCGAATGGGTAAAACCCATGGGGCAACCCATGGGGATGACCCATGGGCATGGTGGGCCAGCCACTTGGTGTGCAAACCAAGCATATCACTTGGTCACCAAGTACTTTACTTGGTGACAAAGTGGTAAATAAGTAAGGAGGTGGAGAATTGAACCATTTTGCCCTCATTTGGTTTTCTATAAATAGAAAGCTAGAGTTGGATTTTTGTTTTTTTACTAAGCTTGTCCAAATATAGTGAGAGAGAGAAAGAGCTAGAAATATTAAATCCTTCTACTTCCAAGCAAACCAATAGGCGTTTATCAAGAACGTGAATTACTTCAAAGGTAAATTCTTATAAACCGTAATCTTCATCTTTTTCGATTTCTTTCTCGTAGAAGAATCATAGATGAGTGGAGTGTGTTTATTGAGGAGATATAAGGATGCCTATTAATGATCAAATCATTGATAGGTCATGACCAAATAGAAATCGTAAGTGTTTACATGAGTTAAAAACCATAAGCGTCTTGAACGTTAACTTAGTTATTAACGAACGTTTTGAAAACTGTTATAGCTAAGGGATGTGACTATTGTTTGGTTAGGATGACTATAATGAATCAATGGAGTTTTCCATGTGATTTGGCTTAGAGAAAATTAGTAACAAATTTATGGCGAATTGTACGAAAATAGACGTTAAACGTAGAAAGCCCGGATTAAAGGTCAAAAGTTGACGTGGGACTTGAAAACGTTGGTTTCCAATGTCAACACGTGAGATAATGTAAATAAGAATCGTGGGTGAAAGAATCGTCAAATTCGACTTATAACGAAGAAAACGAGTATTGGACGGACGAAAATGTTAAACGAACGCTTAAAAATGAACTTAAAGGTGAATTCTGAGTTAACTAATTCAGAAATATGAAATTCTTATACGAACACGTAAAGGATGTAATTCCTGACTTGTAGGCTTTCGAATGGGTCAATTCGGATGTAAAATGAATAAATTAGGAAGCCGGGAGTTTCATTAGGAAACCAAACTGTTTTGGCCAACTGGTGCACAGGTTCGGCGCTGCAGCACCAAACCTAGTGTTTTCTGCCACACCGCAGCGCCATGTATGGTTGAGAGAAAATGAAAACGTCTGGAGACTCGCACTGCATCTCGAGAGTTTGTACATGGACTTTGCAGCCAGTCACGAAGTCCCGCAAAACCTCTAGAGAGTGACGCCACAAATACCACTAGAATACACAGATGCCACGCCGCGAAGACCGGGCAAAGAGAAAAAATGTTGACGAAGTTAGTTTTTGTTCCATTTTGAATGAAGACTTAAAGCAAGACAATGAATGTACTTAATGTACATGATAAGACTTATCTTAAATCACTTATAAGGTGTTAATGTAAGAAGATCTAGTAAGGTTTAATAGAAATTAAACGAAGAACATAAAGACGTAATAAGTGAACCATGAATAACGTTCAACATTGTTAGTTAACCAATAATAATCAAATGTCGGTTATGGACGTAAGAACATTAATAAAATGTAACGAAGTATAGAAAGTTGAATCGACTTTAATAACGAAGTTGGTTAGAACAGTAAAGTTAGTTTATTTGATAACTAATTATAGTGTGATATGTGAATGTATCATGTAGATCCTGTAAAGACTGCGAATATTTGAAATATAAATTCGAAGACGCTTGAAGGCAAGTCTTTCTTAACGCTTGCCTAACATTCGTGTTAGCTAAGTTTTTACATGATGCATGATAAACAATGCATGAATGGTATTAAGGAAAGAGTCGAAGCCTGTTTTATCCTAGCTAGACAAGTATTAAAGAATAGATTGAATTGTTTACAAGTCTGTTGATATAGAACTATTAACGCTGTCCTATGCCAAGTATTTGGTACGGATGTAAAGGTAAGTTTGTCTATGTACAAACAAAAGTATTTTTCATCGATTATTCAATGGGCACGCGAGGCTGCCAAATGTTGAACGTAAATACATTTAACGTAAGAGTGTTGATCAACATATAGTACAATAGGCTGATCACCTAGAAGTACTCGTAAGTAAAGACGGGTGGATGGCCTTAGTGTCGGATATCATTTTCAAGTATGAAAACGAAAAGAGTATGTTCATGGTCTATTGACCGGTTCATCATTCCTAAGCTATTATACATTCTCTGGAATTATTGTAGGAGAAGTATTAGTCAAATGTTTCATAATGCTTCGTAAATAATTATTTAGATATGGAAATAAAGCATGTATTTATTGATGTGATATTCATATGATTCGTTGTTAAGACTTGCTGAGCTAGTTATGCTCATTCTTGCTTGAACCATATGTTTGCAGCTAAAGCCGAATGAACTGAGAGTTCTAAGAGAGATAAAGGCAAGGCTAAGATGGAAAATTAATCAACCTGTAATAGACTAGTGTATTTGTATGTAATATACTTATGACAAACAACGAATGTATTCGGTTATGAAACTGGGAAAGGATTTATTACAGATGTAATACAAAGATAGTAATTACACTCATTTTGTTGTTATTTTAATGGAATGATTGTATGAAATGTAGTATCGTGGAGCACCATCTGTCGGGTTGGAAGATACCCGAATTTGGGGGCGTCACAGGTTGGTATCAAAGCATTAGGTTATAAAACTTAAGGGGGAAAGAACCTTAGGCTAATAACCTCGTAGGAAAGGAAGAGTCCGAGAAAAGTTAACTCGAGTCAATTGAGTTAATAAGGTATTGAGGAAACTCAGTACCAAAAGATTTAAAAGATGGAAAGTAACCCTAAATGGATTAAATGTGATTTGTGCTTATATTATTGTGTATTATGTACTAATCAATTTGTTATGTGTTATTGTAGATGTCGGTTGATAGCTTGATGTATACGGATATACATGTGATCAGCGAGGAGTCCGTGAACCGAGTTCAGACAGTACCTGTGCCTATAGCAGACATACATGTAGTGATTCTAGAGGAGTCAGAGCCCTAGGAATATTACTCGGAGGAGGACTATTCTGAGGAGACCATGGGGATAGCATCATATTGGAATATGATGATTGATGTGGAGGATGACATGGAGGTGACATCGATTAATACGGTGATGCCTAGCTTAGAGTCGACACCTACAGAGACTATGAGGGAAATGTACCTCTCAGTGCTTGACCGTAATGTGCAACTGCACAATATGGTGCAACACCAGAAGGAAGAGATCAGTGATCTCTATGGGGCAAAAGAGTCTGCAGAGTCATACTATGAGATATAGCATGATGAGAAAGTGCTCATGACTTACAAGGCCCAGGACTATAAGAACGAGGTCATAGAACTTCGTAAGAAACTGGTTGAAAAAGACCAGAAGATAGCACGAATGTCATATATAAATGACAGTGTGCACGAGGATTTAAAGCTTAAGATAGCTTGTTATTCGATTGAGTTAGGACATACTCGACATACTATAAGTCGAGATATTATGTCGATTCTGGTGAACCAGAAGCATGAGAATGATGTTAGGCAGTACTAGGAGTAGTATGGTAAATTCTTTTGTGTAGTGACGTAAAACCCTCTTTTGTATAATTAAAGAGTAGTCTTTTTGTAAATCCCAATTTTTGTAGAAGTCAATTGCTGGATGTATATGTACTAGCTTTTAGGCTATGGAAAGCAACTTGTAAATAGTTTTGAACTATAAAGAAGCATTTTAATATAAAGAAGTTTTTATTTTAAATTGTTGTGTTGTGTATGAGTTATTGTTAAGTTGTTCGATGACTAATAACTAAATAAGAAAATAAGTAATAACGGAACTTTATTCATTTAATCAGAAATGCCGCCATGAAAAAGGCAACGTAACCAAGAGGCGGAATCGCATAATGAAAATCGGGGGGGGGGGGGGTTCCTAATAACCCAATGCAAGAGTTTGTTAATTTATTAACGGCTGCATTTAACCAAGCTGGGGGTAGAGCACCCGCAGGACCTAGGGTAGCCCGAACGACTACTTTTAAGGAATTTTAGAGTGTAGGTCCACCCGAATTTAAGGGAATAATGGACCCAATGGAGGCCCAGACATGGGTCAAGGAAATAGAGTAGGCGTTTGTTATTACAAAGATATCTGAGGTGCAAAATACTTCTTTTGTAACCTATATGATGAAGGGGGAAGCCAACTACTGGTGGGAGGCTCACTAGGGTGGGGCTGGAGCGGAAGCAGTTACATGGGAACAGTTTAAGAAGGTATTCTTCGAGAACTATTTCCCTTCTAGCATGCAATGAAGAATGGAGATTAAGTTCTTAGAACTTAAGTAGGGGGACATGACTGTTCCCCAATATGCAGCCAAATTTAATGAATTGGCAAGGTTTGCTCCACACCAAGTGGACACGGAGGAGAGGAAGGCTCGTAGGTTTGAGCAGGGTCTAAAACGCTGGCTCTATAATAGGATATCGGTTTTTCAAAGTGCTTCCTATGGAACCATTGTGGAGAAGGCGATAATAGCTGAGGGTGGTAGTGAGGCGTTGACCCAATACCACAAAGATAGAAAGAATAAGGGTAAGGGAGAGGGAGGATATAAGGCAGAGGTTGCCAGTGGTAGTGGCAATATGCCTAAATGGAAGAATTTTAACCCTGGGAATACTGGGGCAAAACAAAGGGATCCTAAACGTAGGATGGAGACATATAAGACATTCGGTAAGACTCATCTGGGAGTCTGTCTGAAGGTGAAGACCGGTTGTTATAATTATGGGCAGGAGGGCCATTTATCTCCCAACTATCCTAATCCTAAGAAAAGCCGAGGATGTTTTATTTGTGGGTCGGTGGACCAAATGGCAAGAAATTGCCCAAAGAAAGGGGTGGAGGGTAGTAAGGGTTCTGGTAGTGGTAATTTAGTCATTATTGGACCAACACCATCATTGGGTAAACCCTCAGCCCGAACATTTAATATGACGGTCCAAGATGCAGTTACATCAACGGATGTAGTAGCATGTATCATTCCAGTCAACGAAATAAATGCTTACGTGCTATTTAACTCGGGTGCTACTTGTTCTTTTATAGCATGTGGATTTGCTCAACAATTGGGATTAAATCCTAAAAAGTTAGAAATAGACGTTAAGGTAGCAAACGAGGAGATAATTCCAATTGAACATATTCATAGGAATTGTTTCGTAGATATCAGGGGTAATAGATTTTCAGTAGATCTTTTACCGATAAGGTTAAGAGAATTCGATGTCATTCTCGGTATGGATTGGTTAATTAACCATAGAGCGATAATAGATTGTCATAGAAAGAGTGTAAACCAAAGGCTTCCTAAGAAACCTGAGGTGGTGTTTTATGGAAATAAATCACCGGGACGTTCTTGTTGTCTAACCATGACACAAACTAGGAAGTTATTGAAGAAGGGGTGTAAGGGTTATCTGTGTCATGTGGTGGATACCCAAAGGGTGGGAACATCATTGGAACAGATAGCAGTGGTTCAAGAATTCGCGGATGTGTTTTCGGAGGAGTTACCCGGTATTCTACCGGATAGGGATGTAGAGTTTGTGATTGATTTGATGCCGGGTATGGCGCCAGTTTCAAAGGCACCATATAGGATGGCACCAGTTGAGATGAAAGAGCTAATGGTTCAGTTACAGGAACTGTTAGATAGGAAGTACATTCAACCGAGTGTGTCTCCGTGGGGAGCACTAGTATTGTTTATAAGGAAAAAGGACGGATCGTTATGACTTTGTATCGACTATCGAGAGTTGAACAAGTTAACGATTAAGAATAAATACCCATTGCCCAGGATCGATGATCTATTTGATCAGTTAAAAGGGGCGAAGTATTTTTCTAAAATAGATTTGCTCACGGGGTATCATTAACTGAAAGTGAGGAAGGAAGATATACCTAAGATGGCGTTCAAAACTCGTTATGGGCATTACGAGTTTTTGGTTATGTCGTTTGGGTTGACGAAAGCGCCAGCCGCATTCATGGATATGATGAACAAAGTGTTCAAACAGTATTTGCACAAGTTCATCGTAGTGTTCATTGATGATATTCTAGTCTATTCTAAGACGCCAGAAGAGCATGTTGAACATCTAAGAATAGTGTTGGAAACACTATGGAGGGAGAAGTTTTATGCGAAATTCACTAAGTCTGAATTTTGGCTCGAACGAGTGCAGTTTCTAGGACATGTTATAGACAAAGATGGCATATCCGTAGATCCAGCGAAAGTGAAAGTTGTGAATGAGTGGGACTAACCGAAAACGCCAGCCGAGGTTAGGAGTTTTCTGGGTTAGCGGGATACTATAGAAGGTTCGTTCAGGACTTTTCTAAATTAGCTACTCCGTTGACAAATCTGACAAGGAAGTCGGTAAAGTAAGAGTGGACAGAAAAGTGTGAGCGTAGTTTTCAAGAACTAAAAAGGAGGTTGAGTGAGGCACCTGAATTATCTTTACCCGATGATACGGGGAATTTTGTAGTTTATAGCGATGCTTCGCATAGAGGACTAGGTTGCGTGCTTATGCAGCATGGCAAGGTCATTGCGTATGCGTCACGTCAGTTAAAGGATTATGAGAAGGTCTATCTTACTCATGACATAGAACTGGCAGCTGTAGTGTTTGCATTAAAAATATGGAGACATTATTTATACGGGGAGAAGTGTGAGATATACACGGACCACAAAAGTCTGAAATATATCTTCACATGAAGGAGTTGAACATGAGGCAGAGAAGGTGGTTAGAATTGATAAAAGATTATGATTGTTATATCTTATATCATCCGGGGAAGGCGAACATAGTAGCTGACGCGTTAAGTCGGAAGGGTAGAGAAAAGTTGTCAATGTTAACGACTCAGAATGAGTTGATAACAGAGATGGCCAGGATGAAATTAGAATTTAAGTTGCCAAGTGAAACAACTGAGATGTTATTCTCAATAGAGACTCGACCAACGATAGTGGAACGGGTTAAGGAGGTACAGATAAGTACTGAAAAATGCGATCGTGTGAAAAAGATAGTGAAGGATGACGTGAAGACTATGTATAACCTTGATAAGGAAGGTTTACTTTGTTTTGAAGGAAGAATTTGGGTTCCAAATAATTCTGAGTTGAAAGAAGAGATTATGTGTGAGGCCCATAGTTCGAGGTACTCGATACATCCTGGTAGTACTAAGATGTATCAAGACCTTCGTCAGAACTTTTGGTGGCCGAACATGAAGAGGGAGATTACAGAATATGTTAGTAAGTGTTTAACTTGTCAGAAAGTTAAGGCTAAACACCAAAGACCGAGTGGATTGATATAACCACTGGAGATTCCGGAGTGGAAATGGGAGCATATCACCATGGACTTTGTGGTGGGACTTCCAATGACGAGAAAAGGATACGATGTTATTTGGGTAATAGTGGATCGGTTAACTAAATCGGCTCATTTTCTACCAATAGGAGTTAGGTATAACCTAGAGCAGTTAGCTAAGCTTTATGTTAAGTAAATCATTTCCAGACATGGAGTACCTGTTTCAATTGTGTCCGATCGTGATCCACGATTCACGTCAATCTTTTGGAGGAGTTTGCAAGAGGAAATGGGAACGAATTTGAGTTTGAGTACGGCGTATCATCCACAGACGGATGGACAAAGAGAACGGACAATTCAAATGCTAGAAGATAGTTAAGATCTTGCGTTATGGATTTCAAGGGGAGTTGGGACGAGCATCTACCTTTGGTAGAATTTGCTTACAACAATAGTTTTCACGCTAGTATAGGCATGCCGCCTTATGACGAACAACGAATGTATTCGGTTATGAACCTGGGAAATGATTTATTACAGATGTAATACAAAGATAGTAATTACACTCATTTTGTTGTTATTTCAATGGAATGATTGTATAAAATGTAGTATCGTGGAGCACCATCTATCGGGTTGGAAGATACCCGGATTTGGGGGCGTCACAATAATACTATACTAATATAATATTATTATTCTCATTCATTGCTCAAAATCCAAAATTAGGGTTTGGATTCCATATCTGATTTATCTTTCATATATAACATTATTAATTAAGTTAAAAAAATTAACTTAAATAATCTAAACTAAAATTCATATAATAAAATAGTAATTATAATAATCCCAATAATCATTTCATATATTATTTAAATGATGTAAAATCGTATTTTCATAGAAAATAAATAATAAAGACATTTCTACTATAAAATTAATTATTATAAGTATATACTTTATAATGATCAAAAATTCTAAAATAAAATTATTTAAAATTATTCATGTAATAGATAAATTTTATTTATCACATATTTACATGCACGTTACTTGGCACATATTCCCATCTTTAAAATAAAAAAAAATTTATATGCAAAATTTCTTATTTATTTAAATAGAAAATATCGGGTTATTACAGGACTTCAAAGGAAATTGGGACAATCATCTACCGTTGGTGGAATTAAACCACAATAACAAATAACCATGCAAGTATTGGCATCTTGCACTTCGAAGCGTTATGCATTTAGAAAGTCAGAACCCCATTATCTTTGGGATGAGGTTGGTGAACGCCAATTGCTAGGACCAGAATTGGTACAATAGACTGTTGAGATTGTCAAGATGATTAGGACAAGATTGATAGTTGCTCATGACAGACAGAAGAAATATGTCGATCAACATCGACAGAATCGAGAATTTCAATATGGTAGCTTCGTTTTCTTGAAAGTATCTCCCTGGAAAGGAAAAATTAGATTTGGCAAGAAGGGAAAATTGAGCCTCAAGTTCATTGGACCCTTTGAAGTATTGAGGAGAATTGGTGAAGTTGCCTATAAGGTATCCTTACCTCCGGCATTAGAACATATCCATAATGTTTTTCATATTTGCGTGTTACGACCGTATAAGCCTGATTACAAGCATGTTATAGAATATGAACCCCTGCAATTTGAGAAAGACTTATCTTATGAAGAGGTTCCTATTCAGATAGTCGACAAGAAAGAACAAGTACTTAAAAATAAAGTAATACTTTTTGTTAAGGTAATCTAGAGGAACCTCAATGTTGAAGAAGCTACGTGGGAACTCGAAGAACAAATGATAAAAAAATTACCCTCATGTATTTACTTAATATATTTGTAGCGATTCTAGGGACATAATCTTTGTAAGGGGGAAGAATGTAACGGGACGAATTAATTAAATCATGATTCTGGGGACAGAATCCTTTTAAGGGGGGAAAGATGTGACAAACGAGACTTTTGTAATTAATATTAAATATTTATTGAATTAAATAAATATTTTTTTTGATTTATTTATTAAGTTAAATAAACATTTGATGAAATTGTTGTAGATTAATTTTATTAAGTGTGTCATATTAATTAAATTAATGAGAAATAATTTATAACTTGAAGTTATAATTTATTTGGAATTATTAAATTAATTGAGTTGTTAATAATTATAATGTTGTTCTAATTAATTTAATAATTAATTAGAGGTTTAACGATTTATCGTAATTAATGAATGAGAATTTTAATTATGTCATAATTTGATTTAATGAGTAATTTTACCTTTAATTTAATTAAATTTAAATAATTGTATTTCATTAATTAAAGTGTGACAAATAAACTATATAATAAACAAGTTAATTAAAATAAACTAAGAGGAGTTTAAAAGCCAAACCAAACATGACCTTAAGAACATCAGATCAGTTAAAGCCATAATACGCTTAACTGATGTCAATGTTGTGTCAGTTATTAATTATGTGTATTATATCGTGTATCAGCCTTATTTACACGTACTTTTTCCTAAGACCTAAGCTTGAGAAAAAACAAAGAGAATAAGAGAGTACTTGAGAGAATTTGAGATTGAGGAAGAAAATTGGGGAATCAAGAGGAGCATTCTACCATCTTTGTGTAATCCAAATAAGAAAGAAAGGGTAAACACTTGAATTCAAGTTTTAATTTACATTCTTAAAGTTTTTCATGAAATTTGATTTTTAACTCTCTATAATTGATATTTTATGGATGATTATTAGAAATATGATGTTGTATGGGTTTATATGATTTATGATTTATATATATATATATATATATATATATATATATATATACAATATGCATGATTTTGGTGTTGAAATTTGAGTTTTGTTGATGATTTGTTATAATAATGGTTGTTTATGTTGTTAGATGGATATAATCAGTGATATTAGGTTAAAAATTGTGAGACCCCAGATTTTATGAATAAAGATTTAATTTTCTCGAAATATTTTTTCGAATATTATAGTGTGGATTTGAGATAGTGTTATAGATGTGGGTAGTATTTATAAATTTTGAAAAGTATGCAAGTTATTTTATAATATTTGATTGGTCGGGGAATATTCTTTTTGTCGGGGAATATCCTTACGATGGTACAATCATTGGTGGACCCCACAACGGAATTATTGTCGGATTGAGAAAACGATAAAAATATTTTTATGAAAATAACGGCGGAAGTTTTACCATTAAAACCTGTTGAACTACTCAGTAGTAAAAAGTATAATAATCTGGCGTGATTGACAAGCATAGTACACTGCGGTATTGATTATTGATGCTTACGTGAGAAGTCACTCAGTTTTGTTCAATTATTGCTACACTAATTGTTGCATAGTATCTCACGTTATTTGATTCAATTATTGTCAATATTTTGTATATTATTAAATCAATAATTTAGATGACGAAGTTATTAATATTATTATTTTCAATATTAACGATGTCTAGAAGTTCTGCCAAGGAGAGGTTTGGTCACTTAATTGCGCGCCAATAGGGAGAAATTCTTATTGAAAAGCCCCCTCTTTCCTGGGAATGACATGGTCGATTAATATTGTGAATTAAAATAATGATGATAAATGTTGTTAAATATATTGAGGTGTCTTTTTATGAAGTCATGGAAGTTTATATATATAAATATGGGGAAAATGGGTATGCACAGCCGTGCTCTTTTTTTTTACACAGTCTCCAAAACGACGTCATTTTGGAGTTAAAAAAAATAAAATCACGGCTTCTCTCCTTCTCCTCCTCAAATCGTGCATCATCTCCTCTCTACCCTCCTCCTAAAACAATCGAACCTCTCCCCTCCCAAATCACAGATCGAAGCCCTCTCCTCCCAAATCGATCACGAAGCTTCTCCCCCAAATCAATCGCGCATCAGGGCTTTTCCTCTAATTCCTTCTTGTTCACATCCATTGGAGAAGTCAGCACCCACCTTGAATCACCGTGTGAAATCGCCAAAGATTTGTATGCCATTCCGACCCAGTACGTATACAGGTATGCATTTAGTTTCTCTGTTTTGTGTAATTGTGTCCGATTTCTTTTCACATCATATACTTGTTCAATTTATTCTTTTTCACCCATTTACAATTCAATTTATTCTTGTTCATTTTATTCTTCTCTCTCCCCTATTAGCAAGAGTTGATCGAAATCACATTTTTGCACTTAACCACCATAACGTGGGTGTAGAGAACTAGTAGCGCTCATCTGACTTGGGTCTCTCAGTGGTTCTGCTTACATTTAGAAGTGGGTTTAGGATATTTATGCTTTTCTGAGAATGCTTAACTATTTTTTTTATATTTCATAAAACATATAGGTGGTATCTATTTTTCCATGTGTTGAGCTTTTGTCTCAAGGTAAACTGGGGAATGTTTTGTTGATTTTCCTATTTTCCTTTTGCACTATGTTTGATTTACTTATATTTTTTTATAAGCACAACTTATGTGGTATTGTTGAAATTCGTATGATGCTTCATCAAAGCTGCCTTAAATATGTTTAAAATTAAGTCTGCCTTCCTCATTTGTCTTTATGGTGGTACTTTTTGATTGTACAGTGGTTTATGTACTCAATGGATTCATTTCGAAGCTCTTAGATTTATATTAAAGTTCTCCTTGTGATTAGACTATATCGCATCTGTTTCTACAGTGGTGGAAGTCCTAAGATGGAAGTTTGTAATGTTCCTGAACATGGACGTGCAGATAATGCTATGTCAGGACAATCTGAGACGACCTTACCATTACAACACTCAGAGTCGACGTTAAACCTTCATGACACAATAAAAAATTTGCCCAACATTTTGAACTTTGAATTATATTATCAATTGAATTATATGTTCTCTTTTTTGTTACAGTGTTAATATAGAGGATGACAATACAAAAGCTTCGGTAGACTATTTTTGGTGGTACTAGTTAGATTAAATAAATTGTTTACTTGTGACCATTCTATTGTCCATAGATTAACTTCATATTGACTAAATACGATGATTGAGTTTTCAGTTTAAACGTTAGCAATATAATTGCACAATAGGATTTATAGGCTTAGTTGTTGCTTATAGTATTAGGAGCCTGAATTTTTTTCCTTTTTTTTTTGTCTCCAATGGCTTCTTATTATGGAATAATCTTACATAACTTGAATAATTTGACACTTCTACAGGTGGAACTGGCCTTTAATGGTTTTGTGGAAGAGCTGAAGAAATTAACAACTGGTGTTGCACATGTTCTCCCTATTTTTGTTGTCCAGTTCAAGAAATAAAAGAAAGTGATCTTTTGTTGCTAGTTATCTATTAATTTACTTTGTAAATGTATTTACAACGTATTAAGTTATATAAATCATATTATTCTCTTTGATGTATCTAATTGTTGAGGCTCTTTTCAGGCCATGACTTTAAAATGTAGTCACCATTTATGCTTCATCTACGGGGAATCACTAAGAGACATGTTAAAGCTGCGCTTCGAGTTAAAGCTACATGTTCCGTAAGAGCAAGTGGGGGAGTTGACGCCCCTACTAAGTCCTAGTCCACTGTAATCTTTTGTTTCATGTTATTCATTTCTTGTATAAATATGAAGACAGAAAGAAAGATACTTTTGGTCAAAAATTGTTTTGATTTGTTTTATCAAGTTTCCTGTGCCATGTTGAGAATATTAAAGATAATTTTGGTCAAAAATTGTTTTGATTTGTTTTATCATTTGTTAATGGAATTTTTTCATACTTTTTCTTAGTGTCATTTGTATTACATGAGACAACATTAAAAAGTCATGCAATTTTTAATGAGACAAAAATGCGAAGGTTGTATGAAATTAGTGTTTTGTGATCCGTATGTTTTGTGATCAAGTTGAAATATTATCAAGGTGAACACATATTCTATGAGGTAGTTGAATAGATGGATCCCTTAGGTTGGGACATAGAAAATGCTCCTGCCATTTTGCTTGTAAAACCTAAAGCATTCATTCACATTCTATACAGTTGCAAAACCAAATTCATCAGAAGATTTGGTAAATATTAATTAAGAATAGAAATATAATACATAAACTATATTCGACAAATAAATGTTGCAAACAAGAAAACAGGAACAATAACTAATACAAACCTCCAATCAGCTTACTCGGTCATTACAAAGTGAGTTAAATTCTACACTTAAAAGAGTGATAAAAAAATGCTATAAACAAAATCTCCACCCAAAGGTACACCCTAATAATCTAGAAATAAATACAACTAGAATGACCAAAAGCCAACCACAAGCACCACCTATGTATCAACTCATATCAAATAGCCATTGCTTATAAAAAGATGAGCCTTGCCGAGCATGTTTTGGCTGAAGGCTAAATGCTGCCCTTTTTTGCAGCAATACTAAATATCAAACGTATATCAAATTTCAAAAGGATATCGCCCAGGTTGCAATGCACGGAACTTCACATCCCTATGACATGCTTCTAGGAACTGATGGGCACTCCGACAACCAAAAAGTTCCACCTTCTAAAAGCTCCACCTTCATTCAGTAAGAGCATATGTAGAGAATAACCAATTGCTTTTATACTCTGGACATAGAACAATAATAAAGTTAAGCCAAAATGCTGAAGAATATGTGTTGCACATGGTAATAATGTGTTGATAATAACCAATTACTATGTGTGGTGGCAATAATGTGTTGCACATGGTATTACAAAATGCATTCCAAGTTTTAGGTTTGGAATTTAGCGCCAAATTTTAATAAAAAAAACAATTTTATAGACTTGCAATTGTAATTTCAAAGCTTAGAATTGAGTTGTCAATTATTGCGTTTATACTAGTAGTGTTTAAATTCTTGGTTAGAAAGTGCAAGTATAAGTTTATTTCAAATAAACTTTTATTAATTATTAAAGTTAAGTTTCATTACAAAAGCATCATAAGGAGTATTTATTGACTCTAAAAATTAGAGAGCTGAAGAATTTGTTGATAAATTAATGGATGCGTTGAATGTGAAAGTGGGGTGAGGTGAGGGGTACACCCAACAGAACAAAAAAGGGGAAAATAAGGATAAGACTAAAAGATGCTACAAACCCAATGTTATTTGGAAACAACAAGAATCTTCTCAGGCACTATAAAGAAAAGATATGGGGAACGAACAAACCCCAATCATAGTCATGATATATAACAATCAAACCCACAATTTCTACAAATTCATACAAACCCAATATTGTTGCAGAAGAACAGAGGAACAATTGTGGTGAAAACCCCATTAAAAATTCACCAAATCGCAACATTCAGATAAACCCTAGAAATCAAAATAAAATAAACCCTTACCGAATCGAGGTGTGAATCTGAAATAGAAGTCGAGATCGAACTGATGAGCAACCGTGTTTTTGTATTGGTCTGAAGTCAAGATGGTAATCGCAGCGGCGGTGGCGGCAGTGGTAGGGATTATGTGTGATTGAGGAGGAGAAGGGAGAGAAACCCTTAAGTGACTGGGGAGGAGATGATGCACGATTTGAGGAGGAGAAGGAGAGAAGCCGTGATTTTAATTTTTTAACTCCAAAACGACATCGTTTTGGAGACTATGTAAAAAAAAAAAAGAACACGGCTGTGCATACCCATTTTCACCTATATATATATATATTATATATATATAAATTTTGTTTTATTAGTATTATTAATGTAATAAAACAGAAAAACTTTTTATATAAAAAAGAATACTTTTATAAAGTTATTTGTTTTATTAGACAATAATTAGAATATATTATATTCTATTATGATATAGTGTTTTGTATAGTAAAATCTTTTTATATAAAATAGAATACTTTTATAAAGTTATTTGTTTTATTAGACTATAAATAGAATATATTATATTCTATTATGCATAGTGTTTTCATAGTAAAATCTTTTTATATAAAATGTAATACTTTTATAAAGTTATTTGTTTTATTAGACAATAATTAGAATATATTATATTTTATTATGCATAGTGTTGCATAGTGCCTGCATAATGTTCTGCATAGTAAATCAATATGGACCGTCCGTTTAAAAGTAAATCAATCTGAACCGTTCATGAATTAGTTACTATTCAGTCCATTCTCCTATAAATAGAAGCTCATTCCTTCATTATTTCTTACGAATTCACTGAAACATATTTCTTATTTCATTATTTCATTATTTGAGCGTATTTCTTTAGAGTTTAAGAAAGCTTTGAGCGTAGTGCAAGTTATTTGTTGTACTCGTAACGGATATTATTTGTTGTACTCAGAAGGGGTATTATTTCTTTTGTATTCATAAAGAGAACTTCTGTTATTCCATTCTTTATTATTCTGTTGGAATAACCTGTACACGCGGGCTACCCTATACTTGGTGAAATTCTTCTGTTATTCCATTCTTGATCATTATGTTGGAATAACCTATCTATGCGAAGTACCGCAAACGTGGTGAAATTCTTATGTTATTCCATTTTTTTATTATTCTGTTGGAACATCCTGTCTGTGTGTTACGCATGATCTGGTTCCGTTATTTATTATCCTGTTGGAACATCTTGTATGTGCGTTTACGCATGATCTGGTTCTATTATTTATTATTCTGTTGGAATATCCTGTCTGTGCGTTTACGCATGACCTGGTTCCGTAATTTATTATTCTGTTGGAATAACCTGTCTGTGCGGTCTATCGCATGCCTGGTGATTTCTTTTGTTATTCTATTCTTTATTATACTCAGTTAGTTAAAGTTTTGACTTATATACTCCATGAAATTAGTTGAATATCCTTGATATTTGCGCTTCATCCAGTATCTTTTCATGGAAATATTCTTCTGAGCATTCTTGAATTTTTACTCCCAAAGCGAAGATCGTGTTGACAATTTGGACGTTATTGTTTCTGGATAAATTAATTCTTGAACTTGTTTTATTGAATTATTATGTCATTGTCATCATCCTCATGTTTATATTATGTTGAAAGTTATATGTGGCCTGTAGTGCATAGATGGACTTGGTATGATTATGACCAGGGATTATTCTGTATAATCATAACCGTAATGTTACAAATGATGTAAAAAAAAGTCCTCATTGGACCGTAGTGCATTGATGGATAGTTTTTGGTATGATTATGGCTATGGATTCTCTTCGACCAAGGGTGCAAAGATGAATTGTTTTATGGCATGATCTGGACCGTTGATGAAAACACGATTATCTTTGGCCCATAGTGCATGAATAATTCGTGGTCGTGATACTAAAGAATATCCTTGGCCTGTAGTGCAAGGATGATTTGATGATGTGAATTATTTATTAAGCTGAGTCTCAAAGATAAAAGTGATTAAAACCTTTTAAATCATAGAAGATAGTAAATTTTATTCTTTACTTGACTCTTCTAATGGATTGTTTGTTCCGCTGCAGTTAAACTTGATGGTTGTTATATTGTATCAGTTTAACATTGTTGAAGGCTAACGATAATTTATTCTGCATTATCTTAGTCATAATATTTCTTATTGGGCTAGTTGAGCTCACCCTTTTTGCTTTCATTGTTCTCTTCGTGAAATGAGAAGAGCGTAGCGAGGACTAATCGGGAAGCGGAGTGATTTGGCCTAGATGATAGCATTAGTAGTCCTCACTATTCTATATAATAGTGTGATTATAAATGTAATAAGATTGAATTTGAGTGTGGATATTGTCTAGATGACAATATTCGTGTTAAAACTCTCAGATTATGTTTTGTCGTATTTTGAGTTTGAATATTGTCTAGAAGACAATATTTGTATTAAAACTCACAGCTCATGTTGTATAATTAAGTTTGTATTTAAATTTTGTACCATATATTTGGCGACTCAAGATGGGTGATGTAAGACCCCGAAATTTTTTAAATAAAAAGGAATTTCCTTTATTTATTATCTTGAAATAGTAAGGGTTGATTTGATTAATGTGGATAGTTAAGGGTTAAATACGTAAATATTTCAAAATAAGCAAGTGGTTATTAAATATTCATTGTTGTCGGGGAATATTCGTTTGGTCGTGGAATATTCATCTTGTTTGGGAATATTAAAACGACGGTATGACCATGTGTGGGCCCCATAAACGGAAAGCGATTGGATGAGGAAAACGACAAATATAAGTTGGTTAAAAATAACGGCGTAGTTATTCTTAATTAAGATCATTGGAATACCCGGTGGTTAAAATACGATGTCTGGCGTGTGGTCGCAGACAAAGAATATACCAGATTATTACCGTAATTGTTGAATTATTGATCCTTACGTAAGAAGGCACTACTCAATAATTGTATGTAATTATTCTTATTCGATTATTTTATTTTATTGATTCAATAATCTTTGCGTTGATATTTTATATTATTGTTGTTCAATAATTGTCACCGCACTGAAGATTTCCCATTATCGGATCAATAATTCATATTATTTGAATAATATTATTAGATAACATTATTGGCAATGTCTAGAAAGTTCGCTCTAAGGAGAGGTTTGGTCACCTAATTGCGGCGCACGAAGAAGAGAGATCCTTATTCGAAAGCCCCTCTTTCTGGGAGCTACTGGTCATCATAATTGTGATTACGTAATATTATTTGTGAATAATTAATTATTGATTCATATGATAAGGAAATATTTATTTTATGTGGATATAAATGATGGATTTATTTATGTGGTTATAAATGAAGAAATTATTGTTAAGGTGTTTTATCAAGATTTTATCGGATTGGAGGTATTAAAAATCAAATCGTGGGTTTTGAGAGATATATTATGGGGTTATAATTTTTAATTAACCGTTGGATTGTGGTAATTTTTGGGTATGTTATACATACATAAGTTGAGTATATGTCCACAAATTTTGAACCGATTGAAAATGCACGAATGATTTGTTGTGAATTTTAAGAGGTGTCGGATTCTAAATTAGGTTTATAATTGATTTTGGTGGAAAATTCTAGAATTGAGTGGGCCCCACTTGTGGTTGGTGAAGAAATGTGCTGAATTGAATTTTCAAATGTGGTGGGTGGGAATAGTAGCGAGTAAAGCCATCAAAGGTTGCGAGTTAAGTCCGCTTGGCGTGCTTAACATTTTTCCTATAAATAGAGGGCTAAGTTAGAATTGAAAATCACACCGTAAACAAGTTTTCTCTCTTTCTCTCTATATTATCGGCGTATTCTTGTGAGTATTTTGAGTATACTTTGAGTATTGTTAGGCGGTGCAAGTTCGTTCGGCGTTATTCCAAATCAAATCTTCGATTCTTTGAGGTAAGGGATGTTATTTTCTTCTCAGATGATATTATTTCTTCAATATCATTATGCTGAAATGTTGATTGGAACTTTTTATCAAATTTGGAACTTTTTCATGTCGGGGTTACTATTCATGAGTTACTATTCATGAATTACTATTCATGAGTTACTATTCACGAGTTACTATTCACGAGTACTATTCATGAAGCGTGAAGATGTTTTTGTGGAATTTCTATCTTTTTGGTGTCGGAGTTACTATTCACGATATCAAGACTATTCACGATATCTGACACTATTCACGAATATTTAAGACTATTCACCAAAAATGAAAAATTTTCTTTTCGTCTAAAATATCTAATCTGGAGACTAGCTTTGATTGTATCCATGTTTTGATCATTCTTGAATTTTACACCACTATGATTATTTTGAGGTATTGTTGGACATGGATAAAACAAAGTACGAATCCTTAATCCTTAATCCTTGTCATTTTGTTTCAATTGGATTTGTTCTTTAAAAATATTTTCATCATCCTCGGCCTTAAATGATGATATTATTGAATATCTTTGGCCTGTAGTAAAGATGAATGATTTCAAGAATATCTTTGGCACGTAGTGCAAAGATGAGCGGTGTTTAAATGAACACGACCGATCGATGAATATCTTTGGCACAGTAGTGCAAAGATGAGCGGTGTTTAAATGAACATGACCGATCGATGAATATCTTTGGCCTTTAGTGCAAAGATGAGCAGTGTTGAGATGAACATGACCGATTGATGAATATCTTTGGCTCAGAGTGCAAAGATGAATATTTGATTTGAGATGAATATTGATTGATGTTCTGAGGATAAAATATTGATGATGGATCGTTAAATTCATAGATTATAGTAGATTTCATTCTCTACGTAACTCTTCTATGAATTATTATTTCATTGCGAATATTGATCTCGAAACTTGTTGTCTATTGTATTCTATCGATTTTTCCTCGTTGGAGACTAACGATAATTTGTTGTATATTATCTTAGTCATAACATTCTTTATTGGGCTAGTTGAGCTCACCCTTTTCCTTGTTGTTCCATTTTTCTTCTCGGGAGGCGAGAATGTAGTGAGTCTTAGTGGGGTATGGAATGAAGGTTCTAGAGAGAGTTGTTTAGTAGTCCTCACCATTATTGTAAAATAATGTATCAATAAATGTGATGAGGATTTATTTGAGTATAAATATTGTCTAGAAGATAATATTTGTATTTAAACTCACAGTTTATTGTTGTGATAATAAAGTTGTAGTTGTTTACATACCATGTATTTGGCGACTCGAGAATAGGTTGGATGGAATGGACCTATTTTGGGGTCGTCACGATTAATATCGAGCTATAGTAAAAAGACCCCAGAGCCTCTCATTTGGTGACTTCTGTTGATGGGGGATGCACCGGCCGGACTCTCCGTAGGGGGGACGATTTCTTGATGTGGCAAACCGATAGGTATCAATGTGAGGTCTTGACATAAGTTGGTGTCCAGAGTCACGGATTGGTATCGAGCTTAGGGATATGATCTCCATGAGTTCGGGAATAGAACTAGGAGGGAGAGATGAGTAAATCCTTCGCTAGTGTGTCCTACCTAAGCTTATTTTGTTAGTTGGTCAGTATATAGAGATATTATGTGATTTGTTAATTTATTTAATTAACCCTTGTTTTATGATAGTTTTAAGAATGGTGCCGAGAACGTTAACAATGGAGTGAATGAGATCGTGGAGACACCTCTAATCGCCAACCGTGATAATGTGATGTCAAAGAAGAAGGAATTAGAGATATCCGTGTGGTGAGTGAAGAATTGATAGTTGCACCCGAGATAGTCGCAGAGGTGGTGAGACCGAGGAAGAAGAGGAAGAAGAGGTACCAAGAGAGTTTATTAGAGGTATTTTATGATCAAAATGTAGAATTGCAAAATCGTATTCATGAGTTAGAAGAAGAGCAGTCAAGAATTGCAGCGCATCGTGGAGCAAAAGGATGCAACGATTCAAGCTGTGTTACCCAATATGTGATGCTTGAAGCGAAGCACTCTTTGGCGAGTATAAGATGATAAAGTGGAATCGAAATTTGAAAGAAGAAATAAGCGAACGAGTGAGAATGAGTGATGCATGGGTAAAAGTTGCCTGACGCGTTGATATTATGGAAAGAGATGTCCAATCTAAAAAGAGAAGATTTAACGATGACGGAAGACGTCGGCAAACAACATCAAGCACCATCAACAAATTCTAGGGAAGAGAACGATCGCCGGTTAGATGCTACTGATGTGGAGAGGAGGGACATATAAGGTCAAACTGTTCAAAGCCTTCCAAGGTATGCTATAATTGTGGAAAAGAAGGACATATCGCTTCGAGATTAGACGATATCGAAACCGATCCAGCGTGAATGGTGACTCAAAAGGATGTCCGAGAAAAGTCAAAGTCAACGGTTCTTGGAAGAGCGTTTGTCGTGACCGGTCATAAAATGCGAGGAACGAACGAAGTTAGCAGCAGGTTAGTTAATTATAAATTCTTGCGAAGTTTATACCTTACTAGAATCTCTGGTTCTACCCATTCTTTTATCTCTCTTGCTTGCGCTCAATGTTTGAACTTGACTACGGAGAAATTAGACTTTGACCTATTTATGGAGACTCCGTTAGGAGAAACTTTCATTACATCCGTTGTTTAAAAAATCTTGTTTGATTCAAGTTGGCACCATTACCTTACCTATTGACCTTATCTCTTTAAAGATACTTGCTTTTGGGGATTGATTGGTTAACTACTCATCATGCCAAAATTGATTGCTTTTGTAAGGTTGTTAGTTTTCATATTCCTAAGCAACCTGTTATTCGAATTCAAGCAATCAAACCATTGTAATCAAACATTTTCATATCAAGCCATGAAGTCATTCGTTTATTACGGATGTCAAGTTTTCTTAGTCCATGTTATGGATTTGAATAAAGACACGTCGATTTGAATAATATTCTTGTTGTTATTGATTTTTTTCGACGTATTTTTCGAAGAATTTCTTGGTTTACTCCCAAAGATCGATATTAAATTTTGTATCGACTTTGAACCCCCAGACAAAAACTCATTTCTAAAATCTCATATCGAATGGCTCTATTGAACTTCAGAGTTAAAAATTCAACTATAGAATTTGGTACATGAGCCTTTATCTTGTGACTTCCTTTGTGGAATTCACCTAAGCGAACTCTCTCGTAAGGGACGTCATATTCGTATGCGATAGTAAAATGATAGGTGTCATTGTGACGTCTTTATCCAAGGTTGGGATATGAGTCGCGATTGAGAACAACCTAAGTCGGTAATCGAAATCGTAGTTTTCAGGCTTAGTTGGTTATTATCGGAGATACGTTGAAGGATATTCTCGAATCGCTATTCTATTAACGTAGCTAACTCGTAGAGATACAAAATTCGAATGGAGCAAGGAATGTGGGAAGAGCTTCGAAGAACTCAAGAGGAGACTCATTTCAAAGACATGTTCGACCATGCCATCCGGAAAAGCGAACGTGGTAGCCGGCGTGTTGAGTAGAAGATCGATATACAAATACGAGTACGATATTGTCAAAGACTAATTTCAGATATAATATACAAATAATAGAGATGGAGATGAAAACTCTAGGTACCCACGTGATGATATACGAAGCACGTGATGATATCTGAGTATAATCGACTTTAATCGATAAAGTTAAAAGGCATTTCAAGCTACACACCGGAGTGATGAATTTGAAGAAGGAGGTGCAAGAAGTTGTTATTTTAAAAGCGAGAATCGGTGAGGTGAGGAAAGCTCAAACCTTCGATTTATTAATCCATTTGAAATTCTCGATCGAATAGGAACCGTGGCCTATAGACTCGTTTTACCACCAAGTATGACGCGCGTGTTCATAACGTTTTTCACGATCGATGTTACGTAAATATGTGGACGATTCAAACACGTCATTGAGTTAGAACCGGACGAGATAGCCAAGACTTAACGTCACGAGGAGGTACTGTCAAGATTTTGTAGAGGAAAAAGAACATGACCTATGTAACCGAGGTTATACCATAAGTTAAAGTTTTGTGGAGAAACCATCTTTATTGAGGAAATGACACTGGGAGTTGGAAACGAAAATGAAAGCGAGGTATCTTTACTTTTCGAAACACACCAGTATCGCACGTCAATTTCGAGGACGAAATTTCATAAGGAGGGAGGTTGTAAGACCTCAAATTTTTAAATAAAAAGGAATTTCCTTTATTTATTATCTTGAAATAGTAAGGGTTGATTTGATTAATGTGGATAGTTAAGGGTTAAATACGCAAATATTTCAAAATAAGCAAGTGGTTATTAAATATTCATTGTTGTTTGGGAATATTCGTTTGGTCGTGGAATATTAAATGCATCGGGGGGAATATTAAATGCGACGGTAGCAGACCATGTGTGGGCCCATAACTGGAAAGCGATTGGATGAGGAAAGCGAAAAATATAAGTTGGTTAAAAATAACTGGCGTAGTTATTCCGTTAAGATCATTGGAATACCGGTGGTTAAAATACGATGTACGCGTGGTTGCACAAGAGTTACACGGTATTGCATGTAATTGTTGAATTATTGATCCTTACGTAGAAGAAGGCACTACTCAATAATTGTTACTGAGAATTATTATTCAAATATTTTATTTTATTGATTCAATAATTGTTGCGTTGATATTTTATATTATTGTTGTTCAATAATTGTCACCGCACAAAGATATTTCCCATTATCGGATCAATAATTCATATTATTTGAATAATATTATTAGATAACATTATTGGCAATGTCTAGAAAGTTCGTCTCAAGGAGAGGTTTGGTCACCTAATTCGCGCCAAGAAGAGAGAGATCCTTATTGGAAAGCCCCTCTTTCTGAACTACCGGTTGTCATAATTATGATTTCGTAATATTATTTGTGAATAATTAATTATTGATTCATATGATAAGGAAATATTTATTTTATGTGGATATAAATGATGGATTTATTTATGTGGTTATAAATGAAGAAATTATTGTTGAGGTGTTTTATCAAGATTTTATCGGATTGGAGGTATTAAAAATCAAATCGAGGGGTTTGAGAGATATATCATGGGGTTATAATTTTTAATCCGACCAGTTGGATTGTGGTAATTTTTGGGTATGTTATACATACATAAGTTGAGTATATGTCCACAAATTTTGAACCGTTGAAAATGCACGAATGATTTGTTGTGAATTTTAAGAGGTGTCGGATTGGAAATTAGGTTTATAATTGATTTTGGTGGAAAATTCTAGAATTGAGTGGGCCCCAATTGTGGTTGGTGAAGAAATGTCTTTGAATTGAATTTTCAAATGTGGTGGGTGGGAATAGTAGCGAGTAAAGCCATCGAGGTTGCGAGTGTTAAGTCCGCTCTGCGTGCTTAACATTTTCCTATAAATAGAGGGCTAAGTTAGAATTGAAAATCACACCGTAAACAAGTTTTTCTCTTTTCTCTCTATATTATCGAGCGTATTCTTGTGAGTATTTTGAGTATACTTTGAGTATTGTTAGGCGGTGCAAGTTCGTTCAAGACGTTATTCCAAATCAAGTAATCGATTTTTTGAGGTAAGGGATGTTATTTTCTTCTCGAGATGATATTATTTCTTCAATATCATTATCTTTGAAATGTTGATTGAACTTTTTATCAAATTTGGAACTTTTTCATGTCGGGGTTTACTATTCATGAGTTACTATTCACGAATTACTATTCATGAGTTACTATTCACGAGTTACTATTCACGAGTACTATTCATGAAGCGTGAAGATGTTTTTGTGGAATTTCTATCTTTTGGTGTTGAGTTACTATTCACGATGTCTGGCAAGATTATTCACGATACTGCACTATTCACGAATACTAAGACTATTCAAGAAAAATGAAAATTTTCTTTTCGTCTAAAATATCTAATCTGGAGACTAGCTTTGATTGTATCCATGTTTTGATCATTCTTGAATTTTACACCACTATGATTATTTTTGAGGTATTGTTGGACATGGATAAAACAAAGTACGAATCCTTAATCCTTAATCCTTATCATTTTGTTTCAATCGGATTCGTTCTTTAAAAATATTTTCATCATCCTCGTCTTAAATGATGATATTATTGAATATCTTTGGCCCGTAGTGCAAAGATGAATGATTTCTGAAGAATATCTTTGGCACAGAGTGCAAAGATGAGCAGTGTTTAAATGAACATGACCGATCGATGAATATCTTTGGCTAGTAGAAAAAGATGGAGCAGTGTTTAAATGAACATGACCGATCGATGAATATCTTTGGCCTTTAGTGCAAAGATGAGCAGTGTTGAGATGAATATGACCGATTGATGAATATCTTTTGGCCTGTAGTGCAAAGATGAATATTTGATTTGAGATGAATATTGATTGATGTTACAGGATAAAATATTGATGATGGATCGTTAAATTCATAGATTATAGTAGATTTCATTCTCTACGTAACTCTTCTATGAATTATTATTTCCGCTGCGAATATTGATCTGAAACTTGTTTTCTATTGTATTCTATCAGATTTTTCCCTGTTGGAGACTAACGATAATTTGTTGTATATTATCTTAGTCATAACATTCTTTACTGGGCTAGTTGAGCTCACCCTTTTCCTTGTTGTTCCATTTTTCTTCTCAGGAGGCGAGAATGTAGTGAGTACTAGTCGGGGTATGGAATGAAGGTTCTAGAGAGAGTTGTTTAGTAGTCCTCACCATTATTGTAAAATAATGTATCAATAAATGTGATGAGGATTTATTTGAGTATAAATATTGTCTAGAAGATAATATTTGTATTTAAACTCACAGTTTTATTGTTGTGATAATAAAGTTGTAGTTGTTTCTGTACCATGTATTTGGCGACTCAGAATAGGTTGGATGGAATGGACCTATTTTGGGGTCGTCACAAGTGATGTATACCTATTTTGGGGGAATAACAGTTGGTATCAAAGCTTAGGGATATGATCCCTGGCTGAGATGTGAGACAAGAACTAGGAGGGGAGAGACGGGGAATTCCTTCGCTAGTATGACCTACCTAAGTTTATTTGGTATTTAATTGGTCGGTCAGAGTATAGGGATAATATATGATATATTTGTTAGGTTTGTAATATTCATGTGCGCAATCAAATTGCAAAATTAATGCGGAAGCGTGGTAAAATCAGAGTTTAAAAATTTACAAACCATATACCCGGATCATCCTTTATGCACAATTATTAATTAAACGAAAAGATAAAGAATAAATCATACCCTTGAAGATCGAGCTTCCTCAGGTACAAGTTCACCTCCAAATCCTTTCGCGTTCAATCTTGAATCCACCGGGTTTGGTTCATTCCTTTGATCAACGTTAGCCACCCAAATGTTTGGCCTCTAGAGGTGATCCACCAAGGAAGAATAAAATTCAAGAAGATGGGTATTTGGCTCAAACCCTAGTTTTCTATCTCTATAGAAAGGGTGTACTCTCCCAATAATTGGAATTATTACGTATGTTGAAAAATCAACAACCCATACCACCCATAATAAGACTCCTCTTATTTATAGATGTGGGCAACCCACCTTAACAATTAAGGAATTGGGTTTTAATTAATTAATTCTTTTAATTAATTAAGCTCCCTAATCTTATTAGGGATAATTAATTAAACTCCTTTAACTAATTTTCCTTCCTAATCCAATTAGGAATAAATGAGAGTACTTATATTAAATTAATTCCTAAACTCTTTTAGAAATTAAAATAATAATAATTGTAATAATATTAATAAGACTCCTCTTATTAATTTATATTTAATATTTCTAAAATATTAAATAATAAATATTAAGCTATTTAATTTATTCTATAACCATAGATTAAATTAAATATACATCTTTATATTATTACGATTATGCCATTTACTTCTTAAATAATTATTCTTCCTTTTATGGTGTGACCCTTTAGGTTCTCCATATTAAACCGGTTGTGAATAAATCAATTAGAATAATTCTAATCTTATTTAAATAAATAAATTAAATAATTAATTTATTTAAATAAATAATATTTATTCTACAATAGGGATAAGCCTCCCTAGCGATCAACGACTTTCCAGATAATATAGATTTCAACATTAATCATTAAAGAACCTTTGAGTAAATAGTTACCGTACAATTCAATCCTTCCACCATATAATGTCCCAATTAAATATAAGACATGGAATTACTGTCAAGTCTTATTTTATTTAATTATATGTATTTCGATCCTTAAATGCACAACTCCAAATAATGCAAATTAGAAACTCCTTTCTAATTTCATTACGCCGCCAAGGACTCTTTGGTTGTCATTTATCGAATCACATAGGACATTTCTCTTCTTTTATTAGAAGTGGTAGATTCTTTATTGATCATACATTATCTCCATGTACAACTTATTATACCCAAGCATACCCTTTGATATACCCTAAGGGTCTTAAGGAATAAGTCAAAGTATAACTCATCATACACAAGATACTATGATGATCTCAAGTCCAAGGATCACTTGTACTACTATCACTACAGGAATTCCTATTGACAGCAAATAAAACTCCATTAGGTATTCCTTAGCGAGCCACGCTCAAAGTGAACTTATTCTCTAATAAGCACCTACATACTTGCTTTAGTGTCTCCACACAAATGATCATGAGATCAATCATCCTCATCCAATGAAAGCAAAACGACGTATGTACCAATCTATCCGGATTCACTAATCCCCAATTTAGTAATCCAATGATTGGGAACTATTTTAGTTTTAAGCTTTCTAAGAATTTAGATCTCATTAGAATGATCATCATCATTATTCTAAAAGCATTGCTTAAAACTATGGGTTTATCACATATTATAAAAACAAAGATCATGTAGATAATTAAAAGCCTTTAATAAATTAATACTTTTTATTAATAAATGAATAAGATTATTACAGAGTATATGCTTTATCATCAAACATGATTGGTTTGTGTGCATACTACTTTCAATCTCCCACTTGCACTAAAGCCAATCGTCATGGTATCTTATACTCTTCTTCTCTAAGTGACGATTATCCTGTTTGTTGGATAAGCTTTAGTTAATGGATATGTAATGTTGTTCTTGAGAGTCCACTATCTCTATAGTGATTTCCCATCTTTCAATGATTCTAATAATCAAATGAAAATGCCACAACACATGTTTAGATCCAAGATGAGACTTAGGAACTATTCCTAGTTACAGTAATGAACTTTTAATCCAAACAATCAACTTTCAAACTTCATTTATAGTTATATACTTTGTCTTTATCACTAAACCAAAGAACTTTTTTGTTGTTTGGAACCTTTCCAATTCATCGCACCTTTATTCAAGGTAACCCTTTACCTTAAATTGGATTTTTTTCGTCGTCTCTTGATCTGTTTGAAAAAACTTGAGTCTGCTAAGCCCTCTAGTTTTAATTTAGACCCACCATGAATATGATCACATCCTTAGTGCCGGTTAAGCACTTTAAGATGTTTTTCACTGACTCATAGTGAACTTCTCCAGAATATGACTAATCAACATCAGGTCTCGTATATTTCATTGCATACATGATAGTCACTCATGCGACCTCTCTTTTCAGGAGTCTGTGGGGACTATTAAGAGAGATACACTCCATAGCTCATCGACATGAGACATCTCTTGGAGTTTTCCATGCTAAACGACTTTAGCATCAAATGAATATACATTCCTTGGGTTAAGTCGAGCATCCTCTTGAATCTATCTATATAGATTTTTCCCCAATTAAGATACTCTTCCCAAATCATTCGTGGAGGAATGTTTAGACAACTTTATCTTTACTGATTGTAGCATTGGTATGTAATTCCTCATCCGTAGTATATCAACATATAATACTAGAAATTTCAAGACGCTCCCACTGACCCTTTTGTACACACTAAAACTCTTACCTCATCGTATGTAACTCTGGATCATCATCTTCTATGATGCGTACCTCATCATCATCATCCATGATGAATCCATACCTCCTAGGTATCTTCAGTACTATTTCAGATTTACGATTCGGTTGTGGTACAATAGGTCCATCTACAGGTTCCTCTTATTTGACTTATAGTGTTTTGTGGTTCTTGAACTCTTCAAGATCTATTATCCTCCCACTAGCTCCTTTTAATGATAAACACCTTTATCTTAGAAAGCAACGTGTTTCAGAACAAACACCTTTTGCTAAAGTAGAATTATAGAACATATACCCTAAACTTACTTTAGGATGTCCCACAAATCTGTATTTGTCAAATCTTGTCCCAAGCTTATCCTTTGAAACCGTTTCACATAAGTTGGACAACCCCTTATCTTAACATACTTAAGATTAGGAATCCTCCCTGTCCATAACTTTTATGGAGTCTTGGGGCCGGATTTTGAGGTTACCATTTTCGTAGATATGCAGCCATTTCTAGGACATTATCCCAGAAGGATACTGGAATGTCGATAAAATCATTATGGACCGTACCATGTCCAACAAGGTATGATTTTTCCTTTCAGATACACCAATCAATTATTGCGTGTCAAGAGGCGTCCATTATGAGAAAACCATTTGAGATGATCTAGAAACTTATTGCACAAGTATTTATTCCTTGATCCGATCAAAGAATCCTAATACTTTGCCAATTTATTTCATTTTTGAATTCTTTGAACCTTTCAAATAATTCACACTTGTATTTCAGCAAATACACACATTCAACTCTTTGAATGATCATCTCCTTTTCTTATACTAGTTTGTTCAATTTGCAAAATATATTTTTCACGTAAGTCAAGTATACAAAATTTATTAAGTAATATTCCAGTTCTATACAAAACATTATTATTATAAATAGAACAACAATTGTTCTTAATTATAATACCAAAATTTTTATTGTCCAACAACAAAATTGAAATAATATTTCTAACAAGAACTGAAATACAATAACAACTTATTGACTTAATAGATTTTCCCATAGGCATTGCTAAACTATAAGTTTCTATGGCTAATGTAGCAACCTTTTGCTTCATTTTCTACACATAGGATTACTTATCTTTGTTTAGCTTTCTACTTCTGCTTGGTCCCTTCATAAATCTATATTTATGATAACCAAATCTGGTATCCAATACCCAAGTAGAACCTTGACTTAAAGAAAAATTTATTTTAAATCTTGAACAAAATTTTATTTGTAACCGAAACTTCATTAAGCTTCTTTTGTTTAGCTAACGCAAGGTGCTTCTCATGATTTCTTTCCAAAGTGTCGGGCTTATTGCGGTGGAAGCAAACTCCTTTGCTATCCATATCGCTTTTGTTCTTATTATCCTTTGTTTATGCCTTTCTATTTACCTTCTTTGAATCGTTCTTCTTTTCAGAAGATCCTTTGGCCCCTACCAGTAAGACTTGATCTTTCTTGGTTAGAAAGTGACTCTCAACATTTTTCAATATGTTAAGCAAATCAAAGAAAGTCGATATCTAGCTTGTTCATATGAAAAATTCACAACACCAGTGAAAGGAGTCCGGGAGTGAGTGCAAGATCAAATCTTGGCTCAACTCTCCATCCATGACAAAATCCGTTGTCCTAATTGATCAATCAAATTGATTATGTTAAGAACTTTTTGTCTGTACTATAGTGCCATTGGCCATTCTAGATCGGAAGAGCTCCTTTGATACCTGATATCTATCAGTCCTACTTTCCTCACCATCAACTACTTGATGTGTAGGAGTATAGTTGAAGTATCCATAGTTCAGTCGCCGATTTCAAGCTTGTTACTCATGGATACGAGCATGATGCATTGAATAATCTGTGCATCATCTTGCCACTTTCTAAAAGTAGCAATCTCTTCCTCAGAGGCATTATCTCGCAACCATTGCGAGGATAGGCGTATTAAGGACATAAGATAACTTTTCAAACCATGAGAACTATTCTCAAATTCCTTAACCAATCCGTTTAATTGATTAGGTTAATTTAACATCTAATATGCTTCGCATGATGATAGTAATTTTAGACATTGTAAAATTCTCGTAAATGAATTTGTAATTAACAACATTTTAACATACATTCTTTTATTAATTACCAAAATAATTTAGGTCTTATTTTAAATTGGTATCTCCCACTATTTTCTTCAAACTATATTACCCTCACTTATATAGTTTAAGCAAAATCTAATTAAAGATTTGCTAGTGAGAATAAGGATCCCATTTCAAAATATATATAGCCTTGTGGTGACACAACAAACAAACTATATATAAATAAATAGGTAGACAACTTTTGTCAATTACATCAACTATGCAACTCCTTGTATTTTGCCTCTTAGATTATTTTGATCAAGTGGTGGCACATCCGAATCAAAATTATCCAAGTTAAGTCCAACCTAGCACTCCATATATATCAAAAAAGAAAATATCATCATCTTGTGGTGACACAACAAAACAATATTGTTCAATTTTCTTTATAAGCATCAAATGTGATAAATTAACATCTTAAATACTTAATACTTGCCTTGTGGTGACACAACAAACTCATATTAAATATTTAATACTCTATTAATTTTATCATGCTAGAAGGCGACGTTCGATATTCCAAATATCTTTGAACGCTTAGGACTTAATATAAAAATTGAGGGTTTGTTATTAATTTGTCTCATCTTGTTTAGCGGCATGCATATATATATATAAAATACGCGTCATATATTAATGAACATGCGAAGCATGTTTGCATAATATATAATATATATAGTATAAGCATGCACATATAGAATACTATATTCTACCCGGATTGATTATGGACTTTTATTCTAGTTTGGTTCACTAGAGCCACCAAGTGAACCAAAAGGTCAAACCCTAGGGGTGCAAGAAATAATATTTAAATATAACTATTACATTTAAACCCGGGCTCCATTACAAACGGGTCTTCAAGCTCCTTACTCCTTGATCTCCAATTTTTCAAAATTAATTCTAACTATTCCTATTACAAAACTATTTAAAATAAATAGAAACCTTGATCAGCAATCAAGGGGAAGTACATAGGAGAGAGATAGAATTTACATTAAGAAAAAATTAGATAAGACGAGGTACGCAGACCCCATTTAATAAAACCCATACATTCATGCATCCAACTAAAATAAAATCCAATCGCATTGGTCAATAGTCCATAATCAATCCCATTTATTATCATACACATCACCATATGCATCAATAAATAACATTCATCACATGAATAATAAACATTTAATATATATATTGATATCATTTAATGGGCAAATTTAATTAGTATAAAATCTATTTTTGAATCAAAATAAACTCCTTTATTTTAATCCAAATTTAAATCAAAATAAAATTATTTTATTTTAATTTATCCAATTTTGAATAAAATAAACTATTTTATTTTAATCAAAATTTTAATCAAAATAAACTCCTTTATTTTAATTAATTATGGAATCCAATTCCATGTAATAAAAAAATCTCTAATTAAAATAAACTCTTTTATTTTAATTAATTATGGAATCCAATTCCATGTAAAAAAAATCTTTTATTAAAGGAAACACGGATAATCTTTTTTCCTATTCACAAATAAACTCCTTTATTTTGAATAATATGAAATCTTATTTCATATCTAAATAAACTCCTTTATTTAAGGAAACATGGATTCTCTTTCCTATTCACAAATAAACTCTTTTATTTTGAATAATATGAAATCTTATTTCATATCTAAATAAACTCCTTTATTTAAGGAAAGATGGATTTACTTCCCTATTCACAAATAAACTCTTTTATTTTGAATAATATGAAATCCTATTTCATATCTAAATAAACTCCTTTATTTAAGGAAAAATAAAATCCAATTTCAACTCCAATTAGTTAGCATGGAATCCAATTCCAACTCTAATTAGTTAGCATGAAATTCTAATTTTAAAATTAAAATAAACTTTATATTTTAATATTAAAATAAACCTTTTATTTTAAAATTAAAATAAACCTTTTATTTTAATTATAAAATTATTGAGAATAATATATATGTATATATATTAATTACGGTATATATATATATATTAGTTACGGTATAATGTATATATATATATATATATATAAGCCTTCCGTAACATATCCATGCACCTTCAAGTCCGGTTTTCCTATCTCTTTAAAAAAAAAAATTGTGGCCTTGATTTCCTTGTTCCTGCTAACTTCAAAGCCATGAAATTAAAAAACTGCATGGCAAGTTTTTGTGCATGGCAAGTTTTTGTGTTGCTTTGAAATTAAAAAAAAGCTGCAAATGAGTTAATTAGTGCGTGAAAAAAAAAGCTGCGAAGAGTTAATATAATTCAGGTCCCTCGATTTCCGTGCATGGCAAAATAAAATTTTTCTTCATTTTGAATTGATTTTCCGTGACAAAGCAGATTTGTTCTCATAGAAAATTCCATCGACTTTTTTTTTTTTATTTTATTTAAATTTTATATAATAAAATTATGCCCAATTAAATTGTTCTAAACACATATCAACATACATATCAAATCTGAACAATTAATAATTCGCATAAAGGTTTGGCTTTGATACCAACTGTTAGGTTTGTAATATTCATATCTTGTCAAATCAAATTGCAAAATTAATGCTAAGCGTGGTAAAATCGAGTTTAAAATTTACAAACCATATATACCCGGATCATCCTTTATGCACAATTATTAATTAAACGAAAAGATAAAGAATAAATCATACCCTTGAAGATCGAGCTTCCTCAGGTACAAGTTCACCTCCAAATCCTTTCGCGTTCAATCTTGAATCCACCGGGTTTGGTTCATTCCTTTGATCAACGTTAGCCACCCAAATGTTTGGCCTCTAGAGGTGATCCACCAAGGAAGAATAAAATTCAAGAAGATGGGTATTTGGCTCAAACCCTAGTTTTCTATCTCTATAGAAAGGGTGTACTCTCCCAACAATTGGAATTATTACATATGTTGAAAAATCAACAACCCATACCACCCATAATAAGACTCCTCTTATTTATAGATGTGGGCAACCCACCTTAACAATTAAGGAATTGGGTTTTAATTAATTAATTCTTTTAATTAATTAAGCTCCCTAATCTTATTAGGGATAATTAATTAAACTCCTTTAACTAATTTTCCTTCCTAATCCAATTAGGAATAAATGAGAGTACTTATATTAAATTAATTCCTAAACTCTTTTAGAAATTAAAATAATAATAATTGTAATAATATTAATAAGACTCCTCTGATTAATTTATATTTAATATTTCTAAAATATTAAATAATAATATTAAGCTATTTAATTTATTCTATAACCATAGATTAAATTAAATATACATAATATATTATTACGATTATGCCATTTACTTCTTTTAAATAATTATTCTTCCTTTTATGGTGTGACCCTTTAGGTTCTCCATATTAAACCTAGGTTGTGAATAAATCAATTAGAACAATTCTAATCTTATTTAAATAAATAAATTAAATAATTAATTTATTTAAATAAATAATATTTATTCTACAATAGGGATAAGCCTCCCTAGCGATCAACGACTTTCCAGATAATATAGATTTCAACATTAATCATTAAAGAACCTTTGAGTAAATAGTTACCGTACAATTCAATCCTTCCACCATACAATGTCCCAATTAAATATAAGACATGGAATTATCGTCAAGTCTTATTTTATTTAATTATATGTATTTCGATCCTTAAATGCACAACTCAAATAATGCAAATTAGAAACTCCTTTCTAATTTCATTTTCGCCGCCAAGGACTCTACTGGGTTGTCATTTATCGAATCACATAGGACATTTCTCTTCTTTTATTAGAAGTGGTAGATTCTTTATTGATCATACATTATCTCCATGTACAACTTATTATACCCAAGCATACCCTTTGATATACCCTAAGGGTCTTAAGGAATAAGTCAAAGTATAACTCATCATACACAAGATACTATGATGATCTCAAGTCCAAGGATCACTTGTACTACTATCACTCTGAGAATTCCTATTGATGACAGCAAATAAAACTCCATTAGGTATTCCTTAGCGAGCCACGTTCAAATGAACTTATTCTCTAATAAGCACCTACATACTTGCTTTAGTGTCTCCACACAAATGATCATGAGATCAATCATCCTCATCCAATGAGCAAGCAACGTATGTACCAATCTATCCGGATTCACTAATCCCCAATTTAGTAATCCAATGATTGGGAACTATTTTAGTTTTAAGCTTTCTAAGAATTTAGATCTCATTAGAATGATCATCATCATTATTCTAAAAGCATTACTTAAAACTATGGGTTTATCACATATTATAAAACAGCATCATGTAGATAATTAAAAGCCTTTAATAAATTAATACTTTTTATTAATAAATGAATAAGATTGTTACAGAGTATATGCTTTATCATCAAACATGATTGGCTTGTGTGCATACTACTTTCAATATTAATTAACCCTTGTTTTGTGGCAGTATTTGAAAATGACATCCGAGAATGTTGAGAACATCAATGGAGCACAGGAGACCGTTGAGTCTCCGCAGATCAATAATTAGGATAATGTGCATCAGGAATGCAACAATCCTCAGGCAAACAACAACACTGACCAGATGTTGAACGATGGAATGTTCAAAGGCTTTTTCCAATTCATGCAACATCAGGTAAGAGAGACTCATGTTCAAAAGATAGGTGGAAATAATGGCAACCCACGGTCGGTCACCGCTAAGCAGTTCAAAGAGCTGGAACCACCGGAGTTTTTGGGAAAGCCAGAACCACTTAAGGCAGAGACGTGGTTAAAGCATATCACCAAGATATTTGATGTCTTGGGATGCTCTGAGGAGCAAAAGGTTCCCGTTGCCACCTTTAAGTTGCGTGAAGAGGAAGATTGCTAGTGGGAATCTGTAAAACGTACCCAGCCTGACGCACTCAATGTAATGCCCCGAAATCCGATCTATCTTCACACCCGGATTTCGTATGTCACGAGTACAACATTCATCCAACATACATCATTATATACTGAAATATAATAACATACATTCTGAATTCCCAAGTTCTAAAACCTTATAGCTTTTCTCATTACAAATAATGATAATTACATTATTCTTTACATCTTGCACGAGTGACTTTTATCCGCCACCAAGGATACATACAGTTCATTAAACTAGTCTATAGTTTAATTTTCATCTTTCGACATTACAAGTCTTCACTTGATCTTCTAGCTCATTCACATTCTGAATGGCACTTCATCTGGATACCGTCAGCTTGATCTATACGGGATCCTTAAGTTCTTCTAACATCGTTCGCTGAAAATGTTTTTCATTTAAAGCAAGTGTGAGCATTCAATTTCCCAGCAAGTCGTAACAGTTGAACATACAACTTCAAGAGTTTAACATTCCTTTCAGACTTCAATAACCGAACAAAGGTTACTAAGCAGCTTGACTAATAGGAATAGTCTTGATTCCTATCATCTTAAAACACTAGTTACATGCACTTTGAAATACTTTCATTCTCTACTCTCTTTCATGCAAATTCTGTCAGGCTAAAATCAATAGCACAGACTTAACAATAACGGTTCATGTATAAACCGAACATTCTTTTATTGAACAGTTCAAACATAGAACAATTCATCTCACAGAAACACCGAAGTGTTCACATGGTGGCACAAGGCCTCATACATTCTACCACCTTGTACAAATCTCGCACATTCGCACATAGACAGAACTTCTCAAGTTCAACATCTAAGAAGTTTAAGAAACTAGCATTCATTTAAAAATATGAATGAAGTTAGGAAACTTGCCTTACGCACAGCTACAGCTTACGCTGAACTGCTCATTCCAATCCCTATAGCACATAAGGAAATAACAAATACACCAATTAGTCATATAGTTGACTTACGCATTGGTTAACTTTACTTCTTAGGGTTCACTTTCTTACAATATAATTTTACGTGACTAACTTTCATTATCGATTTACGGTTTCATGACTTACGGAGATGTCTTACTCAAGACGTTCATCATCTTTGATGATTTATATTCTTATCTTTTTTTTATACTTCTTTAGGACTCAGCACACATCTCTTCTTTGGTAGTAGTCCATATGGTACTCTGAGTGGTTTCCCACAAACAACCAACAAACAAGTTCCCGTCTCGTCTACACTGCCCACACAGTGAGTTAGATCGGTTGCCAATTTTGTATATACCTTCGCTCTCTGAAAGAATTGTTTAGCCTAGCTCCCATATGTCAACCATCAAAGGTTACGATTGTACCACAACCTAACTTTCTCTTAACTTATACGAACTATTAAATTATAATGTTCGTTAAGTTAATTTCTTATTCCTTATGGCTTTCTGGTAAGTAATTGCCATACCTCAGAACTCGTTATTATCCAACTCCCATTCGGCTTTCATTAATCTTATTATCGTTCGATACAGCTTTCTTGATACCATTCGTATCTTACTTACTACTTTCATCAACGTCTAAGTCATACAACTAGGGTATACTTAGAACGTTCGTCAAACGTGAATACGATTTACAAAGAACGTTTACGTATTCAACGTTCACGTTGCTCGACTCTTAATCTCTCATTCAACCCTTATTCCATGTTTTAATCGCTTTCAATCATTATCCATCCCATGAACCCCATGTTCATTATTATTTCTTAATATCAAAGCCATACAGATCATTGTATGCTAAGATCGCTCGTTCATCGCAACAACGTTACGTTCACAGCGTCTATACGCTTTACATTCATCTCACATTACCATAACATAACATCGAGATGTTATTCATTACCCTCGTTACTCAACGTCTAAGGAATCACAATCATAGCAATCCCTCACGTTCGTTTATCATGACTATGGTCCCCGGACATCGAGTTACGTAACTCCCATCTACATTCTTTGTCTTTTAATCTCATTAATCTTTTCGTTCAACCTTTATTAAAGGTTTAAAACACTTGATTAAGTGTTACATTAGTTGAACATTATGTTAATATTTCTTTCTTGTACATCCCCCGAGAAATTGAGCAGTTAAAATCTCATTTTTGGGTATTTCCCTGCACTGGCGCTGCGGCTCCATGTCCTTCCTTTCCTCTCGCGATGCTGGTATGACCTACTTCTCTCTCTCTCTTCAAAATTTGGAAATATGGGCCAAGTCTTTTGTTATCTCTCGCACTGTGGCGCCACTCTCTAGAAGGTTATGGTCGAGCTCGCGCTGCGGCGCCACTTCTCACAGTCTATCCGGCGCTGCGGCGCCGAGACAAAACCCTAGAAAAATTTCTAAGTTTTGCATTAAGTTTGAGATGCGTACTTTACGATCTCATAACTTCTTCGTTATAACTCGGAACGAGGTCATTCCAAAGCCATTTTCTTCCTTATCTTACGTACTTTGATTACCCACAGACAGAACTTCGTTATGAATATGTTAACATGCCATTCAATTGGCTTAATCTTCACCCTTTGTTCATTTTAACGTTTTTAACGTTCTTTGTTCGTTCATCCGTACTTCGGTCATCCAAACTCAGAATTCGTTCGTTCTTGAGTCCATGACTCACATTTTATACGTTCTCTTACATTCTTATGAAACCCTACATATTTGGGTTCATTTACTAACTCAGTTTAATCCGTTCTTCATGAACGTTTTTAACCTTCCTAACCAAGCAATAAGCAACTAACTTATACGCGATGGTTTTAAACTTGTCCATCAACAACAATTACACTACGATGGTTTTAAATTTGTCCATCAACAACGTTCTTCGTGTTCTTCGTTCGTTTCTTCATTTTTAATCGATATTTTGGATTATGATTTCACTTTTCTTGGAATTTGATGTTATAGAACACCATTCCTTACTTATTTGACCTACTCATTCATAAAATTCATTCGGATCGCTCAAAATCCTTACGAATCTTATACTTCCTTAAGAAATTTATAAACTAAATTTCTTATTTCTTATTTCTTATTTTCTCATGATTTCAACTATACATTCTCAATATCTTTTACTCTTTATTCTCATTAAACTATGTTTTAACATAGAAAAATAAAGAAAATATTAGAAGAAACTAGGGTTCGGATTACCGTTCTTCTTTAATCCTCTTCCGTTATACAAAGTCGGCAATTCGCTAGTTTTTCTATTTCACGATCACTTTTGATCCGAGCATTCATGCTCACGCTCTTCCTCTTCCTCTTCATCCGAGATCTCTCTCTCTCTCTCTCTCAAGTTATAGGATTTTCAAAATCCTAGAAAATGAAATTTAGCTTTCAATTTATAGATTTTCAAAGCTAGGGCAATTTGGTCATTTCGCCCCTAACCTCCTTGCTATTCATGGCTTAGCCACCAAGTTTACTTGGTGGCCAAGTGGTCACCCCACATGCCCCATGGGTCACCCCATGGGTTACCCCAATAGTTCTTACCCATCCGTTTACCCATCGGTTCGATCCGCGGTTTCTTGGTTTTGGCCTTAACCCTAATTCTTATTGGGCCTAACTTGGGCTTGATTTCATAAATCATTGAACTTGACATAATCCAAGTCTAATTGGATTCTACCAAGTCCATGAACTCAATGTTCATTAAGACTAATCGTATTCTACGCATTCCATTCTCATATTCTCGTAATCTCTTCATATTTAGCTTGTACGATATTCGTATTATACGCCGTACTATTCTTCTTTCTATACCCGTATAATAACTCGTATCATACTCGTATTTCTCACGCATAATAACCCTAGTTATTATACGTACTCATTACATTCTCAGAACTCATTTTCCCTAACCCTTAGGTTATTAGTCCACAGGCGAAAACTTCGTTTTTGCCATAACTGAAATATTATTGAATATTCCATCACGTCTCAAGATTTTACGTAATCAATAACTTCTCGGAATTTCAAATTAAATCTCCGAGTAGAAACGGATGAATAGTGTCTATTTCGTCTTTTTCTCCGAAAATATTTTGTTCCCGGAAAACTTTTATTTTCGTCTAGAAAATTCTTACTCGTTCAATCTAGCTCGTAGCCAGAATCCTCCCGATTAATAATCATTCTAGGTTATAAAACGATTAATAAACACATAGCACATAATAGTATTAATAAAAATTCATTTTATTAATAACTAATTCTTTAAATCATAATTTCTGGACAATCCGGATTTTCAGGTTGTCACATCCTTCCCCCCTTATAAAAATTCCGTCCTCGGAATTTCTTCAAACCATACCCATACCCGGGTCTTCACATTCACCCCTTCTTCACAGAATTTTGCCCTCGAAATTTTAACTTACTCTTCTTCTCAACTTCTCTTCAAAAAAGTTCTTATCTTTCAAACATTCCCTCACCTTCATAACTTATCAAGATTTATGAAGTAGAATGAACAACTAGGAATGCAAGAATTCCTTTAAAACATTTTATACTTTTGCTGAGGGGTCAAATTGACCATAAACTCTTACTAGGTTAAACAACCTCTCGCTGTAAACCTTTCGTACACGGTAAGTTTACAATCACAAATAAGGTAAACTACCTCTTCCATACGTAGGTGATCAGCCTATCGTATAACCCCATTTCAGGGTATGTTCACCTCATACTTAATCATTAGAATCTGCACCAAAACAATTTGGTTCGGCATAGCTCTTCAAAGAAAGCTCAATTTTCTTTTAATCATGACATACCATTCGTCTTAGCCAAATCAAGTAGCTTAGACCATACCAATAAATTGGACATCAACTTGAAACATTCGTCTAGTCAACTCACTTGACATCGACTAATTCTTTAAATTCATTTGCAATACATCAAAAATGTTTCATGATGTCATGATACCGCACTTTTCACAGTACGTTGAGGACTTCGTCAGTTTATGACTTCATCATTATGCATCATACCATAGCGGGTTATTGATCCTAAGATCAAATCCAACACCAGGTTTAATTGCATTAATAACTCCATCCTTTTACCATCCTCGCATCAAATGCACTGATGATATAGAATTCATTTTGATATTTCAAATCAATTTCTGTCTAGCCGAAATAATTAGCATAAACATACCAAGAATATTTCTTTTAAAATCCATTGGTTCCAAAAGTCGAACCAATTCTTTCATTTTCAAAATGCGCACATTAGCACGATTTCAAGAAATTTTTAAATCTAGCATAGCTAGATGACTTGGAATATCCTATTCTCCATCTTTCTTCATTGTCTTACTTGTGACAATACTTAATCTTCTCTAGTACCTTCAATGCTAAGTCTACTGAAAATACTTACTTTCAGTTTAAACATTCCTATACCTTAGTATAGTTCATCAACTTACCACACTTTATGTGTTTAGGAACTTTCCACAACCATATGTGTTTAAGAACTTATCTTCGCAATATGTAATCCAAGAACAAATCAAGAACTATCCATATGCTTAGGGCTCAGAAACATAGCATATAACTATGAGTCACAAACTTTTCATAAGTATGAGTTTCAAGAACCCGCACCTATCTTATCATTTTCTACCTATCAAGTATATACATGAGAAAAAAGATTCACCTTCTCGTCATATACATCTTGATAGCGCGACCAATTTCAATGATTATCACTGTAATAAACTAAGTGTTTGTTACACCAAGCACAAACCTCTGCCCATACAAAGATTCATACAACTCAGCCATCACATGAGCCATCAATTGAAATCTTAGAACTCCTAACTTTCTCTTTACTTAATACGAATTTTCTTTAATTCGTATGTTATCCTTTATAACTCAATCTGAGTTCTTCTTTCCGTACTACTTCGTAGTACCATTCATTCATAGCATTAGCTATAAATCATTCATCGTTTAATGTACTCATCATTACATTACGATTTTCTATGATCACGTGGTGATCTTCTTATCCTTCTCTTTACGATTATAGTCTTAGGTACTCATACCTAAGGTTTATAACCTATCGGCTCTAATACCAACTTGTAACGCCCCAAAATCCGGTCTATCTTCACACCCGGATTCCGTACGTCACGAGTACAACATTCATCCAACATACATCATTATATAGTGAAATATAATAACATACATTCTGAATTCCCAAGTTCTAAAACCTTATAGCTTTTCTCATTACAAATAATGATAATTACATTATTCTTTACATCTTGTACGAGTGACTTTTATCCACCACAAAGGAAACATACAGTTCATTAAACTAGTCTATAGTTTAATTTTCATCTTTCTACATTACAAGTCTTCACTTGATCTTCTCGCTCATTCACATTCTGAATGGCACTTCATCTGGATACCGTCAGCTTAATCTATACGGGATCCTTAAGTTCTTCTAACATCGTTCGCTGAAAATGTTTTTCATTTAAAGCAAGTGTGAGCATTCAATTTCCCAGCAAGTCATAACAGTTGAACATACAACTTCAAGAGTTTAACATTCTTTTCAGACTTCAATAACCAAACAAAGGTTACTAAGCAGCTTGAATAATAGGAATAGTCTTGATTCCTATCATCTTAAAATACTAGTTACATGCACTTTGAAATACTTTCATTCTCTACTCTCTTTCATGCACATTCTGTCTGGCTAGAATCAATAACACAGACTTAACAATAATGGTTCATGTATAAACAGAACATTCTTTTATTAAACAGTTCAAACATAGAACAGTTCATCTCACAGAAACACCGAAATGTTCACATGGTGGCACAAGGCCTCATACATTCTACCACCTTGTACAAATCTCGCACATTCGTACATAGACAGAACTTCTCAAGTTCAACATCTAAGAAGTTTAAGAAACTAGCATTCATTTAAAAATATGAATGAAGTTAGGAAACTTGCCTTACGCACAGCTACATCTTACGCTGAACTGCTCATTCCAATCCCTATAACACATAAAGAAATAACAAATACACCAATTAGTCATATACTTGACTTACACATTGGTTTACTTAGCTTTACTTCTTAGGGTTCGCGTTCTTACAATATAATTTTACGCGACTAACTTTCATTAACGGTTTACAGTTTCATGACATACGGAGATGTCTTACTCAAGACGTTCATCATCTTTGATAATTTACATTCTTATCTTCTTTTTATACTTCTCTTGGACTCAGCACACATCGTTTCTCTGCTAGTAGTCCATATGGTACTCTGAGTGGTTTCCCACAAAAAACCAACAAACAAGTTCCCGTCTCGTCTACAGTGCCAACACAGTGAGTTAGATCGGTTGCCAATTTTGTATATACCTTCGCTCTCTAAAGGAATTGTTTAGCCCAGCTCCCATATGTCAACCATCAAAGGTTACGATTGTACCATAACCTAACTTTCTCTTAACTTATACAAACTATTAAATTATAATGTTCGTTAAGTTAATTTCTTATTCCTTATGGCTTTCTGGCAAGTAATTGTCATACCTCAGAACTCGTTCTTATCCAACTCCCATTCAGCTTTCATTAATTTTATTACCGTTCGATACGGCTTTCTTGATACCATTCATATCTTACTTACTACTGTCATCAACGTCTAAGTCATACAACTAGGGTATACTTAGAACGTTCGTCAAACGCGAATATGATTTACGAAGATCGTTTACGTATTCAACGTTCACGTTGCTCGTCTCTTAATCTCTCATTCAACCCTTATTCCAAGTTTTAATCGCTTTCTATCGTTATCCATCCCATGAACCCCATGTTCATTATTATTTCTTAATATCAAAGCCATACAGATCATTGTATGCTAAGACCGCTCGTTCATCGCAACAACGTTGCGTTCACAGCGTTTATACGCTTTACATTCATCTCACATTACCATAACATAACATCAAAATGTTATTCATTACCCTCGTTACTAAACGTCTAAGGAATCACAATCATAGCAATCCCTCACGCTCGTTTATCGCGACTACGGTCCCCAGACATCGGTTACGTAACTCGCATCTACATTCTTTGTCTTTTAATCTCGTTTAATCTTTACGTTCAACCTTTATTAAAGGTTTAAAACACTTGATTAAGTGTTACATTAGTTGAACATTATGTTCATATTTCTTTCTTGCACATCCCCCGAGAAATTGAGCAGTTAAAATCTCATTTTAAGGTATTGCCTACTCGACTACTATTATTGGCTGGTTCTTTTTTTTCTCTCGTCACTGTGGCCCGACCTACTTCTCTCTCCTCTCTTCCCGGGCTGTGGCGCCAAGTCCTTTTTTTCTCTCTCGTGACTCATGGCGCCACTTCTCGATAGCTTTTATCTTGGTGACATGCTTGAGACAAAACCCTAGAAAAATTTCTACATTTTGCATTAAGTTTGAGACATGTACTTTACGATCTCATAACTTCTTTATTATAACTCGGAACGAGGTCGTTCCAAAGCCATTTTCTTCCTTATCTTACGTACTTTGATTACCCATGAACAGAACTTCGTTCTGAATCCGTTAACATGCCATTCAATTGGCTTAATCTTCACCATTTGTTCATTTTAACGTTTTTAATGTTCTTTGTTCGTTCATCCGTACTTCGGTCATCCGAACTCAGAATTCGTTCAGTCTTGAGTCCACGACTCACATTTTATACATTCTCTTACATTCTTATGAAACCCTACACATTCGGGTTCATTTACTAACTTTCAAATTTTCGTTCTTCTTTTATGAAATTTTCGTCATAACTTCGTTATAGCTCACTTTAATCCGTTCTTCATGAATGTTTCTAACGTTCCTAACCAAGCAATAAGCAACTAACTTATACGTGATGGTTTTAAATTTTTCCATCAACAACAATTACACTACGATGGTTTTAAATTTGTCCATCAACAACGTTCTTCGTGTTCTTCGTTCGTTCTTCATTTTTAATCGATATTTTGGATTACGATTTCACTCTTTCTTGGAATTTGATGTTATAGAACACCATTCCTTACTTATTTGACCTACTCATTCATAAAATTCATTCGGATTGCTCAAAATCCTTACGAATCTTATACTTCCTTAAGAAATTTATAAACTAAATTTCTTATTTCTTATTTCTTATTTTCTCATGATTTCAACCATATGAAATCATTCTCAATATCTTTTACTCCTTATTCTCATTAAACTATGTTTTAACATAGAAAAATAAAGAAAATATTAGAAGAAACTAGGGTTCGGATTACCGTTCTTCTTTAATCCTCTTCTGTTATACAAAGCCGGCGATTCGCTAGCTATTCTATTTCACGATCACTTTTGATCTGAGCATTCATGCTCACGCTCTTCCTCTTCCTGTTCATCCGAGCTCTCTCTCTCTCTCTCTCTCTCAAGTTATAGGATTTTCAAAATCCTAGAAAATGAAATTTAGCTTTCTATTTATAGATTTTCAAAGGTAGGGCAATGTGGTCATTTCTCCCCTAAACTCCTTACTATTCATGGCTTAGCCACCAAGTTTACTTGGTGGCCAAGTGGCCGCCCCACATGCCCCATGGGTCACCCCATGGGTTGCCCCAATGGTTCTTACCCATCTGTTTACCCATCGGTTCCATTCACGGTTTCTTTTCTTAGTTTGGGCCTTAACCCTAATTCTTTTTGGGCCTAACATGGGCTTGATTTCACAAATCATTGGGCTTGACATAATCCAAGTCCAATTGGATTCTACCAAGTCCATGAACTCAAAGTTCATTAAGACTAATCGTATTCTACGCATTCCATTCTCGTATTCTCGTAATCTCTTCGTATTTAGCTTGTACGATATTCGTATTATACGTCGTACTATTCTTCTTTCTATACCCGTATAATAACTCGTATCATACTCGTATTTCTCACGCATAATAACCCTAGTTATTATTCGTACTCATTACATTCTCAGAACTCACTTTCCCTAACCCTTAGGTTTTTAGTCTGTAGGCGAAAACTTCGTTTTTGCCATAACTGAAATATTATTGAATATTCCATCACGTCTCAAGATTTTACGTAATCAATAACTTCTCAGAATTTCAAATTAAATCTCCGAGCAGAAACGGATGAATAGTGTCTATTTCGTCTTTTTCCCCGAAAATATTTTATTCCCGGAAAACTTATTTTCGTCTTGAAAATTCTTACTCGTTCAATCTAGCTCGTAGCCAGAATCCTCCCGATTAATAATCATTCTAGGTTATAAAACGATTAATAAACACATAGCATAGAATAGTATTAATAAAAATTCATTTTATTAATAACTAATTCTTTAAATCTTAATTTCTGGACAATCCGGATTTTCGGGTTGTCACACTCAATATGTCTTGGGAGAAGTTCCAAGAATTGTTCAACGACAAGTACTTTCCCAAAAGTATTCATCACATGAAGGAGGTGGAGTTCATCAAGCTGGAGCAAATACAATATGACCGTGTCGCAGTACGAGGCTAAGTTTGCAGAGTTGTCTCGGTTTGCATCCCATTTGGTCGATAATGAGGAGCGAATGACGCGAATGTTTTTTAGAGGTTTGAAACCCAATATACGTCAATACCTCATTTCTCACAAACTTTGTTTATATTTAGTTGTTGTGAATAGGGCTCAGTTATTGGAGCGCGGTAATGAGTCAGCACAACCAAAAGGCAACGACCAACAACACGATAATAATCGTACCGGTGGCAACGGTCATCGAAACAATGATAACCATCGTGGGGGAAATTACCATGCCATGAATGGTAACCATTTCGATGGTAATCATGGCCAAGATAATAGAAGTGGAAATTTTAAGAAGAGAAGGTTCAATAATGATGGAAAGACAGCAGTACCAGCACCTGTTTCAAAGGAAGAAGAACGACCACTGATCGTATGTTTCAAATACGGACAGGAGGGACACATCCATCCAAACTGTACGCATCAATCCAAAGCGTGTTTTAATTGTGGAAAAGAAGGTCACCTAGCTCGATTTTGTCGTATGGTGAAGTCAAGTCCAGCTGGGATAGTGATGCCAAAGGATGTCCCAGACAAGTCAAAGTTGGTAGTTAAGTGAGAGCAGTTTTTTTTCGTGATGGGGAACCTGAACAAAATTATCACGGGTAAGTTAATCATAAACTCTTGCGAAGTCTATACCGTGTTAGATACCGGTTCTACTCACTCTTTTATTTCACCTAGTTGTGTTCAATGTTTGAACTTAACTCTGGAGAGGTTAGACTTTGATTTATCTGTTGAAACTCCGTTGGGAGAAACCTTCGTTACCTCCAATATTTATAAATCCTGTTTGATTCAAATCAACACTACCTGTCGATCTTATCTCTTTAAAAATACTTGCCTTTGATGTGATTTTAGGAATCGATTGGTTAACTACTCATCATGCTTTTTGTAAGGTTGTTAGCTTTCATATTCCTAACCAACCTGTTGTAACGACCGAGAAATTCGGATCCTTTGTAAAAATATTTGAAAGAATTAAATAATGAATAAAATAATATTATTTATTATTATATGTGTCAATAAGATGTATGTCGTTCTATAACATAGAAATGTCTGAACATCGTAGTATTTGAACCACGTGAATGAATTAAAGTGTTTGAATTTTCAAAACAAAAATAAAAGTTTTTCGAGAAAGCTTACGAAAAACAATATTCACCGTTTAATGCTCGGGAGTTATTTTTGAACTTCCGAGAAATACGTAACGTTATAATATCAAGACGAGATGGATTATGTAATAATAATCTAAGTATGGAAAATGCAATGTTTCGCATGCATACTTAATTTGGGAACGTTAGGTTTATTAAGCGTTAAGAAAAGAAAGTTGTAATCGTATGATGTGTATGCATTATACGAGGTGATGAACGTGAGTATAATACGACGTATTATACTATTGTGTATGGAGGATGAAATAACGTATATTACGAATTAGTATACAAGCTAGCCTACGAGAATTATACGTGAGGTAATTATGTTAAGTTGTTTAATTAAAGGTAATGGACTTGTAGGATTATTAGTTTAATAGTAGAAGTCCAATAGAATCTAATATTCAAGCCCAAGTGTTTGATAAGTCATGAGTCCAAATTATTGTAGAATAACCCCAATAAGAAATTAGCTAGATTAATTAGCAAGCCCAATGAATTGGAAATGATCCATGGAGCAATCCAAGTGTAAGTTGTGACGCCCCCAAAATAGGTATACATCACCCATCTTGAGTCGCCAAATACATGGTACAGAATTCAAATACAAACTTAATTATACAACAGTCGTGTAAAATATGACAAAACATAGGCTGTGAGTTTTAATACAAATACTGTCCTCTAGAGAGTATACAAACTCAAAGGAGACCTCATTACATTTATTATCACACTATTTCACAGAATGGTGAGGACTACTAATGCACCATCTAGGACCATCACTCTGTTCCCCGACTAGTCCCCGCTACGTTCTCATTTCCTGAAGAGAACAGTGAAAGAAAGGGTGAGCTAAAATAGCCCAGTAAGAAATATTATGACTAATATAATGCAGAATAAATTATCATTAGCCTTAAACAGTGTTAAACTTATACAATATAACAAACATCAAGTTTAACTGCAGCGGAACAAGCAATCCATTAAAAGAGTCAAGTAGAGAATAAAATCTACTATCTTTTATGATTTAAAAGGTTTTTCATCACTTTTATCGCTAGGACTCAGCTTAATAAATAATCCACATCATTGAATCACCCCTGCACTACGGCCAAGGATATTCTTTAGTATCACGACCACAATTATCCATGCACTACGGGCCAAAGATAATTGTGTTTTCATTAACGGTCCTGATAATGCCATAAAACAATTCATCTTTGTACCCTTGGCCGAAGAGAATCCATAGCCATAATCATACCAAAAACTGTCCATCAATGCATTACAGGCCAATGAGGACTTTTTCCACATCATTTGTAACATTACGGTCATGATTATACCGAATAATCCCTGGTCATAATCATACCAAGTCCATCTATGCACTACAGGCCACAGATGACTTTCAACATAATATAAACATGATGATGCTGACAATGATATAGGAATTCAATAAAACAAGTTCAAGAATTAAATTATCCAGGAACAAATAACGTCCAAATTGTCAACATGATACTTCTTTGTAGAGTAAAATTCAAGAATGCTCAGAAGAATATTTCCATGAAAAGATACTGGATGAAGGGAAAATATCAAGGATATTCCACTAATTTTATGGAGTATAGAAGTTAAAACTTTAACCAACTGAGTATAATAAAAAAATGGAATAACAAAAGAAATCACCATGCATGCGGTGCCAGATGATAGAAAGTTATTCCAATGTAATAGTAATTAACGGAACGAGTCGGTAAATTCACACCGCAAGCGGGATGTTCCAATGAGAATAATAAAGAATGAAATAACAATGTAAATCACCATGCATATGGTACTTAGCATAAACGAGTTATTCCAATGAATACTAATGAAAAGCGGAAACCAGTCGGTGTAAAACGCATGCATGTGAGGATATTCCAACAAAATAATAAAGAATGGAATAATGGAAGAATTTCACCAAGTATAGGGTATTCACGTCAACAAAGTTATTCCAATGTAATAATAAAGAATGGAATAATGAAGAATTTCACGAAGTATAGGGTATTCACAGATATACTGAGTTATTCCAATGTAATAATAAAGAATGGAATAATGAAGTTCTCTTCATGAATAAGAAAGAAAGAATACCCCTTATGAGTACAACAAATAATATTTCCTACCTTAGAAAGAAGAGTACTGGATATAGAAGTAGTGAAGTAGCAGAACACTTTTCTTCTTTCTCTCTATAGTTTCTCTCTCTAGAGTTTCAGTGAATTCGTAAGAAATAATGAAGGAATGAGCTTCTATTTATAGAAGAATGGACTGCATAATAACTAACTCATGAATGGTCCAGATTGATTTACTTTAATCTGACGGTCCATATTTAAAGCAAAATCTTTTAAATAAAATATAATATATTCTATTTATAATCTAATAAAACAAATAACTTTGTAAAAGATTTTACTATGCAAACACTATGCAGGCACTATGCAACTATTATGCATAATAAAATATAATATATTCTAATTATTGAATAACTTTATAAAAGATTTTACTATGCAAAACACTATATCTGAGACACTATGCATAATAGAATATAATATATTCTATTTATAGAATAACTTTATAAAAGTATTCATTTTATATAAAAGATTTTATGTATTATTACATTAATAATACCAATAAAACAAAACCCGAGTGACTTATCACGTAAGCATTAATAATCAATATCGTGCTACTTATGCAACCAATGCCAGACATCGTATTCTTATTTTTTACTACCGAGTAGTTCAACAGTATTAACGGTAAAACTTCCGTCGTTATTTTCATAAAAATATTTTTGTCATTTTCTCATTCCGACAATAATTCCGTTGTGGGGTCCACCAATGATTGTACCGTCGTACGGATATTCCCCGACAAAAAGAATATTCCCCAACCAATCGAATATTATACAACAACTTGCACACTTTGCAAAATTTATAAATACTACCCACAACTATAACATTATATCAAATCCACACCATAATATTAAAAAAATTATTTCGAGAAAATTAAATCTTTATTCATAAAATCTGGGGTCTCATAATCTCCCCTCCTTGTGAAATTTTGCCCTCAAAATTTACTTACGTACCTGGTATGCCGAAGAGGTGAGGATACCTTGACTTCATTTCAGATTCTAAATCTTGAGGTATAACCTTTGAGTGTTGAATACGATCCTTCTTATCCAAGATTTTTACACGTATCTCCTCATACGTTAAATCTTCTGCTATCTCGTCTAGTTCTAATTTAATAATGTGGTTCGGGTCGTCCACATATTTACGTAACATCGATACGTAAAAAAAACGTTCTGAACACGCAACATACTTGGCGGTAAAACGAGTCTATAGGCCACAGTTCCTACTTCATCGAGGATTTCAAATGGGCCAATTAAATCGAGGGTTAAGATTTCCTCTCTTCGTCGATTCTTGTTTCTAGAATAACGCTCTCTTGAACCTTCTTCTTCACATTCATCAGCTCTGAGTATGTAGCTTGAGCGGCTTTAACTTTATCGATTAAAGATGACTCTAATTGTATATTCGTTGTCTTCACGTGGGTTCATATATTCGCACTTGTAATCGTGATACGATTTTTTCTTCTCAACGCTACCTACCACGCGTCAGATTTCCACGATGATATTGAATGGTACGATCGTAATCTTCAGCAGCTCGAGTCAACATCTTTGGCACGTTATACGCTCGTTTTAGTTGAAGAAATATTTGAGGGTTTTAGAAATGGGTTTTATACTGGGGTCAATACAAAATTCAATTTCACGATCTAGGGTAGGCTAAGAAGTCTTCAAGAATATGTCAGGAAATTTATTAATAATAGAAATATCATTCAAAACTGTGACCCTCATCCAAGACTTGGATAGTACGTCATATTGATACCTATCAACTTGCCATCGTCATTCACGACATCACCTATAGAAAGTCTGGCTTCGGTGCATTCCACACAAGAAAGTCAACAACGAAAGAACCGGGGCTCTTTACTTATGGCTTGATATGAAAATGATTGACTTTAGTGGTTTGGTTGCTTGAATTCGCATAACAGGTTGGTTAGGAATATGAAAGCTAACAACCTTACAAAAAGAATGATGAGTAGTTAACCAATCGATTCCTAAAATCGCATCAAAGGCAAGTATTTTCAAAGAGATAAGATTGACAGGTAACGTGAAAGTGTTGATTTGAACAAGATTTATAAATAGTGGAGGTAACGAAGGTTTCTCCCAACAGATATATCAAAGTCTAACTTCTCCGGAGTTAACTTCAAACATTGAACACAACTAGGTAAAATAAAAGAGTAAGTAGAACCGGTATCTAACACGGTATAGACTTTGCAAGAGTTTATGACTAACATACCCATGATAATTTTATTTAGGTTCCTCGTCACGAAGGAAAAAAAAATGCTCTCTCTTAAACTACCGGCTTTTGCTTGTCTGGGACATCATTTGGCATCACTATCCCAGCTGGAATTGACTTCACCATACGATAAAATTGAGATAGGTGACCTTCTCTTCCGCAATTAAAACACGCTTTGGATTGCTGCGTATAGTTTGGACGGATGTGTCCCTCCTGTCCGCATTTGAAACATACGACCGGTGGTCGTTCTTCTTTCTTTCAGACGGGTGCTGGTGTCGACGTCTTCACGTCATTGTTGAACCTTCTCTTCTTGAAATGTCCATTCTTATTGTTTTGACCATGATTACTACTGAAGTGGTTACCATTTATGGCATGTTGATTCCCTCCATGTTTATTGTCACCGCTTTGATGGTTGTTATCACCAGTATTATATCTATTATCTTCATCTCTTCTATGATAGAATTGATAGAGAAGTGGGATGGTTTGATGATAACTTGTAATAAGTCATTGATGAATGAACTTAAGCCGAATAAGTTGAATAAGCAACTTGAATCTAATTAAGTTGATGGACTTAAGTTCATAGCAAGTTATAAGCATGAGAAATTGTAGTTAATAAGTTAAATAAGTCATTGACTTATGAGAATAAGTCAAAACCTACTTTGATAATAAGTTGGTGTAATAAGTAACTTGAAATATCTATATGTTGATTAAATTCCACCTAGAATGATTAGTAATGAGGTTTTGCCAAAATTTACACGATTGGACGATAATCGTCGAATTCGTGAAATTCTCGGAATGGAAGTCGTATTTTGTGTTTGAAGTCGTAAACGTTGGTTTTCGATGGAGTCAAGTCATTTTTGGCATTATAGAGTTGCGAACTCGAAAATGGCCGAATTCCGACTTAGAATGAAGAAACGAGCGTTAAACGTTCGCGAAGGTTTATCGTTTTTGTTAAAATGGACTAATAGGTGAAATTTTTGCAAACGAAGTAATATAGATTAAATACTTGTGTGAACGCATAGAGTACGTAATTTGTGACATGTAGGCTCTTGAACGAGCCAATTCATACTTATAACGAATAAGTTACGAGTCCGGGAGTTTCACAAAAGTTTCAAATCGCCCAAGTTTTTACGGTGCACTGAGTTTGGCCATACACAAATTTCAAGGCCAATAAGCAGTCTTGCAAGAATACCAAAATGGGCCTCACCCACAGTAAAATCATGGCCAATAAATGAGATATATCATAGAGACTCGTGTGCATACAATGAGTCCGAAGTTTTTGAGTAATAAGTGGTGACGCCGCAGTGTGGCTGTAAGACCCCAACTTATTATAAATAAAATTGAATTTTCCACTATTTATTATTGTGAATAATAAGGTATTAATTTGATATAATACTTTGGTTATGGGTGAAATGTGAAAATTTTGCAAAATAAGCAAGTGGTTATAAAATATTCATTGTTGTCGGGAAATATTTGTTTGGTCGTGGAATATTCTTTCTTTCGGGGAATATTTATACGACGGCGCAGCCATTTGTGGGCCCCATAACGGATAATGGTCGAATGACGAAAACGACAAGTTTGAGTTTTTATAAATAATTGGCAGTAGTTGTTATTCACTAATTAACACTTGTTGGAATACCCGTTGGTTAAAATACAAGAATCTGGCGTGGATGCATGTGAGAGTATTGATGAATTATTGATCCTTACGTGAAGGCACTACTCAATAATTATTACATTAGTTCTTGCTCAATATTTTATTTTATTGATTCAATAATTGTTGCGTTGATATTTTATATTATTGTTGTTTCAATAATTGTCAACGCACAAGATTTCCCATTATCAGATCAATAATTCATATTATTTGAATAATATTATTAGATAGCATTATTGGCAATGTCTAGAAAGTTCTGTCAAGGAGAGGTTTGGTCACCTAATTGCACGCCAGTAAAGAGAAATTCTTATTGGAAAGCTCCCTCTTTCCTGGGAACGGCCTGGTTGTCATAAATGTGATTTTATAATATTATTTGTGAATAATTAATTATTAATTCATATGATAAGGAAATATTTATTTTATGTGGATATAAATGTTGGATATATTTATTGTGGTTAAAAATGAAGGAGTTAATGTTGAGGTATTTTATCGATTTTTTTTCTGAATGGAGATATTAAAAATTAAACCAGTGTTTTTGAGATATATTGCGTGACTTATAATTTTTAATCCGACCGTTGGATCGTTGTGATTTTTGGATATGTTATACATATATAAGTTAAGTATATGTCCACAATTTTTGAACCGTTAAAACTAAACGTATGATTTGTTATGAATTTTAAGAGGTGACTGATTCAGAAATTAGGTTTATAAATGATTTTAGTGGAATATTCTAGAATTGAGTGGGCCCCACTTGTGGTTGGTGAAGAAATGTACCGAATTTTATTTCAAATGTGGTGGGTGGCAATAGTAGCAGGTAAAGCCATCAGGTTGCAGGTCAAGTCTGCTTCAACGTGCTAACACTTTCCTATAAATAGAGGGCTAAGTTAGAATTGAAAATCACACCAGAAACATAAGCTTTCTCTCTTTCTCTCTCTATATTATCGAGCGTATTTTGTGAGTATTTAGATACTTTGTGAGTTTCTATTTTTCAGTACAAGTTTCTGTCAGCACTATATCCGAAATTCAGTCAGAAGTACGATTATTTTGATGTAAGGGATGTTATTTTCTTTGTAAATGATATTATTTTTTCAATATCATTATGCCGAAATATTGGTCTGAAATTTTTATCAAATTTGGAACTTTTTGTGTCTGGGTTACTATTCACGTATACGACACTATTCACATTTACGGCACTATTCACGAATATGGCACTATTCACCGAAAAATGAAATTTTCTTCTTTTTGTTCAAGATGTCTATTATGGTTACTATCTTTGATTGTATCCATGTTTTAGTCTTTATTTTTGAATTCTGCTTCAAAATTGGTTATTATGGAGTATTATTGATCTTGGATAAACTGTTATAGGAATCCCTAATATTTGTCCTTCTATCTCACTGGATTCGTTTTCTTTAAAATATTTTTCATCATCCTCAGTCCTAAATGATGATATTACTGAATATCTTTGGCCTGTAGCGCAAAGATGAATGATTAACTGATGAATATCTTTGGCCCGTAGTGCAAAGATGAATAGTGTTGAGATGAACATGACCAACTGGTGATACAAATGAATATCTTTGGCACATGAGTGCAAAGATGAATATTTGATTAAAGATGTATATTGATTGTTATTCTGAGGATAAAATATTGATGATTGACTTTTATATCTTAGAAGATAGTAGAACTCATTCTCTACTTGACTCTTCTAATGGATTGTTGTTTTCATTATGAGTTGTTGATCTAAAACTTGTTATCTATTATATTTTATCGATTTTCCCTGTTGAAAACTAATGATAATTTGTTGTATATTATCTTAGTCATAATATTCTTTTTCTTGAAATTTGGTTGAGCTCACCCTTTTCCTTTTTGTTCCATTTTTCTTCTCAGGAGGTGAGAACATAGCAGGATCTAGTCGGGGTATGGAGTGATGGTTCTAGAAAAAAGTTTTAGCAGTCCTCACTATTTCGTTAAAATAGTGTTTGAATAATTGTAATGAGGACTTATTTGAGTGTGGATATTGTCTAGAAGACAATATTTGTATTTAAACTCACAGTATGTGTTGTCGTATTTTGCACGACAATTGTATTATTGAAGTTGTCGTTTTCTTTTGGTACCATATATTTGGCGACTCAGAATGGGTGTTGTATACCTATTTTGGGGGCGTCACAGTTGGTATCAGAGCTTAGGGACATGGTCTCTGGCGAAGATCGGGAAAAAGAACTAGGAAGGGAGAGATGAGTAAATCCTTCGCTAGTGTGTCCTATCTAAGCTTATTTGTTGGTCAGTCATAATATAGGGATATTATGTGATATATTAATTTTTTTTAATTAACCCTTATTTTATGGCAGTATTTAAGAATGGCTGCTGAGAACGTTAACAATGGAGTGTATGAGACTGTGGAACAACCTTTAGTCACAAACCAGGAGAACGTACAACAGGAAGGCAATATTCCTCCTATAAACAACACTACTGTGACACCCCCAAAACAGGTATACAACACCCATTCTGAGTCGTCAAAATACATGATACAGAAATAACTACAACTTTATTAATACAACATAAAAACTGTGAGTTTAAATACAAATATTGTCATCTAGACAATATCCACACTCAAATAAATCCTCAGTACAATTATTGATACATTATTTTATAGAATAGTGAGGACTACTAGAATCATCATTCCACACCCCGACTAGTACTCGCTACATTCTCACCTCCTGAAAAGAAAAATGGAACAACAAGGAAAAGGGTGAGCTCAACTAGCCCAGTAAAGAACATTATGACAAAGATAATATAAAACAAATTATCGTTAGTCTTCAACAGGGAAAAATCTAATAGAATACAATAGACAACAAGTTTTAAATCAATATTCGCAGCGGAAACAATAATTCATTAGAAGAGTTAAGTAGAGAATGCAAACTACTATCTTTTATATATGAATTTAAAGTTCTAGCCTTCCTTTCTTCCTTAAAATCTTTTTTATCAATGCTTTATAACATAGAATCAAGATTTCGAATCAATTCATTGCATCGTAGCATCCATCATCGTATATATATCCTGAATCAAATATCATAATCAATTGAATAATCAAGATATTCATTCGCAATGTATTCATCTAAACACAAAACATCAGATGAATACTAGGAATATAGTTAAATGATATTCATCTAATCATATTCATCTTTGCATTAAATCGGCCAAAGATATTCATCAAAATTCATCTGCACTACATGTGCCATCGAATCATTCATCTGTGCCAAAGATATTCAATTATATCATCATTTAGGACTGAGGATGATGAAAGATATTTAAAAAAAAAACGAATCCAGTGAAACAAAATAATAAATATTAAGGATTCGTACTTTAAATAATCCAAGTTCAAAAATACTTCATAAATAACCAGTAGTGGAGTAAGATTCAAGAATGATCAAAACATGGATACAATCAAAGCTAGTATCCAGAATAGATATTTTGGACAAAAAGAAGAAATTTTCATTTTTCGGTGAATAGTGTCGTATTCTGTAGAATAAGATCAGACAACGAATAGTAACTCCCGACACTAAAAGAAAGAAATTTCACAAAAAAAAAATCGCCACGCTTCGTGAATAGTACTTTCGTGAATAGTAATTCGTGAATAGTAACTTCGTGGAAATTTCTAAGGTATGTTACAACTATGGAAAAGAAGGCCACATAGCTCGGGATTGTTCTATAGTAAAACCAAGTTCAGCAGGGATGGTAACTCCATGGGTTGTCCTGGATAAGTCAAAATCAGCGGTTCCTGGAAGAGCGTTTGTCGTGACTGGCCAAAACGTGAGGAACCCGAACGAGGTGATCATGGGTAAGCTAATCTTGAACTCTTGCGAAGTTTATACCTTACTAGATACCGGTTCAACCCATTCTTTTATCTCTCCTGCTTGTGCTCAACGTTTAAACTTGACTCCGGAGAAATTAGACTTTGATTTATCAATGGAGACTCCGTTGGGTGAAACTTTTGTTACATCCACTGTTTATAAATCTTGCTTAATCCAAGTTGGCACTATCACATTACCTGTTGATCTTATCTCTTTAAAGATACTTGCTTTTGATGTGATTTTAGGAATTGATTAGTTAACCACTCATCATGCCAAAATTGATTGTTTTAGTAAGGTTGTTAGTTTTCATATTCCTAACCAACCTGTCATACGAATTCAAACAACTAAACCACTAAAATCAGTCACTATCATATCAAGCCATAAAGCTATTCGTTTATTAAAAAACGGATGTCAGGATTTCTTAGCCCATGTTATGGATTTTAACAAAGACAAGTCAGAATTGAATAATATTTCTGTTGTTAGAGAATTTCCTGATGTGTTTCCTGAAGAACTTCCCGTTCTACCCCCAAAATGTGCTGTTGAATTCTTTATTGACCTTGAACTGGGTACAAAACTCATTTCTAAAACCCCATATCGAATGGCTCCTATTGAACTTCAGGAGTTAAAAGTCCAACTACAGGAATTGTTAGACATAGGTTTTATTCCTCCTAGTAAATCTCCTTGGGGTGCTCCTGTTTTATTGGTAAAAAAGAAAGACGGGAGTATGCGACTTTGTATTGACTACCGAGAATTAAATCATGTCACCATCAAGAATAGGTATCCGCTACCTCGCATTGATGACCTGTTCGACCAGTTGCAAGGAGCACAATTCTTTTCAAAGATCGATCTTCGTTCTGGATATCATCAGCTGAAGAATAAAACTGAGGATATTCCAAAGACTGCCTTCAGAACTCGGTACGGGCATTATGAATTCTTAGTCATGTCTTTTGGATTGACTAATGCTCCTGCTGCTTTCATGGATATGATGAACCGTGTATTCAAGGAATATTTAGATCAGTTTGTTGTTGTCTTTATTGATGACATTCTCATCTATTCCAAAAGCCGTGAAGATCATGAGCACCATTTGAAGCTGATACTTGAAAGGCTTCATGAAAACAAGCTTTATGCCAAGATAAAGAAATGCGAGTTCTGGCTTGAGGAAGTAGTATTCCTTGGGCACGTGGTGTTAAAACATGGAGTATCTGTTGACCCGACAAAGTTTGAGCAGTACAAAGTTGGGAGCAACCAAAGTCGGTGACTGAAGTGCGTAGCTTTCTGAGCTTAGCTGGTTATTATCGGAGATTCATAGAAGGATTTTCTCGAATTGCTACTCCGTTAACTTAGCTGACTCAGAAAGATACAAAATTCGTATGGAGCGAGGAATGCGAGAAGAGTTTCCAAGAGCTCAAGAGGAGACTCATTTCGGCACCTGTTCTGGTAATACCATCTGGTACTGATGGATTTGTTATATACAACGATGCTTCAGGCAAAGGGTTAGGATGCGTTCTCATGCAACATGGGAAAGTCATAGCCTATGCCTCATGACAACTCAATGAATATGAGAGGAATTATCCTACTCATGATCTGGAGTTGGCAGCAGTCGTATTCGCGTTGAAAATTTGGAGACACTACTTGTATGGGGAGAAAGTGGAGATTTATACGGATCATAAAAGCCTCAAATATTTCTTCACCCAAAAAGAACTCAACATGCGGCAACGACGTTGGCTCAAGCTGTTGAAAGATTATGATCACACCATCCAATATCATCTTGGAAAAGCAAACGTGGTAGCTGACGCATTGAGTAGAAGATCATATGCGGGTACGAGTGCAATGTTGTTAACACAAAGGTCCATTTTGTATGACTTGTAAAGGATGGAGATAGAGGTAAAGACTCCAAGTACCCATGTGATGATGGCGAATATAAGAGTAGAACCGAATTTAATCGATAAAGTTAAAGCTGCTCAAGCTACGGACCTGGAGCTGATGCGTATGAAGAAGAAAGTGCGAGAAGGTGCTATTCTAGAAGCGAGAATCGATGAAGAAGGAATACTTAGATTCAACTCCAGACTTTGTGTTCCTAACGACTCTGACTTAAAGCATAGAATCATGATGGAGGCACACAACACACCGTTTGCAATCCATCCTGGGAGTACCAAAATATATCATGATATTCGACACACATTTTGGTGGAACAATATGAAGAGAGAGATCGCGGAGTTTATCTCGAGGTGTTTAACTTGTCAACGAGTAAAGGCGGAGCATCAAGTGCCAAAAGGTCCATTGCAACCTCTTGAGATTCCGGAATGGAAGTGGGAACACATTACCATGGATTTCGTTACAGGTCTTCCCAAAGTTTCTCAAGGCATAGATGCTATTTGGGTTATTGTTGATAGATTAACCAAGTCTGCCCATTTCTTGCAGATACGAGAAACTTATCCCCTTGAACATCTTGCTCGTATTTACGTGAATGAGATTGTGAAATTGCATGGCATGCCAGTATCCATAGTTTCGGATCGTGACCCAAGATTCACTTTAAGATTTTGGGTTAGCTTGCAGAAAGCTATGGGCACGGATTTATGATTCAGTTCGGCATTCCATCCTCAAACGGACGGACAATCAGAGAGGACTATTCAAACCCTTGAAGATCTATTAAGACTCTGTGTTCTAGATTTTAAAGGAAGTTGGGATAAGTACTTGCCACTGGTGGAATTCTCCTACAACAACAGTTATCAGTATAGGCATGGCTCCATTTGAGGCGTTGTATGGATGAAAGTGTCGTTCTCCAGTATGATGGGACAAGGTGGGAGAAGCAACGTTATTGGAACCAAAATTAGTACGCATGACTACAGAAAAGATCCAAATGATTCGACAAAGTATTCAAACCTCACAAGATCGACAAAAGAGTTATGTTGATCTTCATCGAAAGGACGTGGAATTTAATATTGGGGATCATGTATATCATTACGTATTGCTCCATGGAAGGAGTTACAAGATTTGGGAAGAGAGGAAAGCTCAATCCGGATTTGTTGGTCCATTTGAGATTCTTGACCGAATAGGAAATGTGGCCTATAGACTCGCATTACCTCCAAGTATGTCTCGTGTTCATAATATTTTTCACATATCCATGCTTTGTAAATATGTGAAAGACCCGAACCATATTATTGTGTTAGAACCAGACAAGATAGCCAAAGATTTAACGTACGAAGAAGTACCTGTTAAGATCTTGGATAGGAAAGAGCATGTCCTACGCACCAAGGTGATACCACAAGTTAAGGTTTTGTGGAGGAACCATGCTACTGAAGAAATGACTTGGGAGTTGGAATCAAAAATGAAAGCGAGGTACCCTCACCTTTTTGAAACACCAGGTACGTACGTCAATTTCGAGGACGAAATTTCATAAGGAGGGGAGGTTGAAAGACCCCAACTTATTATAAATAAAATTGAATTTTCCTCTATTTATTATTGTGAATAATAAGGTATTAATTTGATATAATACTTTGGTTATGGGTGAAATGTGAAAATTTTGCAAAATAAGCAAGTGGTTATAAAATATTCATTGTTGTTGGGAAATATTCGTTTGGTCGTGGAATATTCGTACGACGGTGCAGCCATTTGTGGGCCCCATAACGGATAATGGTCGAATAAAGAAAATGACAAGTTTGAGTTTTTACAAATAATTGGCGTAGTTATTCTCAAATTAACAACTTTGTTGGAATACCGATGGTTAAAATACGAAGAATACGCATGGATGCATGCAGTATTGATGAATTATTGATCCTTACGTAAGAAGGCACTACTCAATAATTATTACGATGAATTCTTTATTCAATATTTTATTTTATTGATTCAATAATTGTTGCGTTGATATTTTATATTATTGTTGTTTCAATAATTGTCACCGCATACGATATTTCCCATTATCAGATCAATAATTCATATTATTTGAATAATATTATTAGATAGCATTATTGGCAATGTCTAGAAAGTTCTATCAAGGAGAGGTTTGGTCACCTAATTGCGCGCCAGTAAGGATAAATTCTTATTGAAAAGCCCCCTCTTTCCTGGGAACGGCCTGGTTATCATAAATGTGATTCTGTAATATTATTTGTGAATAATTAATTATTGATTTATATGATAAGGAAATATTTATTTTATGTGGATATAAATGTTGGATATACTTATTGTGGTTAAAAATAAAGGAGTTAATGTTGAGGTGTTTTATCAGTATTTTTGTCGAAATGGAGATATTAAAAATTAAACCAGTGTTTTTGAGATATATTGCGTGACTTATAATTTTTAATCCGACCGTTGGATCGTTGTGATTTTTGTATATGTTATACATATATAAGTTAAGTATATGTCCACAATTTTTGAACCGTTAAAACTAAACGTATGATTTGTTATGAATTTTAAGAGGTGACTGATTCAGAAATTAGGTTTATAAATGATTTTAGTGGAAAATTCTAGAATTGAGTAGGCCCCACTTGTGGTTGGTGAAGAAATGTGCTGAATTTTATTTCAAATGTGGTGGGTGGCAATAGTAGTAGAGGTAAAGCCATCAAAGTTCTGGTCAAGTGCGCTTTGACGTCTTAACACTTTCCTATAAATAGAGGGCTAAGTTAGAATTGAAAATCACACCAGAAACATAAGCTTTCTCTTTTTCTCTCTCTATATTATCGAGCGTATTTTGTGAGTATTTAGATACTTTGTGAGTTTCTATTTTTTAGTATAAGTTTCTGTCAGCACTATATCTGAAATTCAGTCAAAAATACGGTTATTTTGATGTAAGGGATGTTATTTTCTTCATAAATGATATTATTCTTTCAATATCATTATGCCGAAATATTGGTCTAAACTTTTTATCAAATTTGGATCTTTTTGTGTCGCGGTTACTATTCACGTATACAACACTATTCACGTATATGGCACTATTCACGAATACGGCACTATTCACCGAAAAATGAAATTTTCTTCTTTTTGTCCAAGATGTCTATTATGGTTACTATCTTTGATTGTATCCATGTTTTGGTCTTTATTTTTGAATTCTGCTTCAAAATTGGTTATTATGGAGTATTATTGATCTTGGATAAACTGTTATACGAATCCCTAATATTTGTCCTTTTATCTCACTGGATTCATTTTCTTTAAAATATTTTTCATCATCCTCAGTCCTAAATGATGATATTACTGAATATCTTTGGCACGTAAGGTAAAAGATGAATGATTAACTGATGAATATCTTTGGCCCGTAGTGCAATGATGAATAGGTGTTGAGATGAACATGACCAACTGGTGATACAAATGAATATCTTTGGCCTGTAGTGCAAAGATAAATATTTGATTAAAGATGTATATTAATTGTTGTTACAGGGATAAAATATTGATGATGGACTTTTAAATCTTAGAAGATAGTAGAACTCATTCTCTACTTGACTCTTCTAATGGATTGTTGTTTTCGCTGTAGTTGTTAATCTAAAACTTGTTGTCTATTATATTTTATCAGATTTTTCCCTGTTGAAAACTAATGATAATTTGTTGTATATTATCTTAGTCATAATATTCTTTACTGGGATAGTTGAGCTCACCCTTTTCCTTTTTGTTCCATTTTTCTTCTCAGGAGGTGAGAACATAGCAGGATCTAGTCGGGGTATGGAGTGATAGTTCTAGAAAGATGTTTTAGCAGTCCTCACTATTTCTGTAAAATAGTGTTTGAATAATTGTAATGAGGACTTATTTGAGTGTGAATATTTTCTAGAAGACAATATTTGTATTTAAACTCACAGTATGTGTTGTCGTATTTTGCATGACAATTGTATTATTGAAGTTGTAGTTTGCTTTTTGTACCATATATTTAGCGACTCAGAATGGGTGTTGTATACCTATTTTGGGGGCGTCCACAATGATGACACCAAGTGCAAGATGGCCGTACTGCAAATGGCCAAAACTTCATAACCTAGACAATGAAGAAAGGTTTAGATGTTAAGCATGAAGAGTATTTGATAAGCAATTAAATGAGGATCTTAATAAAGCATTGTTAAGACATAATTAAGCCTTAAGTATGAACACTTAGAGTTAAGTTAAGTCAATTACATATGAACGTAAGAATGACCTAACGGAAAGCCGGAACTAATAATAACAAATCTAATACGTATTTAGATTGAGAAGAAAAATAAGATTCTTTAGGAACCATGTGTAATTATTCATGACCTAATGTACTATGTGATGTTATTATTCTAATGTAGAGACCTTAAAGACGTAAAGTGCACGTGTTATATCTATAAGCAAATGCTAAAGGCAAGTACTCTAACCCTTGTTCCAGTTCGATTTGGACAAGTATTTGTGATTCATGTATTCTTTGCATGAGTTAGTATCTGAGGAAGTCAAAGCCAATCCTTTCGGCTAGACATATGCTATGTTATTTTATCAAGTGTTGATAAGGATTTACAAAACTAATATTATTGTGGTTTTCAAAAGTAGACTGAATATGCTAAACTGTTTTGTCGTCAAATGACAGGCACGTGAGGTTGCCACAACTTAAACTTATACACATTTAATGAATGTAGTGTTGATCAAAATAGAGTATTGTAGGTTGATCACCTCGACGTGCTCGTAAGATATGTCGGACTTACGAACTTCGTGTCGGGATGTCCTTTTTAAAGTACTGATGAAATGCTTACGGTCTTGAACTGGAATTGATGTTTTACTGAATATTGTTCTTGTAAAACGTTTTGAATGAAAAGAAGTGCTATTTTGAATTATCGATAGTACTTCGTAACTATTGTTCAGTTATTGAAGATATACGATTACCATGTTTCAAGCATGTTATTTTCCTAGAATTGTTGTACTTGATGAGCTAGTTAGGCTCATTCTTGCTTGAACTATATGAATGCAGCTAAGACCGAATGGACCGATAGATCCGGCAAGGATAAAGGGAAGGCGAAAGCGAACCCATAGAGTACATATGTAATAGTATAGGTTTTGTAATGAATAATATTGATATTATGACAAAAACAATGTATTGGTTGTAAAGAACCTGGGAAATGTAAATATTCTTTTGATATATACATAAGACATATCCGTTCTTTTGAGGCATTTCAATTGAATGTTTATGTGAACTGTAGCACCGTGTAGCACCATCTGTCGGGTTAGAAGGTACCCGAATTTGGAGGCTTCACAGGTTGGTATCAAAGCATTATGCTATAAAACTTAAGGGGGAAAAATAAAACCTTAAGTCATAACCTTAAGAAAAGTCAAAGAATAAAAGATGGAAGTTAACCTTATAAAAATGTATTATATATGTTATGTGTTTTTATTATTCTACTAAGGTGTACTAATCCAACTTTTGTGTTGTTATAGATGTCAGGAGAAAATAGAAACGTACAGGTAGTCATTGAAGAATCAGTTAATCAGGTAGAGATTATATCGAGTCCCATAGCAACAGATCCCGAGATAGTGGTGGTTGAGTCTGGAGACTCAGAAAGTTTAGCTCTCATGTCAGTATTTGATGGCATGATAGAAGAAGAAATGGAAGCAGTGTCCTTCAACCCAGTAGCTATAGCAGCGGAGACGGCTCTGGGGGAGTCAATGATGTCATTATTCATGCCAGTGATAGATAGGAACATTCACTACTGCCAGGGGGTTAAGGAGCTGAAGGTAGATGTGACGCCCCCAAATCCGGGTCTCTTTCAACCAGACAGATGGTGCTCCACGGTGCTACAGTTCACACAAACATTCAATTGAAAAAGCCTCAAAAGAACGAATCTGTCTTATATATATTCCAAAACAATACTACCATTCCCCAAGTTCTTTATAACCGTTACATTTGTTCTTGTCATAATATCAAATATTATCATTACAAACCTATACTATTACATAGGTACGCTACAAGTTCACTTTAGCCTTCACTTTATCCTTGTCGAATCCGTTAGTCATATCGTCTAAGCTGCAATCATATGGTTCAAGCAAGTGTGAGCATAACAACCTCAGCAAGTACAACAATTTCATTTTTAAAAGCATGCTTGAAACATAGGAATCGATATCTTGATAATCGGATGATAGTTACGAAGTACTATCAATAATTCAAAATAGCTTTCCTTTTCCTTCAAAACGTTTTGCAATAACAATATTCCGTAAATCATCAATTCTAGTTCAAGACGTGAACATCTTATAGTTTCTTTGAAAAGGACAACCCGGCACGAAGTCTGTAAGTCCGGCATAGCTTACGAGTACATCTAGGTGATCAGCCTATAGTACCTTATGTTGATCAACACTATATCCATTAAACGTATATACGTTTAAGTTGTGGCAACCTCACGTGCCCATCAAATAATCGATGAAAATATATTTGTTTATACATATTCAAGCTTACTTTTTATCCGTACCAAAGAGTTGGCATAGGATAGCGTTAGCAATTCTATATTGAAAGACTTGTAAATAAATCAATCAACTTATCAAGATTAGTCTAGCCGAGTTAAAACGGGCATCGACTCTTTCTTTAAAACCATACATGCATGAAAAACTTGCCTTCAGTGTCTGCTACCGAATAATTATGTTTCCTTTGAGTCTTTACAGTCTCTATAACACATAATCACATAACATACCTCATTAGGTCATGAATGAACATACTTGGTTCCTAAAGAATCTTACCCTTCTTCTCAATCTAACCCCGTATTATATTTGTTATTTATTGGTTTCGGCTTTTCGTAATTCTTTTACATCGTCCTTACCAACTTCATTCTCTTATAACACTTAAGTGAAATTATTTCATTAATACAACTCGGTTCAAGTTAATCATCTTTCCTTACGGCTTATTAACGTCCTTACGTTATTTATCGAAACTCGATCGTCATTGGTTATGTGTACTTATTATGTATAGTTCACGTTCATCTTCAATTGACTTTCTTTAACCCTAAGTGATCATATTTGGGATTTAATTATAACTTAATAATGTTTGATTAAGTTCCTTAACTCATTGTTAACAATTCCCTTTCATGTTCCACTTGTAAACATTTTTCACTGTCTAAGTTTTAGGGTTGGTGCTGCGGCACGGCTATTACACTTTGTACCGCGCTACGGCGTTGCCCATTAGGGCTTGGAGACCGGACTCGGCGCTGCGATGCGAGTCCCTGTGTTATTGGTCGCGCTACGGCGTGAGTCTCCAGAAGATTATGGCTTTGCTCGGCCAGGATCGGTGCTGTGGCGTGGCTTATTTTGCCTTGACTGGCGCCGCGGTGCCAGTGCTCAGCACCAGAAAAATTTTACAGACTTTTCTTTTAGTGAGATTCTCGGCTTTGTAACTTCTTCGTTATAAGTCCGAATTGGCTCGTTCATGAGCCTACGGTTCACAAATCACGTACTCTACGTGTTCATGCAAGAATTTTATTTATTCGACTTCGTTTGCTAAAATATCACCTATTAGTCCATTTTTAACGAAAACGATAAACGTTCGTGAACGTTCAACGCTCTTTTCTTTGTTCTAAGTCAGAATCCGGCCATTTTCGAGTCCGCAACTCTATAATAACAAATACGACTTGTCTCCATTGAAAACCAATGTTTCCAAGCTCAATATCAAAATTTGACTTCCATTCCGAGAATTTCACGAATTCGACAATTATCGTTTAATCGTGTGAATTTCGGCGAAACTTCGTTACTTAAGATTTTTAAATCATTTCAAAAGGATTCATTCCGACATACTAACCTCTTGACATACATACTTCATTAACTTATATTCATGATAAGTTATTACCTATTCTTGATGATTTTGCAACTTATTAAAGTATAAAATACTTATTTTTCCATTTCATGACTTATATCTTATTTTCATATGACTTATTACTGAGTTAAGTCCTTTAATCATTATTCTTACATCTTATTAATCATACTAATTTTATTAAGGTAAACATGTTACAAATTCTAACAAGCTCTTACACTTTCATTATAAGTTCATAACTTATTTACGAATGAATTTCTTATTCATGACTTATCCGACTTATTAAGACTTAAGCCCTTTGATTCATTATTCCAACCTTTTCTTAGCATGCTTGTTCTACCAATACCCCCTTCTCTATCAATGGAAGAGAGAAAGAAACATGGTTTAAGATCACTTACTTTTGAATAACACTTGGTAAATCTTTAATCTCCTTCTTGATTCTTGAACTTCAAAGGTTAACTTGCTAGCTTATTCTCACTTACTCTCTCTAACCAATAAGCTATAAGTCATTGTTGGAAAAGCTTAACAAGGAAAGTCTAATTTTATAAGTGCTTATTCTCTCAACCAAATAAGCTCTCAACCTTTAGTTGGATGAAAATATAACAACCAACAATTGAATTACAAAGCTTGTTATTTATAGGAAATCCTAAGTTAGGGTAGTTTAGTCTTTAATCCATCCACCTCCATACTATTCATTACCTAGACATTAAGTTAACTTGGCCACCGCCCTTTTTGCTTGCTCACCACTTAAGTTATCCATTGCTTAGCCCTTAAGTATTCCTGTTAAGCACATAACTTAGCCTTTAAGTCACATTACTTGCTCACCACAACACTTGGTCATCACACTTACTTAATCATTAAGTATACTTGTTTATCACATTAATGCACTTTGTGTGATCACCACACTAACTTAGCCTCTAAGTTTGCTTGTTCATCACATCAATTTCTTGTCCACCACTTTGGACTATCCATGGTTTGCTCCATGGTTCGTACCCATTAGATAATTACTTTGGGCCTTAGCTTAATTAACTTACTTAATCATTTGGGCTTCTAGCATAATTTTACTTTGGGCTTGTAATTAAACAAACATTGGGCTTGAATTAATAAACTCACATTGGACTTAACCATCCAATACTTGGGCTCACATAATACTTAACAAATCCTACCAATTCCTTTCTTTTAGCTTAAAGCCTTATAACATATATTATACGTATAATTCTTGTACTCTAATTTGTATACTAGTCAACATATCCGACATACCATTATTCATACGTACTCGTATAATAACTCATATAGTATTTGTATTCCTTACCTCGTACAATACCTACGTATAATACGATCATCGCTTAATTCATTACATACATTTAAATTCCTTCTCGAAAGTCACATTTCCTAAACGTTAGGTTTTAAGTCCACAGGCAAAATATTACGTTTTCCATAACTGAAATATTATTAGATATTCCATCTCACCTCAATATTCTATCATTACATATTTCTCGGAAGTTCAAAAATAATTCCCGAGCAGAAATGCGTGAATAGTGTTTTTCGAAAACTTTCTCGGAAAACTTTTATTTTTGTCTTGGAAATTCAAACACTTAAATTCTACCACGTAGCCAAAATCCTACGATGTTCTGACATTTGTAGGTTATAGAACGACCTTCGATTAGCTTTCTCCATAAATAATCAATTAAATTCATTTAATAAAAATAAAAATTTAATTCTCAAAAATCCGATTTTCTCGGGCGTTACATTCTTCCCTCCTTATAAGGATTTTGTCCCCAGAATCTCGCTAATAATACCTACACCATAGAGGAAAATTTTCCTTTATTTTAATCTCGAGTTCCCACAATGCTTCTTCGACATTGGGGTTCTTCCATTTTACCTTCATCGAAGGTATTATCTTTTCACACATGACTTATCACTTCCTGTTAACAATTTGAGTTGGAAGTTAAACACTTACTAACACATTTCGCTATCTTTATATCATCTCAGTTATCCTTTTAACTCGGACTTATATGGAACTCAAATTCCTCCCTCAAAATAAGACTATACTTAGTCTTCTACTTATCCTGCATCATCTTCTTTATTCACTTGTACTCCTCGTTACCTAATTGTACTTAATTGACTCGGTCCATTATTGTGGATTGAGTCTATGTTTTGAATAACATTTCTATCATTTCATTATGTAATTTAAATTCTAACTCCCCTCCCGCCATCTCCGTTATTAACTCATTCTGAGTCGTTAACATCGATAGTTTTCCTTACCCTTCCTACTTAATGCGTCGGCTTCTATGTTTACCTTCCTTGAATAATATAAGATATCCCAGTCCTCTCTCTACTGCATATTCAACTCCTTCTGTGTGAAGATATATCTTTAGTGCGGAAATTCTAAATTCAAACTGAGACGAATAACCCTAACATAGGGGATTTTGTACGTGTAACGTTTAGATGTTTGTGCACAATACATGGTACAAAAGGTTTGATCCCCGAGAATGCGTTAAGAGAAGTCTGTCTGGTCCTAATGATTGTTGAGGTTAAGGTAATAATACCTAAACACCATGGACATAGTACTTGTCTTAAGACCCTAAGATAATTAAAGTTCGAACTTGTTTTCTATTTTGATTCGTAGAACAAGTTCTTTAATATTTAGTATTCATTTTTCACTCTCATGTTGTTATTATACTATCTTTATGTTAGTGAGCAATTATTTGCTCACTCTTGCAATTAAACAATGCAACTAAAGTTGAAAGAAGTGATGATCCATCTACTAGCAAGGGAAAGGGCAAGATGTCTAAGTGATGAAGAATTGTTTAAAGTTTATTTAAATGTTTGAAGTTTTAAGATTTGTTTTATTTTATAATGTATTCCACAAACTGATGTAATAATTTTAAGGTAGACTACCTGGGATTTATTTTGAGATTATGATGTAACCCTTTAATGGGAGAGATTATTGTTTAAGTTATTTAAATTATGTCTTTATCCTTTGAATATGGGTAGTTAGATATAATAGTTTTTGATAAGTGAGCATCGGATTTGGTGGAAATGAAGTACCCGGATTTTGGGGTGTCACAGGTTGGTATCAAAGCTTTAGGTTATGAACCTTAGGTAGGGAAAACCTTAGGAAGTAGCCTTTAAGAAGTCAGAAAACATAGAGGTGATTAACTCTTATCGGGTTTTAAAGAATGGATTAAGGCATCCATTGAAACTGAATAATAAAAGACATTATATGTTATGTGTTAATAACTTATGTGCTCGCGAGTAGCGAAAAATGTTAAGTAAAACTTAAAATATTTTGTTGTTAGGATGTCTAACGAAGGAGGATCCAGTCTAGCTAGAGAGGTGATACCTCAGGTACCTAGAGATGACGAACCCCGAGATATTCACGTAGTGCGAGAATAGTTGATCCAAGAGGATGAGCCTGTGACCGATCCCGAGGAGGATAGTCCTGAGGAGGAGGATGATGATGAGGATCCTGAGGAGTTTCCACCAAACTCCGTATCGGCTGAGATGTATGATGCTCTGTATGACCGTAACATAGAGTTACAGGATAATGTTGAGGAGCTGAAGGAGATGGTAGAGAAGCATCACGTTGCATTGGAACAGAAGGAGGTAGAGATTCAGAAACTTGACTCAAAACTTGGAAACACGGAATGGGATCTAGTTCATACCAAGGGTCAGGATGAAGACCTATTGGCAGTGAACGAGAAGATGAAGACTGACATGGAGAAGATGAAAGATGACTTCAAAGAGGAATCAGCTAAGCGTGCAAGAGCAGAGGATGCTTGTATGAAAATGACTCAACGTGTAGACCGTGCTGAGGCTAAGGTCCAAGTGAAGAAAGCCAAGATGAAGGAGATGGATTATTCTTTTAATTCGGCGATTGATAGGGCCCAGGATCGAGTCCATTATTACCCACCTCAATTTGAAGACTCGCCGTGGTTCGTGATGGATCGTAGGACGACATATCGCATCATGGAAGAGGAACGTCGAGAAGCCTTATGACGTCTTAATATGAATAGATAGAAAATAAAGAGTGATGATAATAATATGTGGTTAATTATGTGACTAAATAAATTTTTAAATCCCTTATTTTAAGATGAATAAAGGGATAGTATGAGTATGTAATCCTGAAACTGGTTTAGTTCAGGAAAGTGGATGTTTATAGCAGATATGCTATCTTTAGTATGTTTAAAACTTTATGAATGAATAAAATATTAGAGTTTATTTGAAATGTTATGTGTTAAAGCTTCAATCTTGGAATGTTTAAGTTAAAATTTAAATACCAAAGAAGTTAAGTAATGAACTGATAAGCGTATATTTTAACAGAAAATGCCTCCAAGAAGAAGACAACCACGTCAGCAAGTACCTCCTGAGGGGTCTACTAACAATAACAATGACACCAACGTTAATCCGGTTCAACAGTTGGTAGCTTTGTTGACGGAAGAACTTGTGAATCAACCGCAAGCTCAAGTTACGACTTTCAAGGAATTCAAAGTGGTTGGACCGCCAGAATTTCAAGGGTCTATGAATCTAGTGGAAGCCCAAACCTGGATCATGGAAATGGAGAAGGTGTTTGATGTTGCTAGAGTTGACGAAGATCAGAAGACTTCGTTCGCAACGCTTATGCTTAAGTCCAAAGCTAGCTACTGGTGGCAAGCAAATAAAGTTCGTGGAGGACAAGGAGTGGTAGCGTGGGATAGATTTAAGGAGATGTTCTTTGAAATGTATTTTCTAGCGAGTTCTCAGAACCAGTTGGAGGTGCAATTTCTTAAGCTTAAGCAAGGAACTATGACGGTGCCAGAATATGCTGCGAAGTTTAATAAGTTGGCAAGGTTTGCCACATATCAAGTCAATACTGATGAGCGTAAGGCGAGAAGGTTCGAACAAGGATTGAAACCTTGGTTGTATATCAAGGTTTCAATGTTCTAGTTAAATACATTTGTGGCTGTACTGGAAAAGGCAATTATCGAGGAAGGTGGAAGCAATGCCTTGACCAAGTATAACCAAGATCAGAAGAAGAGGAAGAATGATAACGAGAAAAAGGCTGGTGGAATAATGTTGGAAGTAACAATCAGAAGAAGAAATGGAACGATAATTTGACTACAGGAGGATAGCAGGGAAGTCAGCAGAAGAAAAAGTTTGAAGCTTGTGCGACGTGTGGAAAAAATCATACTGGGGTATGTTTGAAGGGAAAGCGAGTGTGTTTCAACTGTGGTCAGGAGGGACACATTGCACCAAACTGTTTTAGTCTGAAGAAAGGAGCATGTTTTACTTGTGGTTCAAAGGATCACATGGCTCGTGATTGTCCCAAGAAGCTAGCAGGAAGTGCAAGTGGTGGAAAAGGAAACAACAATGGTGGTGGTGCATTGACTATCCTTTGGGTATTTCGGTCAAGTCGACTCCACCGCAAGAACTTTCAATATGGTATGCGAGAATCTTTGTTTAGTCTAAGGATGTTGTGTCAGGTATCATTTTGATTAATGGTATTAATGCTTATGTACTATTTGATTCGGGTACTACTTGTTCATTTATATCAGATGAATTTGCTCAGAACTTAGATTTGCCCCAGGAAGAATTAGAATTTCCCTTAAGTATAGAGATTACGAATAAGGAAGTGATTCCTGTTAGATTTGTATATAAGAATTGTAAAGTGGTTATAAAGGGTCAAGAGATGAGGGCAGACTTGATACCAATTAGACTGGGGGAGTTTGATGTTATACTGGGAATGGATTGGTTATTCAATCACGGAGCAGTGATTGATTGCCAAAGAAAATGTGTTAACCTTATGACTCTGTCAAAGGTTGTGTTCTATGGCAACAAATCACCTCCACAAGCAAGTTGTCTGACGGTGATGCAAGCCAAGAAGTTCTTAAGACAAGGATGTGTAGGATACTTAGCCTACATAGTTGATACACAGAAGAAAAGTGCGAAGTTAGAAGAGATACCGATCATAAGATATTTTGCAGACGTATTTCCAGACGATTTGTCGGGTCTTCCGCGAGATCGACAAATCAAGTTCGTGATTGATTTAGTACCAGGAACAGGCCCGATATCTAAGGCACCATACAGAATGTCCCCGATAGAGATGAAAGAGTTGATGGTGCAACTGCAAGAATTGCTCGACAAAAAGTATATCCAGCCGAGTGTATCGCTATGGGGAGCGCCAATGTTATTTGTTAAAAAGAAGGATGGATCGATGCGGCTCTGCATTGACTATCGAGAATTAAATAAAGTTACGATTAAAAATAAGTATCCGTTACCAAGAATCGATGACCTGTTTGATCAACTGAAGGGGGCGAGATATTTTTCAAAGATAGACTTGAGGAGTGGTTATCATCAATTGAAGGTGAGGCCAGAAGATGTACCGAAGACGGCATTCAGAACTCGATATGGTCATTACGAGTTTTTGGTTATGTCATTTGGTTTAACCAACACACCTGCGGCGTTCATGGACTTGATGAACAGGGTGTTTAAACCATTCTTAGATAAATTTGTGGTAGTGTTTATTGATGATATCTTGGTGTATTCTAAGACCAAGGAAGAACATGTAGAACACTTAAGATTAATGTTGGAGACATTGAGAAAGGAGAAGTTGTACGCAAAATTTTCAAAATGTGAGTTTTCGATGGAACGTGTAGAGTTTCTCGGGAATGTTATTGATAAAGACGGAATTTCGGTAGATCCATCCAAAGTTGAAGCTGTAGTAAACTGGGATCAGCCGAAGACACCGTCAGAGATAAGGAGTTTCTTAGGGTTGGCAGGTTACTATAGGCATTTTATTTAAGATTTTTTCCAAAATCGCGACCCCGTTAACGAATTTAACCAGGAAGGCGGTTAAGTTTGTTTGGACGGAGAAGTGTGAGGAAAGTTTTCACGAATTGAAGAAGAGATTGAGCTCAGCACCTGTGTTGTCATTGCCTGATGATACAGGGAATTTTGTGGTGTATAGTGACGCATCGCATAAAGGACTAGGCTGTGTGCTTATGAAGAATGGCAGAGTTATTGTGTATGCATCATGTCAATTAAAAGATTACGAAAAGGAGTATCCGACTCATGACTTAGAGTTGGCTGAAGTGGTGTTTGCCCTGAAGATTTGGAGACATTATCTTTACGGAGCGAGGTGTGAGATATATACTGACCATAAAAGTCTGAAGTATATCTTTACACAAAAAGACTTAAACATGCTACAAAGAAGATGGTTGGAACTAATCAAAGATTATGATTGCGAGATTTTCTTATCATCTCAGAAAGGCGAATGTTGTTGCTGATGCCTTAAGTAGGAAGGGACGAGAGAAGTTAATGTTGTTGACTGCTCAGGATAAGTTAGTGTCGGAAATGGCTAAATTGGAGTTGGAAATTAAATATCCGACAGAAACCGATGAAAAGTTGTTCCAGGTGGGAAACAGTTCAACGTTGGTAGAGAAAGTGAACAATACACAAATTTAGGATGAAGATTGCGACAAAATAAAACAGAAAATAGCTGAAGATGAAGAAAACAAATTCAAAATTGATTCGGAAGGGTTACTTCAGTTCGAAGTGAGAATTTGGGTACCGCGAGTAGCAGAAATTAAAGAAGAAATTCTAAGTGAAGCTCACAACTCAAGATATTCGATTCACCCTGGAAGTACGAAGATGTACCAAGATCTTAGACATCATTTTTGGTGGCCGAATATGAAGAGGGATGTGGTTGAGTGTGTGGCGAAATGCTTAACGCGTCAAAAAGTTAAAGCTGAACATCAAAGGCCAAGCGAATTGTTACAACCATTAGAGATACCAGAATTGAAATGGGAGCATATCACAATGGATTTTGTGGTAGGTCTTCCAACGACTCAGCAAGGGTATGATGCCGTTTAGGTGATTGTTGATCGATTGACGAATTCGGCACACTTTTTGTCGATCAAGATTCGATTTACCCTAGATAGCTTAGCAAAACTGTACGTGAAGGAAATTGTGTCAAGACACGATGTACCTGTGTCCATTGTGTCAGACAAAAATCCACGTTTCACATCTAATTTCTGGAAACGACTACAAGAATGTTTGGGAACACAGCTGAGAATGAGCACAGCATACCATCCTCAAACCGACGGACAAAGCGAGAGAACCATCCAAACACTAGAAGATATGCTCAGAGCATGCATTATGGATTTCAAGGGAAATTGGGACGATCATTTACCATTGGTTGAATTTTCCTAGAATAATAGTTATCACGTGGGTATTGGCATGCCGCCTTACGAAGCTTTATACGGCAGAAAATGCAGAACTCCATTATGCTGGGATAAGGTAGGAAAACGTCAACTATTGGGTCCAGAGTTGGTGCAACAAACCGTCAAAATCATCAAGGTGATTCGAGCAAGATTGATAGCTGCACAAGATAGACAGAAGAAATATGCCGATCAGCACCTACAAAATCAAGAATTCGATGTTGGTAGTTATGTTTTCTTGAAAGTATCTCTCTGGAAGGGGAAAATTTGATTTGGCAAGAAAGGGAAATTAAGCCCTAGGTTTATAGGTCCTTTTGAAGTTCTTCGACGGCTTGGCAAAGTGGCGTACGAGGTAGCTTTACCTCCAGAGTTAATTCATATCCATAATGTTTTCCACATATCGGTATTGAGACCGTATAAGCCTGATTATAGGCATGTTATAGAATATGAGCCCTTACAGTTTGAGAAAGACTTAACATATGAAGAAGTCCTCTCAAATTGTTGTTGTGAAAAAAGCAAATCTTGAGGAATAAGGCGATACCTTCTGTTAAGGTAATCTGGAGGAACCACAATGCTGAGGAAGCTACGTGGGAACTTGAAAATGTTATGATGAAGAATTATCCTCAGTTGTTTGCTTGATTTTGTATAGTGATTCTGGGGACAAAATCTTATTAAGGAGGGAAGAATGTAATGAATGAATTTTTTGAGTTGTGATTCTCGGGACAAAATCCTTTTAAGGAGGGAAGGATGTAACAATCGAGAAATTTATAATTTAATTTAAATATTTATTTAAAGAATTAAATAAATATTTTAAATAATTTATTTATGGAAGGAAATAAATAATAATTGATGAATTATGGTGAATTAATTTGGTAACTAAATTAATTAGTGTTAATTTGAATAATGATAATTTTATCTAATGGATTTAATTTAAGGAAATAATTAAATTAAATCAATTGCTTAATATTTAAAGAAAATAATTAAATTAAATGAATTGTTTAATTTAATAGAAATAAATAAAATAAATAAATTGATGTTTCTAATTTATTAATTAAATTAGATATATATAATTATTTATTAATTAAAAGTATAATGATAATAAGGTTTTTATTATTATTATTAGTTATTTAAATTAGTTAAACTAAAATTATTTAAATAAAGTGTGACAAGTGGAAACTATATAATATAATAATATAATAATAATTTGTTTGGGAAATAGATGGTTAGCCAAACATGGCCTTGTGGCCTTTGGTTTTTTCAACTGACGCTACCTATTGGTTTTGTACACGGCGTTAGTGGGAGTCGGGTTTTTATTTTTTCTACAGCGTCTTATTTGTTTTCCTAAGGCTAGACAATACAGAAAACACAAAGGAGAGGAGATTGAGAGGAAACCTAAGAAATTCACAGCAATTTCAGTTGGTTAGCAATGATTGTCTAAGCATAAGAAGGTAATTCTCTATAATTTGATATATATATATATATATATATAGGTTTTACAGCAAAATTGTGAAGCTTTCAAACTCTGTGAATTCTAGTTTCTGTAAATTATTGTTATGTAACCTGTGTATGATGATTATATATAGTTATGATGTTTGAGTTTGTATGAAAAGCAAGAATTTGTATGCTAATTACAATTTAAAAAGGAAGAAAAATATGACAGTGTTTGTGTTTCTTATATGGTTTGTGAAAAGTACCAACTTTAGTGGCCAATTTGGATGTTAAACTGTAAATTGACGCTTGTATATGTTAGTTTAATAAGAAACGAGCATAACGTAATTTGAATTAAGTGTTTTAGCCAAGTTTTGAGATGCCAGTGGTGATTTTTGTGGAAGAAGTTCAAAAATGGAGTTTTATATGAAAATATGGAATTTTTAGAAATTAAACTAGTTTTAGTTCATGATAAATTGTGTTAATTGGTTGTAAATGTTAGCAATCATGTTTGTTATAGTCTGTACCAATTGTAGATGTTAATTTCACTGTTTGGTGGTTGAAATTCGTGTTAGTTGGGCTAAAAGCTGGCCATTGTTTCATCCGAAGTCTCAAATCGTCGTTCATTGCTGCAGCAATTGCCTTGCTAATACCGGTGCTAAAAAAAAAGCCTTGTCTTGCCTTGACCCAAGCATAAGCTGTGCCATTGGGTTTTGTAATGAGCACCGGTAATAGTATACTGTAAGTGCTAAAAGAAGGGATGAAATGCTGCTTGCACGCCCTCGAGCCTGAGCGGTGACTTACGCCTATTTGCGGAGTTATGTGTATCGGACTTATATTAGTCTAGCATGCACGTTAATGATGTCAAGACACAATAGGAACTACCATAACAAGATTGTAAGATGTTGTAATTCAACGTGAGAAGATTCTAAGTAATTATTTAAATAAGTTATAAGATGAAACTAAAAGTGATGTTTTCAAAAGTTATAGATAAACGATAAGGTTTATGTTGATCAATGTGTGATTTTAGAGGCGTTAAATATGTTAACCTAAATGGTTAGGTTCTAGGTTAGGATCATGACCTAATTGATGGTTTAAACCCCTAAAAGCTAATATGCATGCAACTAATTGTGATTGCGATTTCAATTATATATGTAGGGTAATTGAAGATTATATTACATTTGTGTAGCTTATAAACAAGACAAGTTCTCTAACTCTACTTTCATAATTGTGCAAGTTTTTAAATCTTATATTTGTCATTGAGCAAGACTATTGATTCTATTCTGGTGAACGATTAAATAAGCTCATGTAACCTAATTCGTTACATCGAATGAGTTTCACATTCTCATTTCTTGTTATTAGTATTCAAAACATATATTGTTCTAACACATTGATTCAAATGAGATTTTTTTAATTTCTTGAATATAATACTTTGCATATATATCAAGCTTATTCAGTTATATATGGTTGATATCCGATCTTTGACTTTGATAGCCTTGTTCAGTTGTACATTCTTGTATTAAATCTTTATTTATGGAAATTGAATAAGTGTTCTAAAATTCTAGAAACACTGATAAGCTAGTTCCAAACTAAACTATTTCAGACTCTTAGAGTACATGTATATCCCACACTTTTTCCCCGTATAAATACTATCTTCAGATTTTTAATTCAAAAACTACAACTGCCAATTCTAGTTCCAAACTAAACTTTCTTTAGTACGGAAATTCTAAATTCAAACTAAGACGAACAATCCTAACATAGGGGATTTTGTACGTGTAACGTTTAGATGTTTGTGCACAATACATGGTACAAAGGGCTGATCCCCCTGAGTACGTTAGGAAGAGTCTGTACAGTCTAATGACTGTTGAGGTTAAGGTAATAATACCTAAACACCGTGGACATAGTTCGTGGTCTTAAGACCCTCAGATAATTAAAGTTCGAACTTCTTTTCTATTTTAATTCGTAGAACGAGTTCTTTATTATTCAGTATTCATTGTTCACTCTCATGTTGTTATTATACTATCTTTATGTCAGTGAGCAATTGTTTGCTCACTCTTGCAATTAAACAATGCAGCTAAAGTTGAAAGAAGTGATGATCCATCTACTAGCAAGGGAAAGGGCAAGATGTCTAAGTGATGAAGAATTGTTTAAAGTTTATTTAAATGCTTGAAGTTTTATGATTTGTTTTATTTTATAATGTATTCCGCAAACTGATGTAATAATTTTAAGGTAGATTACCTGAGATTTGTTTTGAGATTATGATGCAACCCTTTAATGGGAGAGATTATTGTTTAAGTTATTTAAATTATGTCTTTATCCTTTGAATATGGGTAGTTAGATATAATAGTTTTTGATAAGAGAGCACCAAATTTGGTGGAAATGAAGTACCCGGATTTGGAGATGTCACAGAGCAAGCTTTAGACATCGCCTTTATGCAGTTCGACGCTGAGTGGATGAAGCTTCCCTCCAGCAGTGAGAGCAGACGTTGATTTGTATTCATGTTCGATATAGTCCCACTTTTTGTTTCTAATAGGGACTATTTAGTTGTTATAAATCCTTATGCCCTGCTGTATGGATAGGATGGCAGTTACACCCCAACTTTTATTTTTAATAGAGGGGTAGATGGTAGTGAATCCTCACTTTTTGTCCATTAGAGGATAGTTGGTGGTGGGCAGTTTATGCCTTGAGCGTTTATAGAAGTATGCTAGATGTTTAGTCAGTCTATATTAAAACAGTGGTATATGAATATAAATGCATTTTTATGATAGGTGTTTGAAAATTTAAATTGCATTAGTTGTAGCTAGGGTAGCTGAGGGACAAAAGACCGCTTTTGCCACCTACACGATGAAGGGTGACGCAAATTTTTGGTGGGAAGTGAATCAGGCGAGGGCAGGAGAGGGTGTTGTTACTTGGGATAGGCTTAAGACACTGTTCTTCGAAAACTATTTTTCCTCTAGTATGCAGGCTAAGATGGAGGTAAAATTTTTAGAGTTGAAGCAGGAGAATATAACGGTGTCCGAATACGCCGCAAAATTCAATGAGTTGGATAGGTTTGCTCCGCATCAAGTTGATACGGAGGCTAGGAAAACTAGAAGGATTGAGCTGGGATTAAAACCCTGGCTCTACAACAAGGTGGCGGTGTTGCAGATCCCTACATTTGCAGCACTCATGGAGGAGGCTATTATTGTTGAGGAGGGGAGTGAGGCCATGAGCCTCTACAACAAGGAGAAAAAGAACAAGAGTAAGGTCGAAGGAACTGGGAAGGTGGAAGTTAATAGTGGGAGTAGCGGTGGTAATAGCAAAAGGAAGGGAAGTAATTTTGGAAGTGTGCAGCTAAAACAGGAAAGAGTTAAGAAGCAAGATGTGCAATGTGGAAACTGTGGAAAGAACCACTCTGGGGAATGTTTGAAAGGGAAGTTTGTATGCTATAAGTGCGGGCAGGAGGGCCATATCTCTCCCAACTGCCCCAATCCTAGGATGAACAATGGGTGTTTTCTATGCGGGTCGACCGAGCATAAGGTGAAGGATTGTCTGAAGAGGAGGACGGAGGCAAGGAGTGTGAATACTGGAATGGGCAGCGGGACTTTGGCAATCACGGGACCTACGACATCGAGCAAGCCAACAAAATCAACAGCAAGGGTCTACAACATGACGGTCCAGGATACCATAGTAGTTGGTGGTGCAATTCCAGGTATTATTCGTATAACTTTTATTTTCTTATGCATGATTTTCATATATATCGTAAATTATTTTATAAAGAAATTTTGAAGGAGGAATTTGAGTTCTTTTAGAAATCAAATTTATGTTTAATCAGATAGACAAGCTTTACGTGAATAAGTTAAAGATCAGTACGATCATTTATGATCAAGATCTACTTGCAATGATTGTATATGTTACGTACACTTGTATGTGTAGGTTTTAAAACGGTGATTCCGGGGACAGAATCTTTATAAGGGAGGGTGAATGTAACAACCCGATATTTTCTATATAAATAAATTAGAAATTTTGCGTATAATTTTTTTTTTGTATTTATTAAAATGAATATGGGGAATATGTGTCAAGATAATGTGTGTATGTATTTATGTGACATATTTATTACATAAATGATTTTAAATAATTTTATTTTAGAATAATTGATTGTTATAAACTATATTATTATAATAATTAATTTTATAGTAGAAATGTTTTATTAATTATTTTCCATGAAAATATAATCATATATTATTTATATAATATATGAAATGATTTTAGGATTATTATAATAATTATTTTATTATATGAATTTTGTTTAGATTATTAAGTTAATTATTTTAACTTAATTAATAATGTTAAGTATGATGAGGATAAATCGGATATGGAATCCAAACCCTATTTTTTTGGATTTTGATCAAGGCATGAGAATAATAATATAATATCTATTATATTTCAATTTTTCAGTGCTATAAATGTATACTATATATGTGGACCAATAAGGGTTGGTCAATTATGGTGTTATGTGACAAACCCTTGTATTAGTGTGTGAAACCCTAATTAAAAATTTTAGAAACTAATTTTATTTTATTTTAAACCCTAAATGAAAGCTTCGTAACCTAATTATACATTAGGTGAGACAATTAAATAACCTAAGGGTTATGGTAATAAGGAAGGGTTAGTATTTAATATGTATACTAACTTAAGTGGATAATCTTGTTATTTCAAGTGACTGATAATTTTAAACCTATTTCTAGTAAACCTAATTAGGTTATGAGCTAAAGTCACATGTATAAGTAATTAAATTTCATAAGATTGGGAATGGAAACCCTAAATAAACAATTTGGGTAGCATATATTAAAATTTTTAGACTATGTTCTTTACATGACCCAAAACAATTAAAGGAGAAGCCCAAAAGAAATAAAATGCAAACCAATACTTAGCCCACTTGATTAAGGGTATTTTAGACTTTTGATTAATCAAATTTGTGCATTAAAATACAAGCAAAATGGAGGAGATAATGGAGCAGGGGGGACCGACCACATTAGCCTTTTTAAGGCAAGATTATTAAGCTAATCAAGTTCCATAAGTAGAAATCTTACACACAAGGACAAGTGTGTCATGCTCCCATTGGTGGAAAGATTAATTAGCACCCTTAATCACATGATTAGGCTTAATTGAAAGAGATAATGTGAAGTCTTTTATCCATGGGACAACCAAAGTATGGGGGATAATAGTTTTATCACACATTCATTTGCTAGACATCTTTCATTTCTCTTATCATTCTTCTTCATCTTTTTCTCCCAAGCTAGCAACATACAAGAGAGAAAAGAGAGAGAGGGTTCGATTTTTAGTGAGAGAGAGAGAGAGGTGTGCTAGTTTGATTATGCACCATAAGCTTATATTCTACTTTGGTAAATCAAGGAAGGTTGCCACTAAATCAATGTATAACCTAATCTTCATCTTCTTCTTCTACTTTATATTATAGTTTGATTTGTTAGGGTTATGAACTAATACTCAAGATACCCTAGTTCTACATATCATCATGTATGGAACTATGTATCTTGAGTGTTAGATCAAAGGTTTAGAGGAAGGAAATGAGCATATGTTCTCCAAGTGATGAAACTCTTGTTTTTCTTCTACTAAATCTTGTGTAACTCAAGTTTTACAACATAGATTTGGGATCTGTCGAAGGGGGGGTGCTAGATACATAAGTTATCTAGTAAACCCAAGTGACAGAACACAAATCTAGCATGTATTGAAGCCATGGGGGCTGTTTTCCCCAAAATAGTCCACATAGAAAGTTAAGGTTTTAAAACCCTAAAAAGCTATTGTCCCCGTTTTTCTTAGGACTGTTTTGGATAGTTGCAAGTCTTTTAAAAATCTGGGAAAAATCACAGAGGTACCTTCAGAAGTTATCTACGTGTAGGAAAAAGAACGGACACGTTTCGAGTTATAGGTTGTGTGTAATGGCTATTTCCGTAAAGGACTCCTAAATATTAACACCCGAATTTCTCACAGTGTATACATGGGAAAAATCCGAAATTGTTACAGTAGGTTCATATATGTTATGAGAGTATACACTAAAAATATCAGATTTTTCTGAGCAAAAATCTATTTATGAAAAATGAAGCAATATCGGAGTGTTTTGGGCACTTTAAAATTAGTAAATTATTTTCTAAAATTCCAGAACAATTTGGGGATCATTGTTGGGTCATATACAGTTCAAATCCAGAAAAAAAAGAATTTTTAGAATTAGTTTCCTATTTTTCCTAAAAATGATGAAGTTATGAATAAAAGAAAATAAAAAGTTAAATGATGTCTTAAATAAGAAAAATGTGATTTTAATGCTTGAATACTCCTAATATATAATATTATGACTGCTTTAGGGTATTTTGGTAATTTACAATAAGAAATATTATTTATGACCTTTTATGGATATTAAATAAGTGGTTTTGTAAAGGGTGAACAATTAGAATAAATTGTGTATTGATCAAATAAATTATTAAAATGTTATTATGATGTTAATAATATTAGAATATGATATTGTTAAGTAAATAAAAGTATTAAGATTAAAACTTTATTAAAATACTATTAAATGATTAATAATATTAGATTAAAGTAATAATCTTAGATTAAAATATTATTAAAAGATTAATAATATTAAATTAAAGTATTATTGGATGATTAAAATATTATTAAGTAAATAATAATATTGAATTTAAATAAAATATTATTAAAAATATAATAACATTAGTAAAGGAATAAAATATTATTAAATGACTAATAATATTAGTAAATGAATAAAATATTAATACTATTGATAAATGAATAAAGGTATTATTAATTGATTAATGATACTAAAGCATAAATAAGATATTATTAAAGTAATAATATTAATGGTAATTATTTAAAAATGATTTTAAAGCGTTTTAAAAATCATTTAAGGGTAATATAATTATTTTAAAACTATTTTGAGTTATTATATAACTTTAATATTTTGGCAATGGTTTCATGAATAGTTTAATAATAATTAAATGTTAATAGAATTATTTGATATTTGAATCATTTAATAATGACTTTTGGTGTTTGAAAATTTGTGATAAATTAATAAATATTTATTGAGTCATTTAAAATAATATGAGTGATATTTAGAGATATTGAGTTACAGAATAGAGTCTTAGACTCGATAATTACAAGATAAAGTTGTCGCATACAATAAGCATATTTTTCGTAAATTGATCTGGACTTAGATATTTTGACTGTATTAATGTTTGTTTGTGATGCAGTGACTGTTGAACATGTGTGATAATGTGATTAGGTTATGTGCTGACTGTGAAATGCAGTATTATATGTTATAGTATATTGTTCTAATCAAACGAATGATCTGATTAATGATAGGTCGTGATATAAAAGATAAAACTAAGTTCGTGATCATAGCGGCGGCAGATCGTGCAAGTATCCTACCTTTGCATTTTCTTTATCGCAATGGACATGAAGTAAGAATGTTTGTAATTATATTATTCCGCATGCATTATTAATCCAATATTATATGCACTCATTGATTATCAACATGTTAGTATATGGTAATTCAGATATATATTCTATTCGATAATTTCTATAAATGGTTATACAAGTGTCCCCGCTTGGATAATCATTGCATTTAACCACATGTTGATACACCTTTGTTAAATACCCGTATATATATGTTGAATTATAGATTATTGTTGAACAAGATAAAACCTTATTATTATCCAACCGAATTGCCTTGGTTTGGAACCCCGACAAGTATGAACATCCCTTACACGGGAAAAACTTTTATGCACCCAAGGTGGACAGAGTGAACGATAACATCGTTTCTGCATGTAGTATTGATCAATACAGGGTACAACGGGCTGATAACCCCCGTGCAAAGTAAGTTATAAATTTCTGAGATGAAGTTCATTTAACCTTTTCAAAAATAAAACAATGTTCATAGTATGTCCCCTTAACCCTATTTATAGTCAGAACGTAGTTTCAAAAATTTGAAAGAGGGTTGTTATGTTATTATTATCGGTTAAGATTACTTCATAACTATTGATTTGTTGTAGAAGGGTAGTATAAAGAAAATATTTAAATTCTTTTAGCTTATATATATATAATTGTTATTACTTGCTTGACACTCAAATGCTCATCCTTGCTTAATTTAAATGTTTTCAGCTAATTGTGAACAACCTGAAGGCTCTGTTAAGAACAAAGGAAAAGGGAAAGGTTGCTGAATGATTTTAATGTTATCTTATGTAATAGTTTAATATTATTAAGATAATATTATATATTTATTATCATGTATGGTAAGGAATGATTAAAGGTTACGTACTTGGGAGCTAGACTCTGATAATTATGTAAATTAAGTTTAATAGTTATATTATTAGTATTATTCCGCTCATAGAAATGGTATCGTGAAGCACTGAATTCGGGTTTCAAGTACCTGGATTCGGGGGCTTTACAGGTTGGTATCAGAGCTGTAGGTTATAAACATTAGGTATGCGAAACCTAGGTTATAACCTTAGTAGCAAACTCTTATAGAGAATGTTAGCTAGGTGATGGATTGAGGAGATCCATCAAGTTTTAGTTGTACTGAATAAAATATCATTTCATTTTATCAATGAATATATTTTATTGTGGTACTAATGTTATTTTGATTATTTATTGTGGTCATAGAATGGCTGACGAGAGTCAAGATAGCTATTTAGTGAACCACGAGTTGAGGTACTCTAGTGAGGAGTCCATGGAGCATGAGATTAGAGGAGAGAGACCTCATGATGATCAGATAGGAGATTTGTTGGCCAGGAACGTCGAGCTAGAGGTTAGGACTAAGCAAGTGGAGGCGTAGAACCACACCCTCCAGATTTGGGAAGCAAAGAAGACAAGGACGCAGCGCTACTGTGCACATGAAATTTGAGTTAAGTAGAGAGTTGAGAGGAGGTTGGAGCAGAAAGAGCTACAGCTAGGACAGTTGAGAGTTGAGGTGGAAGCTAAAGATGTGAGGATATATACTTAGGAGCAAACTTTAGATATCATCTTTATGCAATTCGACGCTGAGTGGATGAAGCTGCCCTCCAGCAGTGAGAGCAGAAGTTGATTTGTATTCATGTTCGATATAGTCCCACTTTTTGTTTCTAATAGGGATTGTTTAGTTGTTGTAAATCCTTATGCCTTGTTGTATGCATAAGATGGCAATTAGACCCCAACTTTTATTTTTAATAGAGGGGTAGATGGTAGTGAATCCTCACTTTTTGTCCATTAGAAGATAGTTGGTGGTGGGCAGTTTATGCCTTGAGCGTTTATAGAAGTATGCCAGATGTTTAGTCAGTCTGTATTAAAACAGTGGTATATGAATATAAATGCATTTTTATGATAAGTGTTTGAAAATTTAAAAAGTATTCATGGTAGCTAGGGTAGCTGAGGGACAAAAGACCGCTTTTTCCACCTACATGATGAAGGGTGAGGCAAATTTTTGGTGGGAAGCGAATCAGGCGAGGGCAGGAGAGGGTGTTGTTACTTGGGATAGGCTTAAGACACTGGTCTTCGAAAACTATTTTTCCTCTAGTATGCAGGCTAGGATGGAGGTAAAATTTTTAGAGTTGAAGTAGGAGAATATAACGGTGTCCGAATACGCTGCAAAATTCAATGACTTGGCTAGGTTTACTCCGCATCAAGTTGATACGGAGGCTAGGAAAGCTAGAAGGTTTGAGCTGAGATTAAAACCTTGGCTCTACAACAAGGTGGCGGTGTTGCAGATCCCTACATTTGCAGCACTCGTGGAGGAGGCTATTATTGTTGAGGAGGGGAGTGAGGCTATGAGCCTCTACAACAAGGAGAAAAAGAACAAGAGTAAGGTCGAAGGAACTGGGAAGGTGGAAGTTAATAGTGAGAGTAGCGGTGGTAATAGCAAAAGGAAGGGAAACAATTTTGGAAGTGTGCAGGTAAAACAGGAAGGAGTTAAGAACCAAGCTATGCAGTGTGGAAACTGTGGAAAGAACCACACTTGGGAATGTTTGAAAGGGAAGTTTGTATGCTATAATTTTTGGTGGGAATCGAATCAGGCGAGGGCAAGAGAGGGTGTTGTTACTTGGGATAGGCTTAAGACATTATTCTTCGAAAACTATTTTTCCTCTAGTATCAGGTGTCGTTTTCTTTAAGATATTTTTCATCATCCTCAGTCCTAAATGATGATATTACTGAATATCTTTGGCTTGTAGTGCAAAGATGAATGATTACCTAATGAATATCTTTGGCCCGTAGTGCAAAGATGAACAGGTGTTGAGATGAACATGACCAACTGGTGATACAAATGAATATCTTTGGCCTGTAGTGCAAAGATGAATATTTGATTCAAGATGTATATTGATTAATGTTACAGGGATAAAATATTGATGATGGACTTTTAAATCTTAGAAGATAGTAGAATTCTTTCTCTACTTGACTATTCTAATGGATTGTTATTTCCGCTGCAGTTGTTGATCTAAAACTTGTTGTCTATTATATTTTATCAGATTTTTCCCTATTAAAGACTAATGATAAATTATTGTATATTATCTTAGTCATAATATTCTTTACTGGGCTAGTTGAGCTCACCCTTTTCCTTTTTGTTCCATTTTTCTTCTCGAGGAGGTGAGAACATAGCGAGAACTAAGCCAGGGGTTTGGAGTGATGGTTCAGGATAGTTGTTTTAGTAGTCCTCACTATTTTGTAAAATAGTGTATCAATAATTGTAATGAGGACTCCTTTTGAGTTTATATACTGTCTATTAGACAATATTTGTATTCAAACTCACAGTATATGTGTTGTCGTATTTTGCACGATAATTGTATTACTGAAGTTGTATTTGTTTCTGTACCATGTATTTGGAGACTCAGAATGGGTGATGTATACATATTTTGGGGGCGTCACACACTGCATGTTTAAATTTGATGATGAGATACTTGATGTATATTTGTTTTAGTAGTTTTTGTAAAATCCTTAATAAGAATATGATGTACACGGATTTAGAATAGAAAGATCAAATTTGTTAGGTTGATCTTATGAACTGGATTGATGTATAGATGATAGGATCAAATCGATCGTATAGTCAGATTAATCGATCGTAAAGCTTCTCTATTATTTCGTAAAATTATTGAAGATCGTAGAGTTAGCTATGTTATCGTAGAGCATCAAATGGAAATTCGCAGAGTTTACCAAAAGTTCAAAGAGTTAAGTCAAGATCGCAGAGTATGCAACAACTTCGTAGAGTTCACTCTTAAGGTCGCAAAGTGAATTAAGGATCGCAGAGTGTGCTATAAAATCGTAGAGCAGATCATAGAGTGTCTCACAACTCGTAGAGAAAGCTATCGTAGAGTTGAACATAGAGTATAGAATGCTGAGTGGATCAAGCCTAATACTCTACGGTTTTCATGAAACTCTATGATTAGTCAACTTGTAGAGCATGTCAGGTCTGATAAAGGACTGACATTGTCAGACCTAACATTGAGGAGGCTTGCAGAATGAAAAACTCAAGATGTTTGCCACTCATCCTAAGTTCAAATTGAAGGTCAGTGTCGACGCCGGAGAAAATGATTTCCTTTCTTTTCCTAATCTGTGTTGTTTCTACCATTTGTTTTTTGATATGTCGATTGATTTATCTTAAAAGGTGAGATTTTAGCAAAAGACTGACATAAATGTCGACGAATTTAAAAAAGGTCGATTTCAATGATTGGGCCGAATTTAGACAGAGCCGCCAGTTGGTATAAGTTCAAATGAATATACCAACTCATTCAATTTTTTATAGGTTTTCGCAATATGGCCCAATATGTGACTCCGTAAAATTTGTCTTGAAACTGAGAGTCATAGAGTTTGGGGGCTTGTTTAAGCGAGGGGAATGTGTTAGGCACCTCCTGACTTCCGTGAAAACATAGTTACCGCATCTCATTATTTTTCAAAGTGTGAAGTGTGTGTGAGTTTTGACAAAGCCTTGGATATCTTTGAATCAAAATCATGTTAAGTGTGTTATTTGGAAAGTAGTGCTAAACCTCTTTAAACCGGTGCACGAAGGATTTGATTTAAATAAAAGTTCATTTTAGATTTGATTTTGATAAAGCATTTAAGTTGATATTTTGGAAAATATGGTTTTCAAACCCTTTGCCAAATAGGAATCGAGATTTTTTGTTACTTTTAATTAATAATCTTAAATTTGTCTATCCCCGGAGCGATTAATATTTTATAAGATCTTTGTTATTTTGAATTAAAAATCGTTTGGGTGATAATGTATGAAATAGAACCCAAAAAAAAGGGTCAGGCCACCCGTGGGTATGAAAGCCATCTAAGTAAGCCCGATAACCTACAATCACAATTTTCACTATTTATGGGGCCTTAAATCCATTTTCTCGAGACGAGGTCCTCAAAGTCGTTTTAAGGTCCGAAATTACATGTACAATGATTTGAACATTTAATATTACAATCCACAACATGTCCATCATGGGAATCTAGTCAAAATTTGATTTGTGGATCTCAACCCCAAGATTCATAGGCGCACATCAATATACTATGACATAAGCAAAAAGAGATCTAAAAGCAAACTCCCGAGACCCTAATTTTTAGAATACAACCGAAGGCAACAACTGAGGGACTACGTGTATCGACGAGATCTTATCAAAGGATCTTAGATTCTATGGCATGAATATGTAGATCTAAGGTATCCAAAGATCCGCACGATAACACAATCGGGATGTGGAATGAAAGTATATAAAAAATGTATCCTAAAATCGATATTAGGTGATTCACTTGTTAGAATCCCTAGCACGATTAGTTAGGACCTCCTCCCCACTAGATAAGGATCTAAGGTTTTGTGCAGTATTCGAAATCGACTTAAAACATTGAAAATGACTAGATTTAACCTAGATCCGAGCCAATCTAGCATAAAGGTTTAAGCTTTAAAGCTTTAGAACTAGTTAAGGGGTAGATCTAGTAAAAAGATTCGATCTTTAACTATATATGTAAGACCCTAACTTTTTATGAATAAGATTTAATTTTCTCTAAATATTATTCTAATTAGTAAGGTGTTGATTATTAAGCTGTTATAGTTAAAAGTGATATATGCAAATTATCAAATAAACAGTTTATTGGAGAATATTCGTTTTGTCGGGAAATATTCTTTCTATCGATAATATTATATTCGGTAAAGTACAACGGCACCGAAATAACCAATCAATCGTGGGCCCTACAACGGAATAACGGTCGAATATAAAAACCGACAGAAATAACCTTTTTAAAAATTGACGGCAAAACTTTTACCATTAACTGTTGAAATACCCAGTGATTAAAGTACAGTAATACACATTATTCCAAAGTAGTACACGATATTGCACAGTAACACAAGATATTGCACAATATTTCTGATTATTAATTCTTACGTAAGAAGTCACTCAGTATTTCATTCAATAATTGTTACAGTAAAAATTGCATAGTCTTTCATATTATTGATTCAATAATTGTTACAATGATAATTGCATAGTATTTTATATTATTGATTCAATAATTGTCATAGTAACAACGGAATAATATTTCACATTATTAAATCAATAATTATCATTATACAATAACTCATATTATTTGAAATAATATTATTAGTTAGCATTATTGGCAATGTCTAGAAAGTTCTTTCAAGGAAAGAGGTTAGGTTATCTAATTGCGCGCCAATAAGAAAAAATCCTTATCGGAAATCCCCCTTTTGCATATGAACAATCTGGTTGCTGGAATTGCTAGTCTATAATATCTATTATATTAATACATTAAGAGAATAATACAGAAAATGGAATAGGGTCGAAGATGTAAACAATGATGTCATAAGGGAGGATGAGATAAGTGATGATATCATAGGAACGGTGAGGTAAGCGATGATGTCATAAGAACGATGAGGTAATCGACGATGCCATAAATTATGGTGAAAAGACTACTATACCCTGACTCTGCCAAGCCTATAAAAAGAAGCTCATTTCTTTCTTCTTTTTCACTAATTCACTAAAACTAAGAATAGAAAGCTAGAGAGTGAGAATAAGAAAAAGAAAAGGAATATCCAAGAAGCAAGCACACACCAACAACACAAAGTTCTGCTACTACACTATTGCAATATCTAGTCTCATATTAAGGTAAATGATGATATTTTCTTTCAATACTCGTAAAGGATATTATTTTCTTTCATACTTCATATTATATAAGTGATGTTATTTAATTTCTATTCCTAAATCTAAACTTACTATGGTAAGTATTGCTTCTATAATTCCTGAAATGATTAGAAATCCCTTGTGGTTTGCGCTTCATCTAATATCATTTCACTAAAATAATTGGTCTGAACTTTCTTATTAAATTTTAATAGTTTCATGTCTGTTACTATTCATCTGGGGTACTATTCATGTCGAATTATTATTCATGTCAGAGTACTATTCACGAAAAAATTTAGTTTCTTTTCCTTGTCCAAATTTTCTTTGAAATATAAATTTTAAATATCATTCTTGAATTTTACAACACAATTGGTTATCATGTTGACAATTTGGACATTCTTGAACTCTGGATAAATTAAATTACAAATATATAATATTTATCATTGATCTCACTTTTATTTACCCTTTATATCATTGTCATCATCCTCATGCTTAAATTTGTGGTGGAAAGTTATCTTTGGCCCGTAGTGCACAGATGGAATGTAGATTGGTATGATTATGATCAGGAATTGTGTATTGATATAATCACGACCTTTGGTGTTACAGACAAATGCTTGTTGTGAAAGTTCTCTTTGGCCCGTAGTGCAAAGATGGACTGTGATTGACATGATCATGGCCATTGGTGTACAAACGAATATCTTTGACCCGCCGTAGTGCAAAGATGAACCATTGATTGGTGTTGCAAATGAATATCTTTGGCCCGTAGTGCAAAGATGAACTCTTGATTGGAGTTACAAGGATAAAATATTGGTGGTCTATTTGACCCTTCTAATGGATTGCTATTTTCGCTGTAATTGTTGATCTAAAACTTGTTGTCTGCTATATTTTATATGATTTATCACTGTTGAAAACTAAGAATAATTTATTCTTCATTATGTTAGTCATAATATTCTTTATTGAGCTAGTTGAGCTCACCCTTTTGTTCCATTGTTCTTCTCAAGAAATGAAAGTGTAGTTGGGACTAGTCGGGTAGTGGAGTAATGGTCTAAGATAGTTACTATAAAAGGCTTCACTATGTTGTAAAATAGTATGACAATAATTAAAATGAGGACTTAAATTGTGTATGGATATTGTCATATTATATACGTTACAATATTTGTACTGAAACTCACAATAGATGTGTGTGGTCGTATATTGTACGACAGTTTAATAGTTGTAAATAGAAAAGTTTGTATTTGAATTCTACAGTATGTATTTGGCGACTTAAAATGGGTTGTGTGGACCAATTTTAGGGGCATTGTCAACGTCGGGATTTTTATTTGTCCATTTTTTGTTCTTGTATTTTGGTATTCTCATGTTAGGTGTGATGACCCCAGATCCGGGTCCCAAATCACTGCGGATCTGGTACAATCATTCTATAACTATTGCAGAAGATATAAACATAAATTATTTATACAATTAATAAACTTTACACACTATCCCCAAGGTCGAGTAACCTTAACTTATACACAATTCATAACCTAATTGACATACAATGTTATTATCATACAATACTGTTACATTTCTAGCTGAACATATTATCCTAAACTGGACTTGGCTTTATCTTTTCCTGTATCCGACGTATTCGTCTTAATCTACAATGTTTATCATGATATAGCAAGGGTGAGCAACAAGTTTGCCCAACAAGTTTAAGTTCAATAAATAATATATCATGATTGAAAGAAATGAATAACAAGCTGACTAACATTCAACAATATATACATTGTGAACTAGCATTAACAAATTTTCATAGCTGAACGAACATGAACTGAATAATTGTATCTAGACCAAATTGTAATGAAGGTGATCAACCTTACATACCTGATGAACATATGCAATATGCACATAGTTTGATTCAAAAATTCATAGACGTGATAATCATCAATGATTAATCACAAGCATAAACGCAAAATTATAACTAAGGGTTGAGTTAGAGAAAATTTGCCTGAACCGTTGATTACCGTTACACAATTTATTAAGTTTTGTCTGAAGACCTAATATATAAATAATATCGATATACAAATTAGAATAATATCATCACAATTTTAAAATAACCTAAACACATCAACACATAATCCTATCAGACTATACAACACATAAAACCTAATCTCAAGTCAAACTATTTCAGTCTGAGTTGAGTTAAGTACTATTTCGACATCTCGATTACCTAATTGGATAATTGTCGAGCCTAATTCCAAATAAGACTCAACCTAAATGCTTTAATATTATCTTAGATAATTTATTTATCAGTCAAAATATTTTTCAAAGACTCATAAAAATTTTCAAGTAATAATTATCATTTATCATGATTTTTCAATCATTAATATCATATTTATATGATTTAAATACTTTAATCTTATATATTATAAGTTCTTCTTTAACAACTAATAAGTCAAATACCAATCCAACAACCCAGATTGCAATCCAACAACCTAGATTCTCAATCCAGAAACCTGGATTCCAAATCCAGCATCTAGATGGCCAATCCAGTAAACCAAACTGCAATCCAACAAACTGGATTCCAAATCCAGCAACCTTGATTCAACATTTTTTTAATTCAGTAAACTGCTTTTCAATTCAGCAAGCTGGATTCATTATCTTTTTCATTCCAGCAAGTTGGATTCATTATCCTTATCACGAAAATACCAAATCAACTTATTATTTTTCCATCCTTTGTCCAAACATATATACATATATTTCATACACAAAAAGTATTTTTCCATAATTTTCCAACTTCCTTTAGTATTTTTAAAAAATCATTTTTAGTGTGTAGCTTAAGAATTTAGCCCCATCATGCTCAACTCCATAAATTCCCTTCTCTTGACACAATCTTGTATGTGTTAACTTGAGCCTCCAATTGAAATTTCGTGGCCATCAGAGTTATAGAACCCCGGTTATAGTCGTTTTTGTCAGAAAATCACAAAAATTGAAATGGTCATAACTTGGTAATTTTAGGTCGAAATAACCTCATTTTTGGACATGAGGTACTTAATACCATATATTGTCATTTCCCAAAAGACCGGAATTGTTCTCACAAATTAAGTGGCCGAAACTGGCCTTGCAAAAACTTGGGCAGTTTACTTTTGTTATTTTTCTGTTTTTGACTCCTTTGCTAAAATCAGTCCACACAAAAATCTAAAACACCTTTTCTAGTGATTCCACTTGGATATTTTAGAAAACTCATAGATCTAACTCTAGGACTGGACCACACACAAAAATTCGAAATATATTAGGAGATATGGTCATTTGAATTTCGTGTTTCGTTTTCATAAAAAACTGATTTTTAACTCTTGGTGATTTCTAAGAAAACTTTCATGTTTTCACATAATAACCAACATAACTCATCATAACACTTCCTAATACTTCATATACCCATAATTCTACAATTATACATGATCTATTTCATAAAAAAATCATCAAATACAAGATTAAACACCATCAAGGCTAAGAAAAATTAGGATTTTCTATATTTTGAAAAACTTAGTTTCCATTTCATACTTTAGATCTAACTTTTGATCCTCAAAAGGGTTAGATCTAAACATGAAACACTTATATACACATAGATCTAAGGTTTTAAACCTCAAGATCATAACTTCATATTGTCAAAAATCAAATCAAACCAAAAAAAAAAATTAGACTACATAAGTAGAAATTTTGTTATACCTTAGCTTTTTCTTCTTCTCTTTCTTCCTAAAACTTGATTAGTAACTATGAAACTTAGCAAAACTCTCCCTCTCTCTCTCTCTCCTTCTCTTATCCGAACTCCTAGGCTCTCTCTCTCTTAGTCTTCTTAGCAAACTAGAAGAAATAAGATGAAAGAGAAATAAAATAAATTTTGGGTGTTAGTAAAAGATGTAGATATATTTTGTATATCTAGATATTATCTCCCAACATATCTCTTCTCTAATCTCTCTCAATTACTAAGTGATTGCTTGCAAGAATGCACAAAAATGTCGGTAAAATAAACAAGTGACACATAAGAGGTTTGGTCACCAACTAAAGTAAGAAATCAACACATTCTTCCCCCTCCTTTTTCTTTCTCTAATACCCGGCCAAGTGGCCAATTATTCTCCCAATTTTGCTTTCTTTTTATTTCTTGTTTAATGTACTAAAGGTCCAAAATACCCCTCCTTAATTGGGCTAAAAGTTGGGCCACTCTTTTTAATCCTTTGGGCTTCTAATTTAGTTTCTTTGGGCCATAACAAATAACATATTCCAACACTTTTAATATTACCATTCCCTAATTATTTAATTAGGGTTTTCATTTCCTTAATTATAACTTAAATCCTTACTCATGCACATTTAATTTCTTAACCCAATTAGACTTGCTATAATTAGGTTATAAAACTAATTAATTGAGATGTATAAAATAAATCTCATAAAATTAGTATATATTTATATACTAATATTCTCCCGTATCATAACCCTTAATTTATTCAATTTTTCATTCTTAATATATAATTAGATTACATTAGTTTCTTTTATTTGCTTATATTAATAAAAAAAATATAAACCATCACATAATATTCATATTCATTACTCACATAACTTTTAACCCTTAGGATTTTATACTTAGCATTAGGGTTTGCCCATGTTACACTTATCTGATTCATACTTGACCCTTAACACACATATATGATCATGTACATAGAACATATACACTTATACGCTTAATCTTGAATAATTCTCCACAAAAAATTTTAAATCCTCAAAATTCCTTCCCAAAAATGTCAAATCCATAAACTTATTTTCTGTCTAGGTCTATTATTTGACCTTTATTCAATCTTTTAAGATTTTATTAAATTATCAAAATTTTTGGGTTGTCAAATTCACCCCTTCTTCTAAGAATTTTGTCCTCAAAATTTACCTTACACCTTACCCCTTATATACATAGCATCACATGCTACCCAAAATATCACTCACAAGAGTTAAACGTTTCAAATTGTGCTGAGGAGTCATATAGACAATGAACTTTTGAGGTTTATTGTGACGCCCCCAAAATAGGTATACATCACCTATTCTGAGTCGTCAAATACATGGTACACAATTAAATACAACTTCAGTAATACAATTGTCGTGCAAAATACGACAACACATATACTCTGAGTTTGAATACAAATATTGTCTAATAGACAGTATACAAACTCAAAAGGAGTCCTCATTACAATTATTGATACACTATTTTACAAAATAGTGAGGACTACTAAAACAACTATCCTGAACCATCACTCCAAACCCCGGCTAGTTCCTACTATGTTCTCACCTCCTGAGAAGAAAAATGGAACAAAATGGAAAAGGGTGAGCTCAACTAGCCCAGTAAAGAATATTATGACAAAGATAATATACAACAATTTATCATTAGTCTTCAACAGGGAAAAATCTAATAGAATATAATAGACAACAAGTTTTAGAAAAACAACTGCAGCGGAAACAACAATCCATTAGAAGAGTCAAGTAGAGAATGAATTCTACTATCTTCTAAGATTAAAAGTCCATCATCAATATTTTATCCCTGTAACATCAATCAATATATATCTTGAATCAAATATTCAACTTTGCACTACAGGCCAAAGATATTCATTTGTATCACCAGTTGGTCATGTTCATCTCAACACCTGTTCATCTTTGCACTACGGGCCAAAGATATTCATTAGGTAATCGTTCATCTTTGCACTACAGACCAAAGATATTCAATAATATCATCATTTAAGACTGAGGATGATAAAAAATATCTTAAAGAAAATGAATCTAGTGAGATAAAAGATCAAAGATTAGGGATTCGTACGTTAGTTTATTCAAGTTCAAAAATACCTTATAATAATCAATTGTGGAGCAAAATTCAAGAATAAAGATCAAAACATGGATACAATCAAAGATAGTAACCATAATAGACAACTTGGACAAAGAAAAGAAAATTTCATTCTTTTTGTGAATAAGGTCGTATTCGTGAATAGTGCCGTATACGTAAATAGTAACCCCGACACAAAAAGGTGGAAATTCCATAATAAAATCCATACCAATATTTCAGTATAATGATATTGAAAGAATAACATCATTATGAAGACAATAACATCCCTTACCTCAAAAGAACAGTACTTCCGGTTGAAATATCAGGTATAAGGCTGAAGGAAACTTGTATTGATGAATAGCAACTCACAAAGTATATAAATACTCACAAAATACGCTCGATAATATATAGAGAGAGAAAACTTGTTTCTGGTGTGATTTTCAATTCTAACTAAGCACCCTATTTATAGAAAAATGCTTAGAACGCCATAGCAGACTAACCTGCTACCTGATGGCTTTACCTGCTACTATTCATGCCCACCACTTTTGAAAATAAATTCTAGCACATTTCATTTCACACCAACCAAAAGTAGGGCCCACCATATTTTTAATAAAAACATTTATTTCCGAAACTTCAATAATTCATAATAAATAGCCCTTTTATCAGAAAAATATGAATTTTATGTCCATTCCATAGGAAATTAAATTCTCTACAACTATGTAGATTTAAGTTTTTTCAAATTCCAAACGAAAAATGATCAAAATCCACATACGGACGATTTTCAAAACCTCCATTCCGACAAAATACTGATAAAACACATCAGCATTAATTCCTTCATTTATAACCATATAAAATAAATAAATCCATCATTTATATCCACATAAAATAAATATTTCTTTATCATATAAATCAATAATTAATTATTCATAAATAATATTACAGAATCACAATTATGACAACCAGGTCGTTCCCAGGAAATAGGGGGCTTTCCGATAAGGATTTTTCCTTACTGGCGCATAATTAGGTGACCAAACCCCTTTTCTAGACATAACTTCTTTAGACATTGCCAATAATGTTATCTAATAATATTATTCAAATAATATGAATTATTGATATGATAATGGGAAATATTGTGCAATGACAATTATTGAAACAACAATAATATAAAATATCAACGCAATAATTATTGAATCAATAAAATAAAATATTGAACAGTAATTTTTGTAACAATTATTGAGTAGTGCCTTATTACGTAAGAATCAATAATTCAAAAATACTTTGCAATACCGTGTGCTATTGTGCAACCACGCGTATTACTGTATTTTAACCATCGGATATTCCAACCGTGTTAACGGGAACCATTACGTCGTTATTTATAAAAACTCAAACTTGTCGTTATCTTCATCCGACCGTTTTCTATTATGGGCCCCACAAATGGCTATGTTGTCATATGAATATTCCCCGACAGTAAGAATATTCCATGACCAAAGGAATATTCCCCGACAACAATGAATATTTTATAACCACTTGTTTAATTTTGCAAAATTTTCATATTTCACCCATAACCAAAGGAGTAAATCAAATTAACACCTTGTTATTCAAAATAATAATAGAGGAAATTCAATCTTATTCATTAAAAAGTTGGGGTCTTACAACCTCCCCTCCTTATGAAATTTCATCCTCGAAATTGACGTACGTACCTGGTGTTTCGAAAAGGTAAGGATACCTCGCTTTCATTTCTGATTCCAACTCCCAGGTCATTTATTCAATAACATGGTTTCTCCACAAAACCTTAACTTGTGGTATAACCTTGGTGCGTAGGACATGCTCTTTCCTATCTAAGATCTTAATAGGTACCTCATCGTACGTTAAATCTTCGGCTATCTCGTCTGGTTCTAACTCAATAATGTGGTTCGAGTCTTTCACATATTTATGAAGCATAGATATGTGAAAAACATTATGAACACGAGACATGCTTGGAGGTAATGCGAGTCTATAGGCCACATTTCCTATTCGGTCAAGAATCTCAAATGGACCAACAAATCTTGGATTGAGCTTTCCCCTCTTCCCAAATCTTGTAACTCCCTTCCATAGAGTAATACGTAACAATACATGATCCCCAATATTAAATTCCACGTCCTTTCGATGAAGATCCGCATAACTTTTTTGTCGATCCTGTGCCATTTGCATACATTGTCGAATCGTTTGGATCTTTTCTATAGTTATGCGTACCAATTCTGGTCCCAACAATGTCACTTCTCCCACCTCATCCCAGCATATTGGAGAGCGACACTTTCGTCTATACAATGCTTCAAATGGAGCCACACCTATACTTGCCTGATAACTGTTGTTATAGGAGAATTCCACCAATGGTAGGTACTTATCCGAACTCCCTTTAAAATCAAGGACATGGAGTCTTAATAGATCTTCAAGAGTTTGAATAGTCATCTCTGATTGCCCGTCGATTTGAGGATGGTATGCCGAACTGAATCATAAATCCGTGCCCATAGCTTTTTGCAAGCTAACCCAAAATTGTGAAGTGAATCTTGGGTCACGATCCGAAACTATGGATACTAGCATGTCATGCAATCTCACAATCTCATTTACGTAAATACGAGCAAGACGTTCAAGGGAATAAGTCTCCTGTATAGGCAAGAAATGAGTGGACTTGGTTAATCTATCAACAATAATCCAAATCGCATCTATGTCTTGAGAAACCTTGGGAAGACCCGTAACGAAATCCATAGTAATGTGTTCCCACTTCCATGTCGGAATATCAAGTTGTTGCAATGGACCCTTTGGCACTTGATACTCTGCCTTTACACGTTGACAAATTAAACACCTCGAGATAAACTCTGCGATCTTTCTCTTCATATTGTTCCACCAAAATGTATGTCGAAGATCATGATACATTTTGGTACCCCTAGGATGGATTGCAAATGGTGTGTTGTGTGCCTCCATCATGATTCTATGCTTCAAGTCAGAATCGTTAGGAACACAAAGTCTGGAGTTGACTTGAAGTATTCCTTCTTCATCGATTCTTACTTCTGGAATATCACCTTCTTGCACTTTCTTCTTTATACACATCAGCTCCAGGTCCGTAGCTTGAGTAGCTTTAACTTTATCGATTAAAGTCGGTTTCTACTCGTATGTTTGATATCATAACGTGGGCAGTTGGAGCCTTTACCTCTATCTCCATCCTTTGCAAGTCATACAAAATGGGCCTTTGTGTTAACAACATTGCACTTGTACCCGCATATGATCTTCTACTCAATGCGTCAGCTACCACGTTTGCTTTTCCAGGATGGTATGGTCATAATCTTTCAACAACTCGAGCCAACGTCGTTTCCGCATGTTGAGTTCCTTTTGGGTGAAGAAATATTTAAGGCTTTTATGATCTGTATAGATCTCCACTTTCTCCCCATACAGGTAGTGTCTCCAGATCTTCAATTTGAAAACGACCGCTGCCAACTCCAGATCATGAGTATGATAATTCCTCTCATATTCTTTGAATTGTCGTGAGGCATAGGCTATGACTTTCCCATGTTGCATGAGAACATATCCTAACCCTTTTCCTGAAGTATCACTGTAGATAACAAATCCATCCAAACCAGATGGTATTGTCAGAACAGGTGACGAAATGAGTCTCCTCTTGAGTTCTTGAAAAATCTTCTCACAATCCTCGCTCCAACCGAATTTTGTATCTTTACGAGTCAGCTGAGTTAATGGAGTAGCGATTCGAGAAAATCCTTCCACGAATCTCCGATAGTAACTAGCTAAGCCCAGAAAGCTACGTACTTCAGTTGCTCCCAACTTTGTATGGCTTCAATCTTCGCTGGGTCGACAGATACTCCATGTTTTGACACCACGTGCCCAAGGAATGCTATTTCCTCAAGCCAGAACTCGCATTTCTTCAGCTTAGCATATAGCTTATTTTCACGAAGCCTTTGCAGTACCAGCTTCAAAAAGGCGCTCATGATCTTCATGGCTTTTAGAATAGATGAGGATGTCATCAATAAAGACAACAACGAACTGATCCAAATATTCTTTGAACACATAGTTCATCATATCCATGAAAGCAATAGGAGCATTAGTCAACCCAAAAGACATGACTAAGAATTTATAATGCTCGTACCGAGTTCTAAAGGCAGTCTTCAAAATATCCTCAGTTTTAATCTTCAACTGATGATATCCAGAACGAAGATCGATCTTTGAAAAGAATTATGCTCCTTGCAACTTGTCAAGCAAGTCATCAATGCGAGGTAATGGATACCTATTCTTGATGGTGACATGGTTCAATTCCCAGTAGTCAATGCAAAGTCGCATACTCTCGTCTTTCTTCTTTACGAATAACACAGGAGCACCCCAAGGAGATGTACTAGGACGAATGAAACCGATGTCCAACAACTCCTGAAGTTGGACCTTTAACTCCTGAAGTTCAATAAGAGCCATTCGATATGTGGTTTTAGAAATGGGCTTTGTACCCGGTTCAAGGTCAATAAAGAATTCAACTTCACATTCTGGGGATAGACCGGGAAGTTCTTCAGGAAATACGTCAGGAAATTCACTAACAATAGAAATATTATTCAAATCTGGCGTGTTTTTGTTCAAGTCTGTGACATGGGCTAAGAAAGCTTGACATCCATTTTTAATAAATGAATAGCTTTATGGCTTGAGATGACAGTGATTGACTTTAGTGGTTTGGTTGTTTGAATTCGCATAACAGGTTGGTTAGGAATATGAAAACTAACAACCTTACGAAAACAATCAATTTTAGCATGATGAGTGGTTAACCAATCAATCCCTAAAATCACATCAAATGCAAGTATTTTCAATGAAATAAGATCGGCATGTAATGTAATGGTACCAACTTGAATCAAGCAAGATTTATAAACAATAGATGTAATGAAAGTTTCTCCTAACGGAGTCTCAACAGATAAGTCAAGGTCTAATTTCTCCGGAGTCAAGTTCAAACGTTGAGCACAAGTAGGAGAGATAAAAGAATGGGTAGAACCAGTATCTAATAAGGTATAAACTTCACAAGAGTTTATGATTAGCTTACCCGTGATCACCTTATTTGGGTTCCTCGCGTTTTGGGCAGTCACGATAAACGCCCTTCAAGGAACCACCGTTTTTGACTTGTCCGGGACATCCTTTGGAGTCACCATCCTCGTTGAACTTGGTTTCGCAATAAGACAATCTCTAGCTATATGACCTTCCTTTCCACAATTATAACATACCTTGGATTGTTGGGGGCAGTTTGGCCTGATGTGTCCCTCTTTCTCGCATTTGTAACGTACGACCGATGATCGTTCTCCTCCCCTAGAAATAGTTGATGTTTGTGCTGACGTCTTCACGTTATCATTGTTGTACCTTCTCATTTTGAAATCTCCCCCTGACTAGCTTCTTCTACCATCATGGCCACGATTTCCACCAGAGTGGTTACCACTTTTGTCCGAATGTTTTCCTCCCCGCTGGTTGTCATTGCTCCGATGACTGCTGCCACCGGTATGACCCTGGTTGTGGTCCCTCGGTTGAGCATACTCATTATCTTGGTCTAATAATTGAGCCTTGTTTACAACATCTGAATATAAAGAAAATTTATGAGAGATAAGATATTGCCGAATCTCGGGTTTTAGACCTCTCAGAAACATCCACGTCATTCGTTCCTCATTCTCTACCAAATGAGGTGCAAACCTGGATAACTTTGCAAACTTTTCCAGAGACCATATCCCTAAGCAAACTTTGCAAACTTCTCTCCCCTCCTAGTTCTATTCCCCGATCTCTGCCAGAGACCATATCCCTAAGCTTTGACACCAACTATGACGCCCCCAAAATAGGTATACATCCCCTATTCTGAGTCGCCAAATACATGGTATAGAAAGAAATACAACTTCAGTAATACAATTGTCGTGCAAAATACGACAACACATATACTGTGAGTTTGAATACAAATATTATCTAATAGACAGTATACAAACTCAAAAGGAGTTCTCATTACAATTATTGATACACTATTTTACAAAATAGTGAGGACTACTAAAACAACTATCCTGAACCATCACTCCAAACCCCGGCTAGTTCCTGCTATGTTCTCACCTCTTGAGAAGAAAAATGGAATAAAAAGGAAAAGGGTGAGCTCAACTAGCCCAGTAAAGAATATTATGACTAAGATAATATATAACAATTTATCATTAGTCTTCAACCGAGAAAAATCTAATAGAATATAATAGACAACAAGTTTTAGATCAACAACTACAGCGGAAACAACAATCCATTTGAAGAGTCAAGTAGAGAATGAATTCTACTATCTTCTAAGATTAAAAGTCCATCATCAATATTTTATCCTTGTAACATCAATCAATATACATCTTGAATCAAATATTAATCTTTGCACTATATGCCAAAGATATTCATTTGTATCACCAGATGGTCATGTTCATCTCAACACCTGTTCATCTTTGCACTACGGGCCAAAGATATTCATTAGGTAATCGTTCATCTTTGCACTACAAGCCAAAGATATTAAGTAATATCATCATTTAGGACTGAGGATGATGAAAAATATCTTTAAAAAATGAATCCAGTGAGATAAAAGATCAAAGATTAGGATCGTACTTTAGTTTATTGAAGTTCAAAAATACCTTATAATAATTAATTGTGGAGCAAAATTCAAGAATAAAGATTAAAACATGGATACAATCAAAGATAGTAACCATAATAGACAACTTGGATAAAGAAAAGAAAATTTCATTTTTTCTGTGAATAGTGTTGTATTCATGAATAGTGTTGTATACGTGAATAGTTTCGTATACGTGAATAGTAACCCCAACACAAAAAGGTAGAAATTCTACAATAAAATTCATACCAATATTTCGGTATAATGATATTGAAAGAATAACATCATTATGAAGAAAATAACATCCCTTACCTCAAAAGAACAGTACTTTCGGCTGAAATATCAGGTATAAGGCTGAAGAAAACAAGTACTGATGAATAGTAACTCACAAAGTATCTAAATACTCACAAAATACGCTCGATAATATATATAGAGAGAGAAAACTTGTTTCTGGTGTGATTTTCAATTCTAACTAAGCACCCTATTTATAGGAAAATGCTTAGAACGCCATAGCAGACTAACCTGCTACCTGATGACTTTACCTACTACCATTCATGCCCACCACTTTTGAAAATAAATTCCAGCACATTTCATTTCTCACCAACCAAAAGTGGGGCCCGCCATGTTTTTAATAAAAAACATTTATTTCTGAATTATCAATAATTCATAATAAATAGCCCTTTTATCAACAAAATACGAATTTTATGTCCACTCCATAGGAAATTAAATTCTCTACAACTTTGTAGATTTAAGTTTTTCCAAATTCCAAACGAAAAATGATCGAAATCCACATACGGACGATTTTCAAAACCTCCATTCCGACAAAATATTGATAAAACACCTCAGCATTAATTCCTTCATTTATAACCACATAAAATAAATAAATCCATCATTTATATCCGCATAAAATAAATATTTCCTTATCATATAAATCAATAATTAATTATTCATAAATAATATTACGAATCACAATTATGACAACCGAAGTCGCTCTCGAGGAAAGAGGGGCTTTCCGATAAGGATTTCTTGCCATCTTGGCCGCAATTAAGTGACCAAACCCCTTTCCTAGACAGAACTTCCTTAGACATTGCCAATAATGCTATCTAATAATATTATTCAAATAATATGAATTATTGATCTGATAATAGGAAATACTATGCAATGACAATTATTGAAACAACAATAATATAAAATATCAACGCATCAATTATTGAATCAATAAAATAAATTATTGAGTAGTGCCTTCTTACGTAAGAATCAATAACTCAAAAATACTATGCAATACCATGTCTTCTTTGTGCAACCACGCCAGTAGACATCGTATTTTAACCACCGGGTATTCCAACACTGTTAACGGTAACCATTACGCCGTTATTTATAAAAACTCAAACTTGTCGTTATCTTCATCCGACCGTTTTCTGTTATGGGGCCCACAAATGGCTACGTCGTCGTACGAATATTCCCCGATAGTAAGAATATTCCACAACCAAATGAATATTCCCTGACAACAATGAATATTTTATAACCACTTGTTTAATTTTGCAAAATTTTCATATTTCACCTATAACCAAAGCATTAAATCAAATTAACACCTTATTATTAAAAATAATAATAGAGGAAATTCAATCTTATTCATTAAACAGTTGGGGTCTTATATTTATAGGTATTACTACCTCCGACCTATTTCAATTAAGAAAAAGGTACTCTACCCCTTACAAATGTTAACATTATGTTTACAATCACGAAGAAGGTAAACTACCGTTGTTGGTACGTACGTTAATCATGTCTTGCAAATATTCTCGCTATTGAATAATTTTAACCAATCTGCATAGTTCACCTCAGTCTTATCATAGAATTTTACACCAAAACAATTTGGTTCAGGAAAATTTTCAAAGAACGCTTAGAGTTTTATAAATGTTGGTCTAATTGAATCAAATAGCATAGACTCATATCAATAATCAATTTCAATTGAAATATTTATGTGTATAGCCAAATCCCGTTGGCAAATTAATATTAGTTTGAAAATGACGTCATGATGTCGTACTGTATTAACAGCCCGTTTGAGGATGCCGTCATCGAGTGACTTTGTCATAACACATCATACAATAGTGGAACAACGATTTTAGATCAAATTCACAACTAAGTATTCCTATATTTACAACTCCATCAACTTTTTATCATCTCTGCACCAGGTTACATAGTACACAAGTGATAATTAAAAATATAGTTTGATATTTCAAATCATTATCGTCTAGCCGAAATAAGTTGCATAGACTATACTTTAAACCGTTCAAAAATAATTACAAATTAGTTTTATCATCTCAACAGGTAACGATGTGTCGGTGGCCCAAAGTCCACACATACACAATGATCACCAGAAGTTGAGAATAAAAATTCATTTTCAAAAGGCACATAGTACATATTTAGCTTGATGACAAAAATTTTGAAGTATAGCATAGCTAGGAGATTTAGAAAACCTATGTCTCCACTAATAATCCATTGCCTAATCAGTCTATCTATTCCTATTATCCTCAATATTCCATTCACACATAGTTCTACCCAGTTCGTCAAACTTACCACACTTATGAGTTCAGGAACTTTCCACAATCATATGAGTTTAAGAACTTGTCCTAGACAGACCTTTGGCGTCCATTCGCTGAGGGGTTCATAAACATTTCATATAATTATGAGTCACAAACTTACCATAAGTATGAGTTTTAAGAACTCGAACTTAACCTTATACTCTCTACCTATACTCTACCTATCAGTTATACACATGAGAAAAGAATCACCTTCTCATCACGCGTATAGCAAATAGCGCGACACATACATTTTAATGATTATTCTTGCCATAAACTAAGTGGTCGTTAAACCAAGTACAATTCCCCGCCCATAACAAGGAATCTTATAACTCAGATGCTGACATGAGTCCTCAATTGAATTCCCCACCTAATCTTAACTCCATTCTCAATACGAATTTCATTTAATTCGTATTCATAGTCCTTTCCTGAATCTGCCTCATACCAATTCATAGTACAACTAACACACAGTAATTTGCTGTAAACTTTTCAATCAGTCGATTGATTCTTCTCCCTGCTATCACCTTATCAGATCACGTAGTGATCTCATCATATATATTACGATTCATTTCTATACTATGATCGTTTTGTTTTACGATCTCTTTTCCCCGTACTTTTAGTCTTTTAGACTCTATCTATTTATCACTACTATTTACCCTTATTATCAGAGTTAAGTAACTCCGTATCTTTATAACTCGCCAAAATTTGTCTTTGAATCTTACCGACTCACTAACTTTATTTGAGTTAGTACTTATCCTAATCACTGCGGTTATTAGTCTCAGGTAACTCTACCTAAGGTTTATAACCTACAACTTTAATACCAACTGTGACGGCCTAAGATCCGGGTCCCAAATCACCGCAGATCTGGTACAATCATTCTATAACTATTGGGAAAGATATAAACATACATTGTTTATACAATAAACTTTATACACTATCCCAAAGGTCGAGTAACCTTAACTTCTATACAATTCATGACCTAATTGACATACAATGTGATTACCATACAATACGGTTACATTTCTAGCTGCACTTATTATCCCAAGCTGGACTTTGTAAGACCCCAACTTATTATTAATGAAATTTAATTTTTTTTTATTTATTATTTTGAAATGGTAAGGGTTGATTTGATTAATGAGGATAGTTATGGGTAAAATACGCAAATATTTCAAAATAAGCAAGTGGTTATAAAATATTCATTGTTGTCGGGGAATATTCGTTTGGTCGTGGAATATTCTTGCTGTCGGGGAATATTCGTACGACGGCGCAGTCTTTTGTGGGCCCCATAACTAAAAAGCGATTGGATGAAGAAAGCGACAAATATAAGTTGTTTAAAAATAATAAACAGAGTAGTTATTCAAGTATTAATCTTGTTAAAATACTAAATTGGTTAAAAACACGAGTAGCACCGGTATTGCACCAATTATTGATTCTTACGTAAGAAGGCACTACTCAATAATGGTTACAATAATTCTTATTCGATTATTTTATTGATTTAATAATTTGTGCGTTGATATTTTATATTCTTTGTTGTTTCAATAATTGTCATTACGATTTTTCATTATCGAAGCAATAATTCATATTATCCGAATAATATTATTAGATAACATTATTGGCAATGTCTAGAAAGTTACGTGTAAGGAGAGGTTTGGTCACCTAATTGAGCGCTTGATGAGGAGAAATCTTTATCGAAAGCCCCCTCTTTCTTGGGAGCTACCGGTTGCCAAGATCTTGTGATTCTGTAATATTATTTGTGAATAATTAATTATTGATTTATATGATGAGGAAAATATTGATTTTATGTGGATATAGATGGAGAAAATTTTTAAAATGACAATTGTTGAAAATTAATATTTTATCTTTTTCGATAAAATAATTCATTTAAATATATTATTTTAATAATATAATAATGGTGATATTTTTACAACGAATGTGGGATATATGAGTATACTGAGGAGGAAGAGTATTTTTGTTGCAATAAATGTTTAAAACATGTTAAACATGTAAATTGGACCCCATTTATTGACTAAAATTTGATTATAGCTTTGTAAAATCGTCAGTTTGTGGATTTTGGCCAATTTTTTGTTTGGAATTTGGAAACACTTTCTTACGCAAAGTTGTAGAGAATTGAATTTCCTATAAAAAGTCACGAGATTTGAATTTTTTTGATAAAAGGGCTATTTATTACGAATTATTGAAGTTCAAGTCTCAAATAATTAATTTTTGGAAGTTTTAATTATTTTATTAAGAAAAACGTTTTTATTGTTTTTGGCACATGTGTGGTGAAGTTTGGACCAGATTTGTGTGCGAGGAAATTTGATTATATATATTATTATTATATTAAATTTTCGCTTTGGTGTTCTAAGCATTTTCCTATAAATAGGGTGCTTAGGTTAGAATTGAAAATCACATTTAAATCGAAGTTTTCTCTCTATATTATCGAGCGTATTTTTGTGAGTATTTTGAGTATAATTTGAGTATTGCTATACGATTGCAAGTTCAAGTCATAGCCTATATCCAGGTGTTTCAATTTAAATGCGATCTTTCGAGGTAAGGGATATTATTTTTTTTTCGTAATGATATTATTTCTTCAATATCATTATTTGAAATATTGATCCGAAGTTTTATCAAATTTGGAACTTTTGGTGTTCTGAGTTCTTATTCACGATACTTGACTATTCACGATATACGACACTATTCACGAAATCTAAGACTATTCATCGAAAAAATGAAATTTTTTCCTTTTCGTCTAAAATATCTATTGTGGATACTAGCTTTGATTGTATCCATGTTTTGATCATTCTTGAATTTTACACCACTATGATTATTTTTGAGGTATTTTTGGACATAGATAAAACAAAGTACGAATCCTTAATCCTTAATCCTTGTCATTTTGTTTCACTGGATTCGTTTCTTTAAAAATATTTTTCATCATCCTTAGTCTTAAATGATGATATTATTGAATATCTTTGGCCTGTAGTGCAAAGATGAATGATTTCTGATGAATATCTTTGGCTCGTAGTGCAAAGATGAACAGGTGTTTAGATGAGCATGACCAATTGATGAATATCTTTGGCCTGTAGTGAAAAGATGAATTTTTGATTCCAGATGTATGTTGATTGATGTTGCAGGGATAAAAGATAGACGATGAACTTTTAAATTCATACATAGAAGATAGTAGTTTGCATTCTCTACTTAACTCTTCTAATGAATTATTATTTCATTGCGAATATTGATTTAAAATTTGTTGTCTATTGTATTCTATTAGATTTTTCCCTGTTGAAGACTAACGATAATTTGTTGTATATTATCTTAGTCGTAATATTCTTTACTGGGCTAGTTGAGCTCACCCTTTTCCTTGTTGTTCCATTTTTCTTTTCAGGAGGCGAGAATGTAGCGAGTACTAGTCGGGGTATGAAATGAAAGTTCTAGAGAGAGTTGTTTAGTAGTCCTCACCATTTTTGTAAAATAATGTATCAATAAATGTGATGAGGATTTATTTGAGTATATGTATTGTCTAGAAGATAATATCTATATTCAAACTCACGCAGTTTTCTTGTTGTAATAATAAAGTTGTAGTTGTTTGCATACCATGTATTGACAACTCGAGAATGGGTGATGTATACCTATTTTAGGGGCGTCACAGTTGGTATCGAGCTTAGGGATATGATTTACGGCGGAGATCGGAGAATAGAACTAGGAGGGAGAGACGAGTAAATCCTTCGCTAGTGTGTCCTACCTAAGCTTATTTGTTAGTTGGTCGATTATATAGGGATATTATGTGATATATTGATTTCTTAATTAACCCTTGTTTTATGGATGATTTGAGAATGTCGATCGAGAATATTAACAATGGAAATGAGACCGTGGAGACGCTTGTACTCACCAACGAGGAGAAGCGCAACAGCCGGGCAATGTTCCTCCCATGAACAACACTAACCGAAAGCGCGAGATGATGAATGAGGGATGTTTAGAAGCTTTTTGCAATTCATGCAAAATCGAACGAGGAGACTCGTGTTCAAAATATAAGAGAAATGATAGCAATTCACGGGTTGTCACATGCAAGCGATTCAAAGAGTTGGGACCACGAATTTAAAGGAAAGCCAGATCCGATCATGGCGAAAACATGGGTCAAGCAAATTACCAAGATATTCGATGTCTTGGGATGCGGAGGAACGTAGGTTCCATTCGCCACCTTTATGTTCCATGGTGAAGGCGGATTCATTGGTGGGAGTCTCGTGAAGCGTACCCATCCACCAAGACTCAAAGATGTCTTGGGAGAGCGTTTGAGAACTATTTAATGACAAATACTTTCACGAAAGTGTTCGTCATATGAAGGAAGTGGAGTTTATTAGATCGAACAAAACAACATGACGGTGTCTCAAGACGAGGCAAAGTTTGTAGAGTTATCCGAGTTTGCACCTCATTTGGTGGAGAATGAGGAACGATGACGCGGATGTTTCGAGAGGTTTGAAACCCAAGATATGACAATATCTCATTTCTCATAAATTTCTCTCTATTCAGGATGTTGTTAACAAGGCTCAATTGTTAGAAGCGAGATAACGAGTATGTTCAACCAAGGGACCATAACCGAGGATCGTATCAGAGATAGCGATCGATAGAATAATGATAACCAGCGGAGAAAGAAACAGACGGACAAAAATGGTAACCACTCTGGTGGTAATCATGGCCATGAAAATAGAAGAAGCGAGTCAGGAGGAGATTTTAAAAAGAGAAGATTTAACAACGACTATGTGAAGACGACGGTCTTAAAGACAAGAATCGGTTCTAAGGGAGGAGAACGACCACATCGCTATATGCTACAAATGCGGAAAAGAGGGACATATCGGTCAAAGCGCCCACAATAGTTCAAGGTATGCTATAATTGTGGAAAGGAAGGACATATCGCTCGAGATTATACGATGGCGAAACCTAGTTCAATGAGGATGGTGACAAAAAGATCGTCCCGGAAAAAGTCAAAGTTAACGATTCCGGAAGAGCGTTTGTTGTGGATCGGTCATAATGCGAGGAACCCAAACGAGATGATCACGGGTAAGCTATTTATAAATTCTTGCGAAGTTTATACCTTACTTGATACCGGTGCTACCCATTCATTTATCTCTCCTACTTGTGCTCAATGTTTAAACGTGACTCCGGAGAAATTAGACTTTGACCTATCTATGGAAACTCCGTTAGGAGAAACTTTCATCACATCCACTGTTTATAAATCTTGTTTGATTCTAGTTGGCACCATCACCTTACCTGTTGACCTTATCTCTTTAAAGATACTTGCTTTTGATGTGATTTTAGGGATTGATTGGTTAACTACTCATCATGCCAAAATTGATTGTTTTCGTAAGGTTGTTAGTTTTCATATTTCTAACCAACCTGTTTATGCAATTCAAGCAACTAAACCATTAAAATCAATCAACGTCATATCTAATCATAAAGCTATTCGTTTATTGAAAAACGGATGTTAAGCTTTCTTAGCCCATGTTATGGATTTGAATAAAGACACGTCAAATTTGAATAATATTCTGTTGTTATTGACTTTCTGGCGTATTTCTGAAGAACTTCCGGCCTACCCCCGTAACGTGAAGTTGAATTCTTTATTGATCTTGAAACCGTATAAAGCCCATTTCTAAAACCCCATATCGAATGAATGGCTCTATTGAACTTCAGGAGTTAAAGGTCCAACTACGAGAATTGTTGGACATCGGTTTCATTCGATCCCTAGTACATCTCCTTGGGGTGCTCTGTTTTATTCAGTGAAAGAAGAAAGAGCGGGAGTATGCGACTTTTGTATTGACTATCGGGAATTGAACCATGTCACCATCAAGAATAGGTATCCTCTACCTCGTATTGATGACTTGTTTGACCCGATTGTAAGGGCACAATTCTTTTCAAAAATCAATCTTCGATTCGGATATCATCGGTGAAGATTAGAATCGAGGATATTCCAAAGCGCCTTCGTAACTTCGGTATGGGCATTATGAATTCTTAGTCATGTCTTTCGGACTAACTAATGCTCCTGCGGCTTTCATGGATATGATGAACCGAGTATTCAAGGAATATTTGGATCAGTTTGTTGTTGTCTTTATTGATGACATCCTCATATATTCCAAAAGTCGTGAAGATCATGAGCACCATTTGAAGCTGGTACTCCAAAGGCTTCGTGAAAACAAACTATATGCCAAATTGAAGAAATGCGAGTTCTAGCTTGAGGAAGTAGCATTTCTTGGGCACGTGGTGTCAAAACATGGAGTATCCGTGGACCCGACGAAGATTGAAGCAATACAAAGTTGGGAGCAACCGAAGTTGGTGATCGAAGTACGTAGCTTTCTGGGTCTAGCTGGTTATTATCGGAGATTCGTGGAAGGGTTTTCTCGAATCGCTACTCCATTAACCCAGCTAACTCGGAAGGATACAAAATTCGTTTGGAGAGAAGAATGCGAGAAGAGTTTCCAAGAGCTTAAGAGGAGACTTATTTCGGCACCTGTTCTAACAATACCATCTGGTTCGGATGGATTTGTTATCTACATCGATGCTTTAGGCAAAGGGTTAGGATGTGTTCTCATGCAACGTGGGAAAGTCATAGCCTATGCCTCGCGACAACTTAAAGAGTATAAGAGGAATTATCCTACTCATGATCTAGAGTTGGCAAGCAATCGTTTGCCGCTTAAAGATATGGAGGCACTATCTATATGGGGAGAAAGTGGAGATATATTCGCACCATAAAAGCCTTAAATATTTCTTCACTCAAAAAGAACTCAACATGCGGCAAATGACGTTGGCTCGGGCTATTGAAAGACTACGACCACACTATTCAATACCATCACGGAAAAGCGAGCGTGGTAGGCGACGCATTGAGTAGAAGATCATATGCACGGGAATGAGTGCGATGATGTCAAGTATACGATAGAGCCAACTTTAATAGAAAAAGTTAAGGTTGCTCAAGCCACCCAGGCCGGGTGATGCGTATGAAGAAGAAAGTACAAGAAGGAGCTATTCCTAAGCGAGAATTGATGAAGAAGGAATACTTGAGTCCACTCCAGACTTTGTGTCCCTAACGACTCTGATTTGAAGTACAAGATTATGATGGAGGCACACAATACACCATTTTCAATCCATCCTGGAAGTACTAAAATGTATCGTGATCTTCGACATACATTTTGGTGGAACAATATGAAGAGAGAGATTGCAAAGTTTATTTCGATGTGTTTAACTTGTCAACGTGTAAAGGCGGAACATCTAGTACCTAAGGGTCCGTTGCAACCACTTGAGATTCCGAAATGGAAGTGGGAACATATTACCATGGATTTTGTTACGGGTCTTCCTACGGTTTCTCAAGGCATCAATGCTATTTGGGTTATTGTTGATAGATTAACCAAGTCTGCTCATTTCTTGCCGATACGGGAGACTTATTCCCTTGAACATCTTGCTAGTATGTACGTGAATGAGATTGTGAGCTTGCATGGCATGCCAGTATCCATAGTTTCGGATCGTGACCCAAGATTCACTTCAAGATTTTAGGTTAGCTTGCAAAAAGCTATGGGCACGGATTTGCGATTTAGTTAGGCATACCATCCCCAAACGGACGGACAATCAGAGAGGGCTATTCAAACTCTTGAAGATCTATGAAGACTCTGTGTCCTAGACTTCAAGGGCAGTTGGGATAAGTATTTACCATTGGTGGAATTCTCCTACAACAACAGTTATCAGGCAAGTATAGGTGTGGCTCCATTTGAAGCATTATATGGACTAAAATGTCGCTCTCCAATATGTTGGGATGAGGTGGGTGAAGCAACATTGTTGGGACCCGAGTTAGTACGTATGACTATCGAAAAGATCCAAATGATTCGACAACGTATACAAACGGCACAAGATCGACAAAAGAGTTATGCGGATCTTCATCGAAAGGACGTGGAATTTAGTATAGGGGATCATGTATTGTTACGAGTTGCTCCATGGAAGGGAGTTACAAGATTTGGGAAGAGAGGAAAGCTCAATCCACGATTTATTGGTCCATTTCAAATTCTTGACCGAGTAAGAAATGTAGCCTATAGACTTGCGTTACCTCCGAGTATGTCTCGTGTTCATAATGTGTTTCACATATCTGTACTTCGTAAATATGTGAAAGACCCGAACCACGTTATAGAGTTAGAACCGGACGAAATAGCCGAAGACCTAACGTATGATGAGGTACCTGTCAAGATCTTGGATAGGAAGGAGCATATCCTACGCGCAAAGGTCATACAACAAGTTAAAGTTCTGTGGAGGAATCATGCTATAGAGGAAATGACCTGGGAATTGGAAACGAAAAAGAAAGCGAGGTATCCTCACCTTTTGAAAAACACAGTGCGTGACGTCAATTTCGAGGACGAAATTTCATAAGGAGGGGAGGTTGTAAGACCCCAACTTATTATTAATGAAATTTAATTTTTTTTTTATTTTGAAATAGTAAGGGTTGATTTGATTAGTGAGGATAGTTATGGGTAAAATACGCAAAATTTTCAAAATAAGCAAGTGGTTATAAAATATTCATTGTTGTCGGGAATATTAGTTTGGTCGTGGAATATTCTTTTATTTGGGAATATTTAAATGCGACGGTATGCAGATCTTTTTGTGGGCCCCATAACGGAAAAGCGATTGGATGAAGAAAACGACAAATATAAGTTGTTTAAAAATAATACGTAGTTATTACAATTAATAATCGTTAAAATACTCTGTGGTTAAAACACAAAGAGATACTGCGGTATTACACCAATTATTGATTCTTACGTAAGAAGGCACTACTCAATAATGGTTACGATAATTCTTATTCGGTATTTTATTGATTTAATAATTCTTTGCGTTGATATTTTATATTCTTTGTTGTTTCAATAATTGTCATTACACGTATTTTTCATTATCGAAGCAATAATTCATATTATCTAAATAATATTATTAGATAACATTATTGGCAATGTCTAGAAAGTTACATGCTAAGGAGAGGTTTGGTCACCTAATTGGCGCCAAGATGGAGAAATCTTTATTGAAAGCCCCTCTTTCTTGGGAACTACACGGTTGCCAAAGATCTTGTGATTCTGTAATATTATTTGTGAATAATTAATTATTGATTTATATGATGAGAAAAATATTGATTTTATGTGGATATAGATGGAGAAAATTTTTAAAATGACAATTGTTGAAAATTAATATTTTATCTTTTTACGATAAAATAATTCATTTAAATATATTATTTTAATAATATAATAATGGTGATATTTTTACAACGAATGTGGGATATATGAGTATACGAGGAGGAAAAGTATTTTTTGTTGCAATAAATGTTTAAAACATGTTAAACATGTAAATGGACCCCATTTATTGGTGAAATTTAATTATAGCACAATAAAATCGTCTGTTTGTGGATTTTGGCCAATTTTTTGTTTGGAATTTGGAAACACTTTCTTCTCGCAAAGTTGTAGAGAATTGAATTTCCTATAAAAAGTCGCGAGATTTGAATTTTTTGATAAAGGGCTATTTATTACTTAATTATTGAAGTTCAAGCTCAAATAATTGATTTTGGAAGTTTTAATTATTTTTATTAAGAAAAACGTTTTTATTGTTTTTGGCACATGTGTGGTGAAGTTTGGACCAGATTTGTGTGCGTAGGAAATTTGATTATATATATTATTATTATATTAAATTTTACGCTTTGGTGTTCTAAGCATTTTCCTATAAATAGGGTGCTTAGGTTAGAATTGAAAATCACACCGAACTCAAGTTTTTCTCTCTATATTATCGAGCTTATTCTTGTGAGTATTTTGAGTATAATTTGAGTATTATATCTGGTGCAAGTTCAAGTCATAGCTTTATATCCAGGTGTTTAAATTTAAATCTTCGATCTTTCGAGGTAAGGGATATTATTTTTTTTCGTAATGATATTATTTCTTCAATATCATTATCTTAGAAATATTGATCTGAAGTTTTATCAAATTTGGAACTTTTGGTGTCGAGTTACTATTCACGTATCTCGGACTATTCACGTATACGACACTATTCATTTATCACTAAGACTATTCATCTGAAAAATGAAAATTTTTCCTTTTGTCTAAAATATCTATTGTGGATACTAGCTTTGATTGTATCCATGTTTTGATCATTCTTGAATTTTACACCACTATGATTATTTTTGAGGTATTTTGGACATAGATAAAACAAAGTACGAATCCTTAATCCTTAATCCTTGTCATTTTGTTTTCTTTGGATTCGTTTCTTTAAAAATATTTTCATCATCCTCGGTCTTAAATGATGATATTATTGAATATCTTTGGCCCGTAGTGCAAAGATGAATGATTTCGATGAATATCTTTGGCCCAGTAGTGCAAAGATGAGCAGTGTTTAGATGAGCATGACCAAGTGATGAATATCTTTGGCTGTAGTGAAAAGATGAATTTTGATTCCGGATGTATGTTGATTGATGTTGCGAGGATAAAAGATAGAGCGATGAACTTTTAAATTCATACATAGAAGATAGTAGTTTGCATTCTCTACTTAACTCTTCTAATGAATTATTATTTCATTGCGAATATTGATTTAAAATTTGTTGTCTATTGTATTCTATTAGATTTTTCCTGTTGAAGACTAACGATAATTTGTTGTATATTATCTTAGTCGTAATATTCTTTCTTGGTCTAGTTGAGCTCACCCTTTTCCTTGTTGTTCCATTTTTTCTTCTCGGGAGGCGAGAATGTAGTAGTACTAGTCGGGGTATGGAATGAATGTTAGAGAGAGTTGTTTAGTAGTCCTCACCATTTTTGTAAAATAATGTATCAATAAATGTGATGAGGATTTATTTGAGTATATGTATTGTCTAGAAGATAATATTTGTATTCAAACTCATAGTTTTACTGTTGTAATAATAAAGTTGTAGTTATTTCTGTACCATGTATTGACAACTCAGAATGGGTGATGTATACCTATTTTGGGGGCTTCACAGACTTGGCTTTGTCTTTTCCTGTATCCAACGTATTCGTCTTAATCTGCAATGTTTATCATGATATAGAAAGGGTGAGCAACAAGTTTACCCAACAAGTTTAAGTTCAATAAAGAATATATCATGAGTGAAACAATTGAATAACAAGCTGGCTAACATTTAACAATATATACATTGTGAACTAGCATGAACAAATTTTCATAGCTGAACGAACATGAACATGAATAACTTTATCTAGACCAAATGGTAATGAAGGTGATCAGTGTTGCCTCTTTTTTACAACTAACAAAAGAGCTCTAACTCATGCAAGCATACATGCGTCAACAAGTAATACAGAGCAAATAAAGTATTGATCCCACAGAGAAATTTGTTTAACTTAAACTACTATTCATTAATTAAATCACTATATTTATATGCTTACACTATTGATTAAACTTGGGTTGTTCTTGAATTACAAATAACAACTAAAACAATAATTACGATAGAATAAATGCTATTAGAACTAATGGGATTCTAACTTCGTTTAATACTTCATTCAATCGCCACTATCATGCATGACTTGCTCACATATCACAGGAAAGTAGCCAAGAGCACTAAAAGAGTATTAGCCATTTTTTAATGCACTAAGACCTACTTACACTGCATCCACAAATGATAGACTCAATGTAATCATCAATACAACCAACATCACTATATGTCTGTGAAATTGTAATTATATTGATTTTAAGTTCAAGCCCTTATTCTGACTTATACGGTGAACAGTATATGTCTATCTGATTCACGAAATACATAAGCCATATAACACAGCCCTATATACATATACTATCATGATTACAGTCCATATTTGCATGTTCATTGTCAATTCCATACAAATACTAAAACAAATGGTGATCAAGCATTCATACATGCAAAACAATCATGATAGACATCCCATATGATATGCAAAATAATCCAGCGTTTAAACATGCAATCAAACTACATATTAAAATCTGTTAGAATCCCATAATGGTGTTTAGTTCATTACTGAACTAAAAGCCATTATGGGATCAAATATAAACATGATCAATAAACGACAATTAAAAGATGAAAGATGAAACTATCAAACCCAATTGCTGAATATGAATCAAAATTCAAATCCTCATACAATTCCAGCAAAACTAATAATAATAATCCCACTCTGGTAGAAAATCCCAAGAAGGAACAAAAAGATAGAGTTGTGGCCTCCTTCTACGTTGGAATCTCCCCCAGAGAGTAAAACCCTAATTATGATGTAAAGATACGTGAAAAACTAATAAAATGTCAAGTGATACCCTGACACCAGTCATGAATCGTTTTTAAATCAATTACAACCTTTAAAATTTGGAAATATAATAAAATAAGTCAAGACTTCAGCTCTCGCCTTGTGCGCAGCAAGACTCCTCCATTGATATTCTCATGGTACCGCGAGACTTGCAATAGGTTTGTATGTTTGGTCGATCTCACACATGGGCGCCTGCTCCCTAGGCTTGTCCTTCTCGCGGCCGTGCAACTTGCAGTAGGTTGTCCTGGTTTGGTTGGGAACTCACGCAGCGCGCGCCTAAGTTAGCTTTGTTGCGGCGGCGTAGCATGGCTTGCTTGATTGTTATCTTCGATTTCGCTCCTTAGCTTGGTTCTCGCAATGTTCTTCGCTCCCATCGACATGTCCTATGTATATACATGCTTGTCCATCCATGCTCCCCTCAATCCTATGAACATCCTATCTTTTGCCTCACCTTACGCTTTCATTAGCCTCGTGCCCGATATCACCACCAAATTAGGCCAATTCCTTCACTTATTCACCAAAGGAGTTTTAAGTATGCGAAATGCAATTTAACATAAAATGCAGCTAAAACGGACTAAAATGTACTTGAGGTGGGAATAGTTCACGTGAATTGGTACTCCATAAGTAGGTGTAAATCCTACTTATCAAATACCCCCAAACTTGAACCATTGCTTGCCCTCAAGCAATGTATACTAATGAACAATAAAAATGCAACTATATTATTATGCAACTAATTCTCACATTGTCCCAACCATCATAAAAATTCAGTTCAATTTGCCTCAGCGAATTTTTTTTTCTAGATTCGAGAATACAGATTCAAACCAAACTGCAGGCATAATGTCATATACTTATATAATCCAAAAATGCTATACAGATGCTGTGTGTGTGTGTCGTGTTCGCCCAATACTTGATTTAGGTGTAGAATGCTCATGCTATCTTGCTCAAACTAGAAAAATTATAGCTTAAATCAAGACTTATGTATATATATGCGACTCGGACTATTTCAACATCTTAAAATAAACTAAGGTTCAACAATGGGCTTAACTGCATTATTCTACTCACGAGGGTGAATTTCGCACTTTCTCGCGGTGTTTATTACTATTTTTCTTTTCTTTTCTTTTCTTTCTTTTTCTTCATGACTGTGAAATGTCTTACTCCATTAGGCACACTGCTACCCCTTAGCGAGCTTCCGACCAACAACTCCCAGACCATGAAAGACCTTAGGGCGCTAGGTGTAGAGACAATCCCCTCAAGGCATTTTACTCAAGTAGCTGGGGCCCCTAAATAAGACTAGCCATGTTATTTCTACTTTTCTTTCTTTTTCTCTTTTTTTTATACACAGATACCCATGTTTTTCCAAAGTTTAAAAATCAATGTTTTATATAGTCCAAAAGTCACTTTTCACATATTTCTCTTTTTAAGACTACGTTTTTCTATCGCGCAAGGCACACCGTACTTCTTATACCTACAAGTGCTTATGAACACATTTGTGTAAACCAAAAGCATTTAAATAGCATTATGAATTTCATTGTATAAAATGTTACATCTCAGCTCATGTTATCCAAAATATTTAGAAATCATTTAAATACTTCACTCTCATCATTGGCTAGACAAAATTTTTCTATACGGTAAGAACTATGAGGTATGCACTTATAACATGCAATTATATGCTAAACTTTAATCTAAACATGCAAATAAAAATTAAACTAACCATGCAAAACTATATGAATCATGCAAAACTAAAAATACTAATTACTACCCAATACCCCCAAACTTAAAATATTCAATGTCCCAATTGAATGAAGGTAAAGGGTACGAAAACTCCCCTAATTATCGGTGGTGCCACCCTCCTCGGGTGGTGAATCCGGTGGTGGATATGGTGCTGCAGTTCCAAACTGAGGCCATTCTTGTGTTGTTCCTTGTTGCGCAAACGCTTCGGCTAAAGCCCTTGTGAGTCCCATCACAAATGTGCCCAAATTGTCATACATGGCATTAACCTTGCGCTCCAACCTTCCGAGCTAGCAATCGCCATTGGTGGCACGTGCATGCGTGGACGGGCCTGCCTTGTCTGTTTGTGGGGGTTGTTGTGGTGGCTCTAGAAAAATAGGCTGAAGGATGAACCCTAGTCCGTGTGGGTGCGGTACACCACCTGCCCAGTCTTCGAACTTTTCGATCGTGGCATGAGTAATGTTCTGGCTTGGGTATTTCATCTGTTCATTGCCCCAAGTGCATACCTGATTAGCACAAAGCATGGCGACCACGGATGCGTGTGGAATGCTCCCAATCGTTACTCCCCGTAAATAGCGCAGCATATTCTCGTGAATGAGATGACCAATGTCAATGTACTTTGCCGGTGATTATGCCCCACAAAATACGTGCCCTCTCTGCTGTTATTTCATGCTGATGGGCGGAATGCATGAGCTTGGCACGTATGAACAAGTTCCACGCTTTTGCATAGTGATTTAGGGCTGCAGCTGGGAATATACGCGGCTGTGTTGTGCCAACTTTATATGTCTATTTCATACCCGGCACACATAACTCTGCAATAATCAACTCCATGTCAGTCTCCAAATGAGCGTCGGTTATCCAATTAGCAGCCCCCACTGGCGGTGCATCAGTAATTTTGAAAATTAGTCAGATGGCACGGGGTCTATAATCTATCTCGATACCACAAACTAGAGATATCCCGCTCATAGGAACGGGTATTGGAGTAGTCGTCAGCCCACCCCAGCCTCTCTCTCGAATCATGGTGCACAATTGACCATCCTGCCCCTCTGGCTTGAATCCTCGCTCCTTGACGAATGTCTTCGCCACAATGCGGTAGTATTCTTGTTGAGCTTCCAAATTGAGGAATTTGGTGTGATCCACAATGGCAGCCTCTTGACTGCCTGGCGAGGAAGAAGAAGATGACGTAATAGACTTTGCTCGCTTAGGCCCCATTTGTGTTTGATAGAGGTTGCACAAATTATATGATGGAGAATGAAGAAAAGTTTGAAGAATTTCTACCACCAATACTGTTTCTTCAACCCAACTTGAAACCCTAGCTTTATAGTGCACTTTGGAGAAGTTGAGGAGATATGGACTTTGATTGAGGAGAGAATCGTGGCTAATTGATTGAGAGATGTACGGCACAACTTGGAACTGATGAAGAGATAGTGATGTGAGTTATGGAGAGTGAGAGAATTTCACTTCTGTTAATATCCCAAATGAGAGTCCAAATGGTCTACAACTCTATTTTTAAACTAGTCACCTGTCTTCTTAACTTAGTCGCATGAAAGCGCGCGCTGCTTTTTATCGAATCCAGGAGGCTTGGAGCGAGACTTAGCGAGAATGACTTGTTATCTACATTGGCTTGACGCGCGGGGGCGCGATTTTTTTGCTAACTATGTCGCGCGGCCGCGCGATACTGGTATCTGCAATGCTAAATTGCAGTTTCACTCTGCTAGTCAATGGTGTCGTCCAATGATGGTTCCTGCATAGATATTAATGCATCTTGTTAAGGCATGACTTAGTGATCTCATAACACTAACATCTTGAAAATATTCGCACAACAATTCTTGTTACACTCTGAAGCATGAACATCAAGTATCCTATTAAAAAGGAATTCGATATAACTATTGAAATAACTCAAAATGAAATACTAAAAACAAATCAATGGAGAGAATAATAATGAGTTGCCTCCCATCCAGCGCTAGGTTATAGTCAATTAGCTTGACTGTCTCTGAGCTTCATGTTACAGATGGAATTGAGGTGCCTTCCTTCATGTCCTCTGTACCCTGAATTTTAATGACCTAATCTTTCGTCAATGGCTCTTCCTTCAACTCTAAATTTTTACCCGTCGCACATATCATTGGTCTATAATCCCTCAATTTCTATACTTCATCCTGTAGGCACCAATCCACCACGTCAACTAGGAAGCACTCTTCTTCATCCGTTAGTAAACTGATTGCTTTAAAGACGTTAAAGGTGATCTCTTGATCCTGGACACGCATACTGAGTTCACCTTTCTGCACATCTATTGACGTTTTGCCTGTGGGTAAGAATGATCTCCCCAGTATTATTGGTATGCTTTTGTCCTCCTCATAGTCTAGAATGATGAAGTCAGTTGGAAAAATAAACTTATCCACCTTAACCAACACATCTTCAACAATTCTGCGTGGATACATGATCGATCTATCAGCTAGCTATAATGATACGTTTGTCGGCTTTGGATCCGGCAATCCCAACTGGTTAAACACTGACAAAGGCATCAAATATATGCTCGCCCCAAGATCACATAAACACTTGCTGAAGTTCATCTTTCCAATTGTGCATGGTATTGTGAACCGATGGATCTTTCAAACTTTGAGGTAGTTTCATTGAAGCATCGCATCGCATTCCTCTGTCAAGGCTACTGTCTCAAATTCATCTAATCCCCTCTTCCTTGACAATATACTCTTCATAAATTTTGTGTAGCTTAGCATTTGTTCCAATGCCTCGGCGAATGGTATGTTGATCTGCAGCTTTTTGAATACCTCTAAGAATTTGCTGAACTATTTATCTTCCCTTTTCTTATTTAATCTCTGTGGATACGGAACTTGAATGTGAATTGGTGGTACTGGACTCTTAATCGTCTCCTCTGAACCTGCTTTGTTTTTCTCTTCCTGCTTATCCTCATATTTCTCCAAATTTTCCGCTTTCGTTGGTCGGCTCCTTCCGTCTCGCGCTACCACGCGCCCTCCTCGATGAATTCTCGCGTGGGTGGTATGACTTGTAAAGAATCGATGATCTTTCCCAGATCTTAATGTGATCGCTGACACTTTGTTCCTTCCTTCTCTCCTTGGATTTGTCTCTCCAGACATTTGGCAATGAACCACGGGGCCTCGTTAGTAAGCATGTTTGCCATCTTCCCCATTTAAGTTTCAGATTCTTTATAGCCCACCGCTTGGCTCTTGATCATAACTTCGTGTGTTTGCCATGTATTTCATCATCATCTCCTCCACTTCTGATTTCTTTTCTTCGAGGTGCAATGGAGTGTGATGTTCTTGCATTGTTGTTAAGAAAATCTCGCGAAAAAGGGTGGTCTAGATTAAGCTCATGCACAAGGTTGGTCGTGCCTAAAATTGATTATTTGGTTGAAACTGAGTCTGCTGATTCCCTTGATTATTCGACCAACTAAAATTTGGATGATTTCTGTTGTTGGGGTGGTATGTGTTCTGAAATTGACCATGGTCTTTTCTATAGTTGCTCACATACTACACTGATTCTGAGCTGATAGCACATTGATCCGTCGAGTGTGACCCCGCACAAATCTCACATACGTAGGCAACCGTCTTTACTTTTCCTTCTGCCAAAGTATCTATCTTCTTTAACATGGCTTCCATCTTTGCTGACAACTGAGTAATAGCATCAACCTCCAATACACTTGCAACTTTGGTTTGTGGCATTCGAGATGTAGGATTCTGAAAATCATTCGATGCCATTGTCTCGATAAGGTCATAGGCTTCCTCATAGCTCTTTGCCCATAATGCCCCTCCTACAGCTGCATCTACAATCGGTCTCAACTGCCATCCCAATCCATTATAAAACATGTTGATTACCATCAAATCTGGCATACCGTGATGTGGGCACTTTCTCAGCATTTCTTTGTATCTCTCCCATACTTCATATAACGACTCACCCTGTTGTTGCTCAAACTGAGAGATAGTTGTCCTCATCTTGGCAGTCTTAGCCATTGGGAAGAACTTAGCTAAGAATTTATGTGCTAAATCCTCCCATGTAGTTATAGATCCTGCTGGCAGAGAATGAAGCCAACTTTTCGCTTTATCCCTCAATGAAAATGGGAACAACCTTAGTCTAATAGCATCCTCTGTCATACCGCTGTATCTGAATGTATCACAAATTTAGATGAAACTCAACAGATGTTCATTCGGATCATCTATAGCAGCACCCCCAAACTGAACTGTATTCTGCACCATTTGAATAGTGCCAGTTTTTATCTCGAATGTATTTACTGCTATCACTGGTCTGACTATGCTAGACTGTAGTCCATTAATATTGGGCATGGAATACTCCTTCAGAGCCCTATGCTCCTCTCTTTGATCTTCTCCTTGTGCCTCGGCTGCCATGTTAGCTGTCGTGTTTTCCAACTGTCCTTGTAAATTTCTACAAACACCCGTTTTCCAACCTCTCCCGTTTATATTATCCCGAGCATGTGTTAAATCGGGGTTGGTTGACTGTAAAGCATATAAAAATTTATCCAAATTCCTGAAACAAAAACAAAAAAAGTGAAATGAGATAAGACTAGAATTGTCTAAGTCATACAATATAGCTTAAAACTAATGATAATAATACTAAATTAAAAGCCTTTCCCTGGCAACGGCGCCAAAAACTTGTTGCCTCTTTTTTACAACTAACAAAAGAGCTCTAACTCATGCAAGCATACACGCGTCAACAAGTAATACAGAGCAAATAAAGTATCGATCCCACAGAGAAAGTTGTTTAACTTAAACTACTATTCATTAATTAAATCACTATATTTATATGCTCACACTATTGATTAAACTTGGTTTGTTCTTGAATTACAAATAACAACTAAAACAATAATAACGATAGAATAAATGCTATTGGAACTAATGGGATTCTAACTTCGTTTAATACTTCATTCAATCGCCACTATCATGCATGACTTGTTCACATATCACAGGAAAGTAGCCAAAAGCACTAAAAGAGTATTAGCCATTTTTCAATGCACTAAGACCTACTTACACAGCATCCACAGATGATAGACTCTATGTAATCATCAATACAACCAACATCACTATATGTCTATGTGAAATTGCAATTATATTGATTTTAAGTTCAAGCCCTTATTCTGACTTATACGGTGAAACAGTATATGTCTATCTGGTTCACGAAATACATAAGCCATATAATACAGCCCTATATACGTATACTATCATGATTACAGTCCATATTTGCATGTTCATTGCCAATTCCATACAAATACTAAAACGAATGGTGATCAAGCATTCATACATGCAAAACAATCATGATAGACATCCCATATGATATGCAAAATAATCCAGCGTTTAAACATGCAATCAAACTAAATATTAAAATCCGTTAGAATCTCATTATGGAGTTTAGTTCATTACTGAACCAAAAGCCATTATGGGATCAAATCTAAACATGATCAATAAACGACAATTAAAAGATGAAAGATGAAACTATCAAACCCAATTGCTGAATACGAATCAAAATTCAAATCCTCATACGATTCCAGCAAAACTAATAATAATAATCCCACTCTGGTAGAAAATCCCAAGAAGGAACAAAAAGATAGAGTTGTGGCCTCCTTCTACGTTGGAATCTCCCCCAGAGAGTAAAACCCTAATTATGATGTAAAGATACATGAAAAACTAATAAAATGTCAAGTGATACCTTGACACCAGTCATGAATCATTTTTAAATCAATTATAACCTTTAAAATTTAGAAATATAATAAAACAAGTCAAGACTTTTCAGCCTCTGGTATGACTGCTGCTCCTCCAAATTTTGATATTCTAGCGGCCGCGAGACTTGCAATAGGTTTGTATGTTTTTGGCGGTCTCACACATGGCATGGGCGCCCCTAGGCTTGTCCTTCTCATGGTCGGCAAGAACTTGCGATGAGGGTTTGTATGTTTGGTTGGTCTTGCATGCTTGTGGCTGCCGCTCCCTAGGCTTGTCCTTCTCGCGGCCATGCAACTTGCAGTAGGTTGTCCTGGTTTGGTTGGGAACTCGCGCGGTAGCTGCCTGCTATCTTTCTCTTGTTGCCATGCTGACTTGCGATTCATGGTCTTCGATTCATTCCTTAGCTTGGTTCTGCAATGTTGCTGCTACTACTGACATGTCCTATGTATATCCATGCTTGTCAATCCATGCTCCACTCAATCCTATGCACATCCTATCTTTTGCCTCGCCTTACGCTTTCATTAGCCTCGTGCTCGATATCACCACCAAATTAGGCTAATTCCTGCACTTATTCACCAAAAGGAGTTTTAAGTATGCGAAATGCAATTTAACATAAAATGCAGCTAAAATAGACTAAAATGTACTTGAGATGGGCATAGTTCGCGTGAATTAGTACTCAATAAGTAGGTGTAAATCCTACTTATCAAATACCCCCAAACTTATTGCTACACACCCCAAGTAGAACCCTAAAATTATGCCAGGAACGTGATGTGTGGGTATGAACTTTGATGAGAGTTGATTAGCCAAATTCGAATATAGGAGATAGAATAAGATGCTGCTTTTATATTGGAAGAAAAAAAACCAATCAGACCACAACTCGGATTTGTGACATAAAAACTTTTTCCACGTCTGCGAGAACGCGCGGCGCGCACTTAGTAATGGATTACTGGTAGCGCCATGAAAGTGGCTATAATGGTCCGCTTCATGCGGTCGGCGCGGCCCATGATCATATATGTTGTATGCATCGTGCGTGCTGCGTGATCTGTGTTATTACTTAACCTCAGTATCTCAGATGCATTGCGAGGGTTATCCTGGTTTGGTTGGGAACTCGCACAGGCGCGCGCTTCCAAGCTCTCTTTGCCGCGTGGCTTGTAGTTGCTGTCTTCTGATTTTGCTCCTTAGCTTGGTTCTGCAATGTTGTTGCTGCTACTGACATGTCCTATGTATATCCATGCTTTTCCATCCATGCTCCACTCAATCCTATGCACATCCTATCTTTTGCCTCGCCTTACGCTTTCATTAGCCTCGTGCTCGATATCTCCACCAAATTAGGCTAATTCATGCACTTATTCACCAAAAGGAGTTTTAAGTATGCGAAATGCAATTTAACATAAAATGCAGCTAAAACAAACTAAAATGTACTTGAGATGGGCATAGTTTGCGTGAATTAGTACTCCATAAGTAGGTGTAAATCCTACTTATCAAATACCCCCAAACTTATTGCTACACACCCCAAGTAGAACCCTAAAATTATGCCAGGAACGTGATGTGTGGGTATGAACTTTGATGAGAGTTGATTAGCCGTCTGAATATAGGAGATAGAATAAGATGCTTCTTTTATATTGGAAGAAAAAAAACCAATCAGACCACAACTCGGATTTGTGACATAAAAACTTTTTCCACGTCTGCGAGAACACGCGGCCGAGCGGCTTGGTAATGGATTACAGGCGCGGGCGCGCGAGTGGCTATAATGGTCTGCTCTGTGAAGCGTGCGGGCCCGCGGTCATATGTTGTATGCATCGCACGGCCGCGTGATCCTGTGTTATGCACTGTTGTATGCTGTATGCATTGCAGTAGGTTGTCCTGGTTTGGTTGGGAACTCGCGCAGGCGCGCGCTTCCAAGCTCTCTTTACCGCGTGGCTTGTAGTTGCTGTCTTCTGATTCTGCTCCTTAGCTTGGTTCTGAAATGTTGTTGCTGCTACTGACATGTCCTATGTATATCCATGTTTTTCCATCCATGCTCTACTCAATCCTATGCACATCCTATCTTTTGCCTCGCCTTACGCTTTCATTAGCCTCGTGCCCGATATCTCCACCAAATTAGGCTAATTCCTGCACTTATTCACCAAAAGGAGTTTTAAGTATGTGAAATGCAATTTAACATAAAATACAGCTAAAACAAACTAAAATGTACTTGAGATGGGCATAGTTCGCGTGAATTGGTACTCCATAAGTAGGTGTAAATTCTACTTATCAATCAACCTTACATACCTAATGAACATATGCAATATGCACAAAGTGCGGTTGAAAAATTCATAGACGTGATAATCACAATCACATGCGTATACGCAAAATTATAACTCAGGGATGAGTTAGAGAAAACTTGCCTGAACCGTTGATTACCGTTACACAATTTATTAAGCTTTGTCTGAAGACCTAATATATAAATAATATCGATATACAAATTTGAATAATATCATCACAATTTTAAAATAACCTAAACACATTAACACATAATCATATTAGTCTATACAGCACATAAGACCTAATCTCAAGTCAAACTATTTCAGTCTGAGTTAAGTTTGGTACTATTTCAACATCCCGATTTCCTAATTGGATAATTATCGAGCCTACTTCCAAATAAGACTCTGCCTAAATGCTTTAATATTATCTTAGATAATTTAGTTATCAGTTAAAATATTTTTCAAAGACTCATAAAAATTTTCAAGTATTAATTATCATTTATCATGATATTTTAATCATTAATATCATATTTATATGATTTAAATACTTTAATCTTATATATTATAAGTTTTTCTTTAACAACTAACAAGTTAAATATCAATCTAGCAACCCAGATTGCAATCCAGCAACCTGGATTCCAAATCCAGCAACTTGGTTTCCAAATCCACCATCTAGATGTCCAATCCAAAGAACAAAATCGCAATCCAAAGAATGGATTCCAAATCCAAAGAATCGGATTGCAATCCAAAGAAACTGGATTCAACATATTTTCAATTTAGTAAACTTCTTTTCAATCCAGCGAGCTGGATTCATTATCCTTATCACGAAAATACCAAATCAACTTATTATTTTTCTGTCCTTTGTCCAAACATATATACATATATTTCATAACAAAAAGTATTTTTCCATAATTTTCCAACTTTCTTTAGTATTTTTAAAAAATCATTTTTAGTGTGTAGCTTAAGAATTTAGCCCCATCATGCTCAACTCTAGAAATTCCCATCTTGACACAATCTTATACATGTTAACGTTAGCCTCCAATTTAAATTTTGCGGCCATCGGAGTTATAGAACTCCGGTTATAGCCGTTTTCGTCGGAAAATCACAACAATTGAAATGGTCATTTTAAGTTGGAATGACCTCATTTTTGGACATGAGGTTTTTAATACAATATATTTTCATGTCCCAAAAGGCCAGAATTTTCTCACAAATTAAGTGGCCGAAACTAACCTTGCAAAAACTTGGACAGTTTATTTTTGTCATTTTTCTATTTTAGACTCCTTTGCTAAAATCAGTCCACATGAAAATCTACAACACCTTTTCTAGTGATTCCACTTGGATATGTTAGAAAACTCATAGAACTAACTCTAGGACTTGACCAAACTCAAAAATTCGAAATATATTAGGAGATATGGTTGTTTGAATTTCGTGTTTCGTTTTCACAAAAATCTGATTTTTAACTCTTGGTGATTTCTAAGAAAACTTTCATGTTTTCACATAATAACCAACATAACTCATCATAACACTTACTAATACTTCATATACCCATGATTCTACCATGATACAAGATCTATTTCATAAAAAAAAAGTAGCAAATACAAGATTAAACACCATCAAGGCTAAGAAAAATTAGGATTTTCTATATTTTGAAAAACCTAGTTTCCATTTCATACTTTAGATATACACATAGATCTAAGGTTTTAAACCTCAAGATCATAACTTCATATTGTCAAAAATCAAATCAAACCAAAAAGTAAATTAGACTACATAAGTAGAAATTTTGTTATACCTCAGCTTTTCCTTCTTCTCTTTCTTCCTAAAACTTGATTAGTAACTATGAAACTTAGCAAAACTCGCCCTCTCTTTCTCTCTCCTTCTCTTATCCGAACTCCTAGGCTCTCTCTCTCTCTCTCTCTCTCTCTCTCTCTCTCTCTCTCTTTGTCTTCTTAGCAAACTAGAAGAAATAAGATGAAAGAGAAATAAAATAAATTTTGGGTGTTAGTAAAAGATGTAGATTTATTTTGTATATCTAGATATTATCTCCCAACATATCTCTTCTCTTCTCTCTCTCAATTACTAAGTGATTGCTTGCAAGAATGCACAAAAATGTTGGTGAAATAAACAAGTGACACATAGGAGGTTTGGTCACCAACTAAAGTAAGAAATCAACACATTCTTCCCCCTCCTTTTTCCTTCTCTAATACCCGGAAAAGTGGCCAATTATTCTTTTAATTTTGCTTTCTTTTTATCTCTTATTTAATGTACTAAAGGTCCAAAATACCCCTCCTTAATTGGGCTAAAAGTTGGGCCACTCTTTTTAATCCTTTGGGCTTCTAATTTAGTTTCTTTGGGCCATAACAAATAACATATTCCAACACTTTTAATATTACCATTCCCTAATTATTTAATTAGGGTTTTCATTTCCTCAATTATAACTTAAATCCTTACTCATGCACATTTAATTTCTTAACCCAATTAGACTTGCTATAATTAGGTTATAAAATTAATTAATTGAGATATATAAAATAAATCTCTTAAAATTAGTATATATTTATATATTAATATTCTTCCGTATCATAACCCTTAAGTTATTCAAATTTTTATTCCTAATATATAATTAGATTACATTAGTTACTTTTATTTGCTTATATTAATAAACAAATATAAATCATCACATAATATTCATATTCATTACTCACATAACTTTTAAGCCTTAGGATTTTATACTTAGCATTAGGGTTTGCCCATGTTACACTTATCTGATTCATACTTCACCCTTAACACACATATATGATCATATACACAGAACATATACACTTATACACTTAATCATGAATAATTCTCCATAAAAAAATTTAAATCCTCAAAATTCCTTCCAAAAAATGTCAAATCCATACACTTATTTTCTGTCTAGGTCTATTATTTGACCTTTATTCAATCTTTTAAGATTTTATTAAATTATCAAAATTCTCGGGTTGTCACATTAGGTGAGATTTATTTGAAAAAACAAGTTGTGAAAAGGTACGACATGTATATGTCGACGATTGGACTGTAAGAGTCACCAGTTGGTATTTTTAAATGGTTGCACCAACTCAACCGAGAAAAGGTTTGCACATTGACCTAGTGATATGACAATATTTAACTGATCTGTGAAACCGAGATTCATTAAGGTCCGGGGGCTTGATTAAGCGGAGGAATGTGTTAGGCACCCTCCCCACATCATCGTGTTATTACTGGTGGACCGCCACTTTTCAGTTTAAATAATTATCTGAATGTGTGTGTGTGTGTGTGTGTGTGTGTGTGTGTAGATCAATGTGCAATTATCTGGAAGTAGTGATATGCTTCGTTTGCACCTATATACAAAGGGTTTGAATTTTGTATAAAAGTTCAGTTTTAACAAGATATAGCAATGACGTTTTGTAAAAGATGTTTTTTTAAACCCTTGTGCTCAATAGAAATTGAGGCCTTTGATACTTCTATTTTATTATGTGTTCAGCTTGATTGCTTTTATTTTCGAGATGCAAAGCATCTTCGAGAAAATAAGATAAAAAAGCAGTGTCGAATTCCTTGTGGGCATGATAACCATCTAAGGAAATTCAAACATCGTGAATAATTTACAAGCCATGTACAGCTAAAAATGTCCATCACGGGAACCGAATCTAGATTCAGTAGACTGAATCTGTGATCAGATGATTCCTAGGCTCACATGATGTAGCAATTTGTATGAAAGCTGTAAACAGTTATATATATATATATAAGTTGTATATATATATATATATATACAATCAATCGCCTCAAGTAAACTCAAAGTGACGAAATGTAATCGAAAGCAATAAATGGCCAATAAGTAAACTCTGGGCAGTTGCAGAATAATATATATATATATATATATATATATATATATATATATATAACGCACTTAGGATATGTATATATAATAGCAGTAAACGCTCCAGATGTAAAATTCAGGCTCAATCAAACAGAGTTTGATGACAGGAGATATATATAAGTATTTATATATATAAATAAAAGCAATAAACGCTCCGAATATTATATTTAGGCTCAATCGAGATAACTTGATAATAATAATATATATATATATATATATAAGTATTTACATATATATATATATAGATAAAAGTAATAAACCACGGACCGACGGCCCGGGCATACACACACGCACACAACTCTCAACGTGAATAATAGTGTGTGTGCAAGAAGTGTGGAAAAAGCTTTAAATAATGTAAGAAGACTTACAATGGACTACCAAAGAAGACTTCAATAGCTTTAAATGGATGAACACTTGGTTCCCACCAGTAAAAAGTAGCCAAATATAAGCTCACAAGTGTTTGAAATGAGAAAGTAGTCAATTTATAGTGTGTACAGAGCAAATTGGACAGGGCTTCCTCGCCTTTTCCTTCTTAATAATGGCCACCCCAAGCCCTCTATTTATAGAGGGGGGGAGCCGCAGGTATACCTGCGGTAGCAGCATGTGTACATGTGGCTGCTCGGGGTGCCCCAGGCAATGTGGGTCCCGCTGTCTTGAAGTACGTGCACTCAAACAACGAGCTATTCGTTTGATCCTTCATAACTTTCAATCCGGGAGTTCGATGGAAGCGTGCCATACCATTCCAAAAAGCTATTTCCGAGGGCTATGCAATGACATAGGATTTGCCCTTTTTTGAATGCGGAAAGGTGGGTCCATGACCAAAATGGTATTTTCGGGTTTTCGTCAGGCAGTCCGTTGAGCCATTTTGCGTAGTTTGCGCTCAGAAGTTAAGATATAGTTCTTGTGAGACTTCTTTTGAAGCAATTTGAGTTGAAATGAGTGTATTTGATTTGAGTTGAAGTTGATTTGGAAAAATGACCATTTTTCCCCTCCCGAGGTTATCTCCAATTTTCGAATACCTGGGGTTATCTCGAGCTTTGAGCTAATTTTCCCGAGGTTATTTCCGAGGTTGGAAACTGATTTCATGGGGTTATCTCCGGGGTTGGAAACTAGATCTCCTTGGACTATTTTCGAGGTTGGAATTGATGTTGTGGTCCTCTAGGGTTATCTCTAGAGTGTGAAAAAGATGCTTTTGTCCTCCTACATAGTTAGTAACAGGAAAACGAAATTTTGAGTGTCTACAGGCGTCATAGTTGGTAACAGAGCTTAACGATATTATTTATGGTATCTGGGATTAGAACTAGGAGGGGAGAGACGAGTAAAATCCTGTGCTAGTGTGTCCTACCTAAGCTTGTTCGTTATTTAAATAGTCGATCGATATAAAGGGATAAGATGTGACATGTCAATTTCTTTAAATAATCTTTGTTTTGTGATCACATTTTAGAATTACATATGAAAATAAAGAAATGAACTATGAGACAATTGTGGCTGAGAATCAGGAAGCTACAAATAATATTGAGAATAAGGAACCTACCAATAATATCGAGAATCAGGAAGCTATTAATAATATTGCTGTTGTGACGCCCCCAAATTCAGACACTTATATCTCAAATTCGGTGCTTCACTATCTAATTCTAATAATACACTAATAACTCATACAGCGGAATAATAGAATAACTTACATTGATTTATTATAACTATTCTTGTCCCAAGGTTTCGCAACCATTACTAGTAATATTACATAACTTAAGTTCAAACATAACTTAGTACATAATATAAAATAAGTCTTAATACAGTCGGATAATTATAAACTTCTAACTAAACGAAACAAAGCTACTCCATAGCCTTGCCCTTACCCTTATCCTTGCTTGATGTTTCACCACGTTCTGCCTTTACTAAAAGGTGTAAAGAATGCAAGAATGAGTAACAAATTTACCCAGCAAGTAATATAGCAATAAGGGTGAACAAGTATAAAGTTTGAATTTCAAGGGTATAACAGTAAATGATAGTTTAAGAATAACAAGAAATATCAATTGTTCTAAATAAGAGTCGCTATGGACTGAAAGATATCATCAAGATTCAAAAGTTTAATCATTTCAAAGTTCAAGAAGAATGAACACTAAGTAGTCACTATGGACTTAGAACTCGTGGTAGAATTAACAGTATTATATTGAAATTCAATATAAACAAGTACAATAGGTGATTAACCTAAAGTACCCTACGTTATGCATAACATTTAATTATGCTTATATGTGTGCACGTCGGTTCCCTGACAGTTATATAATTTCCCCTTCAATGAAGGTTGTTCATCTCAATAGATTTATAAGAGTCCGAACCAAGATAATTTGGTTTGGATAGCTTTCTTACACATAATATTAATCTAGCTGAGTCAAATGGATTAGATAACTTTTATAATGCATTTAGGAACAATAAGTTCAATACTTGCAACAAAATCAAGATATAAAATCGACTTTCGAATAGTAATAGGTATTTGTCGATGTAAATATGGTCGATATTGTAACAATTCAGATTTACACAATATGTAAAGTTAGGAGATTTAGGGAACTTGCCTGATCTACTGCTTACTTAAACTATAACCTACATTATCCACACTCTGACACCTTCAAATCCAGGTACTCGAATTTCTCATAGATTTGGTGTTCACTCACCAAAATAAATAACATCTATTTACCCATAATAAAGATAACAATAAATCTGAAATAGAAATCCTCCCAATAAAGGGTTACAACAACTTAACAATACAATCTCAGGTAATCTAACCTTAATACATCAATGCGGAAACATAACATATTCCAAATAATTCTTAAACATAACAAATTAAGTCTTAACATCAACTTTCTCAAATAATAAACAAATCTTCATCATTTGCTTGCTTTGCCTTTGCCCTTACTAGTGGATGACTCATCAACTCTTTCAACCTTAGCTACAATGTTATTATGCATGAGTGACAAACAATTTCCCACAAGTTTAACAAAAGTAATAATAATAAGATGCGAGTAAACAATGGATACTGAATAAAAGAAAGCTCGAATTTTGAATCAAGATTAGAACTAGAATCAAAAGTACATCTGAGAGTCACAAGACTATGAACTATGTCCAAGATTATCAATGAAATTTCAATAATCTAGAAGGGGGGTTGAATAGATTATTACAAGTTAAAAATTATATTTAGGCCTTTTTGAATTTTTAGTTGTTAGTTTGCAGTTTTAGCAATTAGCATGCAAGATAATAAAAATTCAATCACAATGCACATAGATTTTTCTGGTTCACAACATACACCCCTTGATATGTTGCTACGTCCAGTCTCAAGTCCCTACTTGGAACTTTGAGAACCTATTACTATCAGTAATAACAACTCCTTCAGCAGGCAGAGAAGCCTTTACAAAGTTTTATAGACAAACTTCCAACTGTTCCCAACTAATCTATCTTGGACAGTAAGCTCCCCGCTCCCTCCTCAAGCTTAGTTGTACTTCTTTTGAGTTCAGTTCTATTTTATGATCTGGTTTTGAAACAACATCTTATTCCTCACCTCACAAGTACACTAGAGACCCAACTTATTGCTGACCTCTCTAAGACTCTGGTCTTGGTCGAAGAATTACTCGTCTTTCTCACAGGTACATAAAATAAACTAACTGTAATCATTTTCTCTGTTTATAAAAGTTTACAACAAAGTGCTTCTTGAATAAGCTGATAAGAGTTAAGTACAGAGTAATGCTTCCCAAATAAGCAGATAGAAAATTATAAACAAATATATCAGTATAAAAGTTCAAGGACTTTTATATTCAACAATAAGCTTCTTTAAAGCATATAGAACTTTTTGTTTGGATCCACTGAGGCTTCTGATTAAGCAAATATAAGATGTTAAAGCACTTTATAAAGAATTAATAATTCTATAAAATAAAGAGTGTTTTTTATGGATATTATAGAATTGTTTCTTATATAGTTTCTACCAAGTATTATATAAAATATTTTAATGAATCAAATACTTGTAAAAAAGAATAAATCAAATCAAGTATCAGTTAAGCATAAACTGATATAACAAATATTACTGTTTAACTCAAATAATATATAAGAATATTTTATCTATTATGTGAGCTTTTATAAATAATGTCACTTAGTACTATAAGGAATCGTATGGTCGGATTTCTCTCCGTAGAGGTTTATCTCCATAGCCTTGCGGCGTATAAGTATGACAAAATTTATAATTTTCACAATTGATATTTATATAAATACTTTCAATAGATCACTACGATTCTCAAATCCCGTTCGGATGACTACTCTTTTTGGAGCAGTATCTCAGTGTTGTTTTGAGCTATCAAGTGTCGTATCTATTTTAAGATATTTATATAAATAATATCAATAAAAGGTTACTAAAGACTATAAGGAATCGTACGGTTCGAATTCCTCTCCGTAGAGGTGTATCTCCGTAGCCTTGCGGTGCCTAAGTATCCTTTTATTTGATAAATAGATGAAAATGGATATATAGAATTGTGTAGAACAATATGTATTTGTATATCTATAGATAAAATACAAGTAAGAAATAATTTAACAGAAATCAAACTTATCTCAATACTTAGACCAATTATTCTCTTCAAAAATTCAGAACTTTTGTAAGAAGAGATAAAAAGTTTTTTAGAGAGAATGTAGGCAAGGAGAGTATGCTTTTCTTTTTACTGAATTGGTAAAAACCAAATGAATGAAATACTCCCTATTTATAGAATTTTTGTAGTTGGGGCAAAATTATAATTTTTAAAAGCTGATTTTTGAATGCACGGTTTTGATCAACAAAATTTGAAATTAACGGACCAGATCAAAAGTAATTTCATGCGGAAGAAGAACAAAATACTCCTGGGCCTTTTTCCACATACTGATCATTTGTTGCTTATTTTGACCAACATGCTAAAACATGCCAGCAAACTCACGTTTTGAATGAAGTCCCAATTTAATTGTCACTTTTGTCCAACACATGGTTTTTAGATAATGGCAGTACATGTATGCAATTAATATATAGATACACTTATGTCTTTTTGGCTTATATATATATATATATATATATATATATATATATATATATATATATATGTAGTTTCTCGATAATATATATAAATCCGGTAGTATAACATATATTATATATATATATATATATATATATATATAATATATATAGATTTAGTATATATATGTATATATAGTATTGTCTATATTTTAATACAACATGTTTTAGTATGCATGCAGAAAATATTTTTGCCCACCTTTGGTTTAGAAAAAGAAATAGGGTTTCCTTGCCTTGAACATTATATGAATTAATTTATTTAGCACTTGACATATAATTTATCAAAGGTCAATAAAATTAATTCAAGTAGAAATAGAAAATGGTTAAAATAAAATAAAAAATAAATAATTATTTATTTATTTTAAAACATAATTGTTATCATCAAAATATATAAAATAAATAATACCTATCAATTAAGTATTTCCACTTTAAATCTTTAACAATCATAAGACTATATGGACCTTACTTCTCATACTTAGGGGGATCAACCCTTAGTACCATGTATGTGTACAACATCTTAATGTTATCGTGTAATATAATCCCCCGTAACAGAGTTGTTCATCTCAGTTTTTGACATTAGAGTTCGCACCAAAGAAAGTTTGGTTTGGATTAACTTCAAGGGTAATTTAGAGTTCAATAATCATCGACTGATGATTAGTTGAATCAATAAAGATTCACTATCCATTCAAGGTTTTAATGCAATAATGTAATCGATATTCGAATCAAAGATTTAATCTCAACTTTATACAATTGAATGAACATTATATAACAAAAATAATATTTCAAAAAAGTTAGAAAATTTCATTTGGAATCATGAACTTGAATAATTAAACTTTGAATAGTTCAAAATAAGAATGCGAAGCTTGCTCAATAATAATAAGGTTTAAGAACTTGCTCAATGAAAGTTTAGAGTCATGGAACTTGCGTAATTATAATCAAGATAGAGTAAGGAAAACTGGCATAATCGTAATCAAGATAGGGTAAGGAACTTGCTTAACATAAGATTAGGGTTTAAAAACTTGCCTCGTGCGTAGGCTAAACGATTACTACTCACGTTCACCACAAGTCCTACACACATACCATATGTATTCACAACATTCATTAGTTACATTGATATTAACCTTATAGGTTTAATTCCCTCTTTTAGTACAACTTATTAACTTAGTTTAAGTTCTACTCTCTACCATCAATCATATATACAAGACTGAAGTCTCAAATCTGAAGTTTAAACAACATTACATCTTCTCATGGACATCACGTTTAGCCCTTATACAACTTAACAAATTATCATGCAATTTTTCCATATGTATATTAATAATCTGATACATATCCAATACATTATCATGTTCATTAGACAAGGTTAGACTAGCTTGTAATGGACTGTACACAAAGAAGACTTAAAGCGCCTAACTCGATATTTCGACAGGCGTGGATTTTATACTAAAGAAATGCTCATTGGAAGCGACATTCTGCGTGGTGGTGGGCGATTTGACTTGGTAATACCAGCACGGGAAGTGCTTACCTAAATTAGCTTTTTTTTGCGATTCAAGATGCCTTGTTCATCAGACCAAAATTCACGAATTTCACATATAATCAGTAGATTTAACAAACTCAGAAGACATAGGCTTCACATAATTGTTACCAAGCATGAATACATCGATTTTAAACAACATAACAACAATATTCATCAAATTTAACCCCTTTAAATTCATGTTCTTGTTAAAAACCTCTTTTTAGACATTCTTAGTGAGTCATCTAACCACAGATTCGTTTCATGACCAAATCAGTTCGTATAACAAGCATTTTTTAAACATATTAACTCAATTAATCGTTAATTTACATATTACAACATGGATTGAACACTAATTTTGGTTCTAAAATTAGCCTTTTGTACATTTTATAACAAAACTTAAACTTCTTTCGTAAAATATGATTTCTTGAATCAATCCATGCCTAAGATCATTTTTCTGACGCCCCCAAAATAGGTATACATCACCCATCTTGAGTCACCAAATACATGGTACAGAATTCAAATACAAACTTAATTATACAACATGAGTTGTGAGTTTTAATACAAATATTGTCCTCTAGACAGTATTCAAACTCAAAATACGACAAAACATAATCTGAGAGTTTTAACACGAATATTGTCATCTAGACAATATCCACACTCAAATTCAATCTTATTACATTTATAATCACACTATTTCATAGAATAGTGAGGACTACTAATGCTATCATTTGGACCGTCACTCCGTTCCCCGACTAGTCCCTGCTACGTTCTCATTTCCTGAAGAGAACAATGAAAGCAAAAAGGGTGAGCTCAACTAGCCCAGTAAGAAATATTATGACTAAGATAATGCATAATAAATTATCGTTAGCCTTCAACAGTGTTAAACTGATACAATATAACAACCATCAAGTTTAACTGCAGCGGAACAAACAATCCATTAGAAGAGTAGAAGAGTCAAGTAGATAATAAAATTTACTATCTTCTATGATTTAAAAGGTTTTCATCACTTTTATCGCTGAGACTCAGCTTCATAAATAATCCACATCATTAAATCATCCCTGCACTATAGGAAAATAATATTCTTTAGTATCACGACCACGAATTATTCATGCACTACGGGCCAAAGATAATCGTGTTTTCATCAACGGTCCTGATCATGCCATTAAACAATTCATCTTTGCACCCTTGGCCGAAGAGAATCCATAGCCATAATCATACCAAAAACTGTCCATCAATGCACTACGGGCCAATGAGGACTTTTTTCACATCATTTGTAACATTACGATCATGATTATACCGAATAATCCCTGGTCATAATCATACAAAGTCCATATATGCACTACAGGCCATAGATGACTTTCAACATAATATAAACATGAGGATGATGACAATGACATAATAATTCAATAAAACAAGTTCAAGAATTAATTTATCCAGGAACCAATAACGTCCAAATTGTCAACATGATACTGCTTTGTGGAGTAAAAATTTAAGAATGCTCAGAAAAATATTTTCATAAAAAGATACTGGATGAAGCGCAAATATCAAGGATATTCCACTAATTTCATGGAGTATAGAAGTCAAAACTTTAACCAACTTAGTATAATAAAGAATGGAATAACAAAAGAAATCACCAGGCATGCGATCGACCGCACAGATAGGTTATTCTAACAGAATAATAAATTACGGAACAAGGTCATGCGTAAACGCACAGACAGGATATTCCAACAGAATAATAAATAATGGAACTAGGTCATGCGTAAACGCACAGATAGGATGTTCCAACAGAATAATAAATAACGGAACCAGGTCATGCGTAACGCACAGACTGGATGTTCCAACAGAATAAAAAAAATGGAATTACAGAAGAATTTCACCATGTATGCGGTATTTCGCATAGACATGTTATGCCAACATAATGATCAAGAATGGAATAACGGAAGAATTTCACCAAGTATAGGGTAGCACGCATATACAGGTTATAACAACAAAATAATAAAGAATGGAATAACAGAAGTTCTCTTTATGAATACTAAAGAAATAATAACCCTTACGAGTATAATAAATAATATCTGTTACGAGTACAACAAATAATATCCATTACCTTATAAAGAAGAGTACTCCGACGGGTAGGGCGGGGATATACTTGAAGAAAACATGCACTACGCTCAAAGCATTCTTAAACTATAAAGAAATACGCTCAAGATTATAGAAGAAGAATTCTCTCTCTAGAGTTTCAGTGAATTCGTAAGAAATAATAAAGGAATGAGCTTCTATTTATAGGAGAATGGACTGAATAGTAACTAATTCATGAACTGTCCAGATTGATTTACTTTTAAAGAGATGGTCCATATTAATTTTGTCAGACCCCGAATTTTATGAAATAAAAGTATTCAATTTTTCTATTTTGGTAAATAGTTAAATTGATAAAAGCTTAAAGTTAAGGGTGACATTTGAAAATTTTTCAAATTAAGTGATGATGAAGTTTTGTTTTATTAGTATTATTAATGTAATAAAATAGAAAAGCTTTTTATATAAAACAAAATACTTTTATAAAGTTATTCGTTTTATTAGGCTAATAGTAAAATCTTTTTATATAAAACAGAATACTTTTATAAAGTTATTTATTTTATTAGACAATAATTAGATTATATTATATTTTATTATGCATGGTATTTGCATAGTGCATGCATAGCGTTTTTCATAGTAAAATCTTTTTATATAAAACAGAATACTTTTATAAAGTTATTCGTTTTATTTGATTATAAATAGAATATATTATATTTTCTTTAAAAGATTTTTCTTTAAATCTGGACCATCCGATTAAAGTAAATCAATCTGGACCGTCCATGAATTAGTTACTATGTAGTCCATTCTTCTATAAATAGAAGCTCATTCATTCATTATTTCTTACGAATTCACTGAAACTCTAGAGAGAGAAACTATAGAGAGAATTCTTCTTCTATAATCTGGAGCGTATTTTTTTATAGTTTAAGAAAGCTTTATGAGTAGTGCAAGATTTCTTCGAGTATATCCTCGCCCTACCAGTCGAAATACTCTTCTTTCAAAGGTAGGGGATATTATTTGTTGTACTCGTAAGGGTATTATTTCTTTCGTATTCGTGAAGAGAACTTCTGTTATTCCATTCTTATTATTCCGTTGGAATAACCTGTTTATGCGAAAGACCGCATCCATGGTGAAATTCTTCTAATATTCCGTTCTTTATTATTCTGTCGGAATATCCATTGCAATGCGTTCGCGGACACTGGTTCCATTATTTATTATTACGTTTAATATCCCGTCGTAAATGCGTTTATGCGAATTCGGTTCCATTATTTATTATTCTATTGGGAATAACCTGTCTGTGCGATCTATCGCATGCCTGATGAATTCTGTTGTTATTCCATTCTTATTATTCTGTTGGAATAACCTGTTTATGTGAAGTACCGCATACATGGTGAAATTCTTTTATTATTCTATTCTTTATTATTCTGTTGGAATATCCTGTCTGTGTGATTACGCATGACCTGATTCCATTATTTATTAATCTGTTTGAATAATCTGTCTGTGCGGATTACGCACGCATGGTGAAATTCTTCTGTTATTCCATTCTTTATTATTATGTTAGAATAACCTGTCTATGTGAAGTACTGCATACATAGTGAAATTCTTTTATTATTCTATTCTTTATTATACTGTTGGTTATTGGTTTTACAGTTGTATGTCTTTGGCTTGTAGTGCAAAGATGATATGTTGTTGAATATCTTTGGCTTGTAGTCCAAAGATGATCTGTTGTTTGATAGCTTTGACCTGTAGTGCGAAGATGGATAAGTGTATGACATGATCATGACCACTAGTGATACTAACGAATATCATTGGCCGTAGTGCATGGATAATTCAATGATGTGATTGGCAGGATCATGACCATTAGTTAACAGTTGAATGTCTTTGGTCGTAGTGCACTGACAGGAAATTGATCGGTATGATCATGACCATTGGTTTTATAGTTGAATATCTTTGGCCTGTAGTGCAAAGATAGACAACTGATTGGTATGATCATTGTTATTACATTTGAATATCTTCAGCCTTTGGGGTAAAGATATTAAGTAAACGTTATATTAAGCCTTTGTGGCAAGAAGGAACTGTTAATTCACATTATTATAAATATGAATTGTGAATTTAACTAACATCTTTGGTGGTTCAGGTTAAGACAACTGATGAAAGTTCTATTTGTCTTGAGTATAACAAAGAACTGTTGATGAGTAGTACAAGAATAAAATATCAACGATGGACTTTTAATCTAGAAGAGATAGTAGATATTATGTTCTACTTGACTCTTTTAATGGATTTCTTGTTCCGCTGTAGTTAAACTTGATGTCTGTTATATTTTATCAGTTTAACACTGTTGAAGGCTAACGATAAATTATTCTGCATTATCTTAGTCATAATATTTCTTACTAAGCTAGTTGAGCTCACCCTTTCTTTCATTGTTCTCTTCAGGAAATGAGAACGTAGCTGGGACTAGTCGTGGAACAGAGTGATGGTTCTAGATGGTGCATTAGTAGTCCTCACTATTCTGTGAAATAGTGTGATAATAAATGTAATGAGGACCCCATTGAGTTTGTATATTGTCTAGATAATAATATTTGTATTAAAACTCACATCATATATTTAGTCGTATTTTACACGACTGTTGTATAATTAGTTTGTATTTGTATTCTGTACCATGTATCTGGCGACCCAAGATGGGTGATGTATACCTAATTTTTGGGGCGTCACAGTTGGTATCAAAGCTTAGGGATATGATCCTTGGCTGAGATGTGAGACAAGAACTAGGAGGGGAGAGACTGGGAATTCCTTCGCTAGTATGACCTACCTAAGTTTATTTGTTATTTAATTGGTCGGTTAGAATATAGGGGTATTATATGGTATGTTAATTAACCCTTATTTTGAAACTATATTCTAGAATGATATTTGAAATACAGGAGATGAGAAATGGAAAATTATGATAGAGCGGAATTAACCGGGAAGGTACAATTCGAAAAGAAAGTAAGGTATTCTCATCTCTTCGAATATCAGGTACGTACGTAAATTTCGAGGGCGAAATTTCATGAGGGGATATTGTGAGACCCCGAATTTTATGAAATAAAAGTATTCAATTTTTCTATTTTGGTAAATAGTTAAATTGATAAAAGCTTAAAGTTAAGGGTGACATTTGAAAATTTTTCAAATTAAGTGATGATGAAGTTTTGTTTTATTAGTATTATTAATGTAATAAAATAGAAAAGCTTTTTATATAAAACAGAATACTTTTATAAAGTTATTCGTTTTATTAGGCTAATAGTAAAAAAATTTATATAAAATAGAATACTTTTATAAAGCTATTCGTTTTATTAGACAATAATTAGATTATATTATATTTTATTATGCATAGTATTTGCATAGTGCATGCATAGTGTTTTGCATAGTAAAATCTTTTTATATAAAACAAAATACTTTTATAGAGTTATTCGTGTTATTGGATTATAAATAGAATATATTATATTTTATTTAAAAGATTTTTCTTTAAATCTGGACCGTCCGATTAAAGTAAATCAATCTGGACCGTTCATGAATTAGTTACTATGAAGTCCATTCTTCTATAAATAGAAGCTCATTCATTAATTATTTCTTACGAAATCACTGAAACTCTAGAGAGAGAAACTATAGAGAGAATTCTTCTTCTATAATCTTGAGCATATTTCTTTAGAGTTTAAGAAAGCTTTGAGCGTAGTGCAAGTTTTCTTCGAGTATATCCTCGCCCTACCAGTCGGAATACTCTTCTTTCAAAGGTAGGGGATATTATTTGTTGTACTCGTAAGGGGTATTATTTCTTTCGTATTCGTGAAGAGAACTTCTGTTATTTCATTCTTATTATTCCGTTGGAATAACCTGTTTATTCGAAGTACCGCATACATGGTTAAATTCTTCTAATATTCCGTTCTTTATTATTTCGTCAAAATATATCACGTCATGCGTTTACGCCGCACTGGTTCCATTATTTATTATTCGCCGAATATCTCGTCTCATGCGTTTACGTTTACGGACTGGTTCCATTATTTATTATTATGTTGGGAATAACCTGTCTGTGCGGTCTATCGCATGCCTGATGAATTCTGTTGTTATTCCATTCTTATTATTATGTTGGAATAACCTGTTTATGTGAAGTACCGCATACATGGTGAAATTCTTTTATTATTCCATTCTTTATTATTCTGTTGGAATATCCTGTCTGTGCGATTACGCATGACCTGGTTCCATTATTTATTATTCTGTTTGAATAACCTGTCTGTGCGGATTACGCACGCATGGTGAAATTCTTCTGTTATTCCATTCTTTATTATTATGTTGGAATAACCTGTCTATGCGAAGTACTGCATACATGGTGAAATTCTTTTATTATTCCATTCTTTATTATCTTTGGAATAACTTGTTGGTTATTGGTTTCTTTCTTTGTATGTCTTTGGTTATTGGTTTTGATTTGTATGTGCAAAGTGCAAAGATGATATGTTGTTGAATATCTTTGGCCTGTAGTCCAAAGATGATTTGTTATTTGATAGCTTTGACCTGTAGTGCGAAGATGGATAGGTGTATGACATGATTATGACCACTAGTGATACTAACGAATATCATTGGTCGTAGTGCATGGATAATTCAATGATGTGATTGGCAGGATCATGACCATTAGTTAACAGTTCAATATCTTTGGCCGTAGTGCACTGACAGGAAATTGATTTGTATGATCATGACCATTGGTTTTATAGTTGAATATCTTTGGCGCGTGTAGTGTAAAAGATAGACAACCCGATTGGTATGATCATTGTTATTACATTTGAATATCTTTAGCCTTTGGGGTAAGGATATTGAGTAAACATTCTATTAAGCCTTTGTGGCAAGAAGGAACTGTTAATTCACATTATTATAAATATGAATTGTGAATTTAACTAACATCTTTGGTGGTTCAGGTGAAGACAAGTGATGAAAGTTCTATTTGTCTTGAGTATAACAAAGAACTATTGATGAGTAATACAGGAATAAAATATCAACGATGGACTTTTAATCTAGAAGAGATAGTAGATATTATGTTCCACTTGACTCTTTTAATGGATTTCTTGTTCCGCTGCAGTTAAACTTGATGTCTGTTATATTTTATCAGTTTAACACTGTTGAAGGCTAACGATAAATTATTCTGCATTATCTTAGTCATAATATTTCTTACTGGGCTAGTTGAGCTCACCCTTTCTTTCATTGTTCTCTTCAGGAAATAAGAACGTAGCTGGGACTAGTCGGGGAACAGAGTGATGGTTCTAGATGGTGCATTAGTAGTCCTCACTATTCTGTGAAATAGTGTGATAATAAATGTAATGAGGACCCCATATAGTTTGTAAATTGTCTAGATAATAATATTTGTATTAAAACTCACATCATATATTTAGTTGTAATTTACACGACTATTGTATAATTAGTTTGTATTTGTATTCTGTACCATGTATCTGGTGACCCAAGATGGGTGATGTATACCTAATTTTGGGGGCGTCACAGATTTACTATGCAGAACACTATGCATGCACTATGCAATACTATGCATAATAAAATATAATATATTCTAATTATTGTCTAATAAAATAAATGACTTTATAAAAGTATTATGTTTTATATAAAAAGATTTTACTATGCAAAACACTATGCATAATAGAATATAATATATTCTATTTATAGTCTAATAAAACAAATAACTTTATAAAAGTATTACATTTTTATATATAAAAAGATTTTACTATGCAAAATACTATGCATAATAGAATATAATATATTCTAATTATTGTCTAATAAAACAAATAACTTTATAAAAGTATTCATTTTTTATATAAAAAGTTTTTCCATTTTATTACATTAATAATACTAATAAAACAAAATTTATATATATATATATATATAAACTTCCGTGACTTCATAAAAAGACACCTCAATATATTTAACAACATTTATCATCATTATTATAATTCATAATATTAATCGACCACTGTGTCGTTCCTGAGAAAGAGGGGGCATTCAATAAGGATTTCTCCCTATTGGCGCATGATTAGGTGACCAAACCTCTCATTGGCGTAACTTACAGACATCGTTAATATTGCAAATAATAATATTAATAACTTCATCGTCTCAATTATTGATTTAATAATATATAAAATATTGACAATAATTGAATCAAATAACGTGAGATACTATGCATCGATTCTTTGTAGCAATAATTGAACAAAAGCCGAGTGACTTCTCACGTAAGCATCAATAATCAATATCGTGTGTGCTACTATGCAACCACGCCAGACATTATTCTTTACTTTTACTAAGAGTAGTTCAACAATTTTAACGGTTAAAACTTTCGTAGTTATTTTCATAAAAATATTTTTGTCGTTTTCTCAATCCGACAATAATTCCGTTGTGGGGTCCACCAATGATTGTACCGTCGTACGGATATTCCCCGACAAAAATAATATTCCCCGACCAATCGAATATTATACAACAACTTACATACTTTTCAAAATTTATAAATACTACCCACAACTATAACACTATCTCAAATCCACACCATAATATTCGAAAAAAAAATTGAGAAAATTAAATCTTTATTCATAAAATCTAGGGTCTCACAATCTCCCTTCCTTATGAAATTTCGCCCTTGAAATTTATGTACATACCTAGTATGCCGAAGAGGTGAGGATACCTTGACTTCATTTCAGATTCTAATTCTTGAGGTATAACCTTTGAGTGTTGAATACGATCCTTCTTATCTAAGATTTTAACATGTATCTCCTCATACATTAAATCTTCTGCTATATCGTTTAGTTCTAATTTAATAATGTGGTTCGGGTCGTCCACATATTTACGTAACATCGATACGTAAAAAAATGTTCTGAACACGCAACATACTTGGCGGTAAAACGAGTCTATAGGCCACAGTTCCTACTTCATCGAGGATTTCAAATGGGCCAATTAAATCAAGGGTTGAGATTTCCTCTCTTCGTCGATTCTTGCTTCTAGAATAACGTCCTCTTGAACCTTCTTCTTCACATTCATCAGTTTCGGGTGTGTAGCTTGAGCGGCTTTAACTTTATCGATTAAAGTCAATTAAAGTCGATTCTACTCGTATATTCGTTATCTTCACATGGGTTCGTATATTCGCACTTGTAACTGCATACGATCTTCTACTCAACGTGTTAGCTACCATGTTCGCTTTTCCTATGATGGTATTGAATGGTACGATCATAATCTTCAATAGCTCGAGTCAACGTCTTTGGCGCATGTTACGTTCATTTTAGTTAAAGAAATATTTGAGGGTTTAAGAAATGGGTTTTGTACTGGGGTCAATACAAAATTCGATTTCACGCTCTAGGGGTAGGCTAAGAAGTCTTCAAGAATGCGTCAGGAAATTTATTAACAATAGAAATATCATTCAAAACTGTGACCCTCATCCAAGACTTGGATAGTACGTCACATTGATACCTATCAACTTGCCATCGTCATTCACGATGTCTCCTACAGAAAGTCTGGCTTCGGTGCATTCCACACAAGGAAGTCAACAACGAAAGGACCGGAGCTCTTTACTTATGGCTTGATATGACAATGATTGACTTTAGTGGTTTGGTTGCTTAAATTCGTATAACAGGTGTGACGCCCCCAAATCCGGGTATCTTCCAACCCGACAGATGGTGCTACACGGTGCTACAGTTCACATAAACATTCAATTGAAATGCCTCAAAAGAACGGATATGTCTTATGTATATATCAAAAGAATATTTATATTTCCCAGGTTCTTTACAACCAATACATTGTCTTTGTCATAATATCAATATTATTCATTACAAAACCTATACTATTACATATGTACTCTACGGGTTCGCTTTCGCTTTCCTTTTATCCTTGTCGGATCCATCGGTCCATCCAGTCTTAGCTCCATTCATATGGTTCAAGCAAGAATGAGCCTAAGTAGCTCAGCAAGTACAACAATTCTAGGAAAATAACATTCTTGAAACATAGTAATCTTATATCTTCAATAACTGAACAATAGTTACGAAGTACTATCGAAAATTCAAAATAGCACTTCTTTTCATTCAAAACATTTTACAAGAACAATATTCAGTAAAACATCAATTCCGGTTCAAGACCGTAAGCATTTCATCAGTACTTTGAAAAGGACATCCCGACACGAAGTTTGTAAGTCCGACATATCTTACGAGCACGTCTAGGTGATCAGCCTATAGTACTCTATGTTGATCAACACTACATTCATTAAACGTGTATACGTTTAAGTTGTGGCAACCTCACTTGCTCGTCGTTTGACGCACAAAACAGCTTTAGCATATTCGACCTACTTTTGAAAACCACAACAATATTAGTTTGGTAAATCCTTATCAACACTTGATAGAATAACATAGCATACGTCTAGCCGAAAGGATTGGCTTTGACTTCCTCAGATACTAACTCATGCAAAGAATACATGAATCAAAAATACTTGTCCAGATCGAACTGGAATAAGGGTTAGAGTACTTTCCTTTAGCGTCTGCCTATAGATATAACACGTGCACTTTACGTCTTTAAGGTCTCTACATTAGAATAATAACATCACATAGTACATTAGGTCATGAATAATTACACATAGTTCCTAAAGAATCTTACCCTTCTTCTCAATCTAAATACGTATTAGATTTGATATTATTGGTTCCGGCTTTCCATTAGGTCATTCTTACGTTCATATGTAATTGACTTAACTTAACTCTAAGTGTTCATACTTAAGGCTTAATTATGTCTTAACAATGTTTTATTAAGATCCTCATTTAATTTCTTATCAAATACTCTTCATGCTTAACATGTAAACCTTTCTTCATTGTCTAGGTTATGAAGTTGGTAGTGCTTAGTGCCATTATTAGACTTGGTGCCTTGCTATTGCTGATGTCACCACTTATTGCTTGAAAAACTTGGGACTTCATTGCATGGCACACAGTCTCTATGTTTTATGTCGCGATGCGGCGCGAGTTTTTAGGGGCTAAGGACCATTTTAGCGCTGCAACGCGGGCTTATTGGCCTTGGGCTGGCGCCGCGGCGCCAGTTCTGTGCACCAGAAAACTTGGACAGTTTTGAAACTTTTGTGAAACTCCCGGACTCGTAACTTCTTCGTTATAAGTCCAAATTAACTAGTCCAAGAGCCTACGGGTCACAAATTACGTACTCTATGTGTTCACGCAAGAATTTTATCTATATTACTTCGTTTGCTAAAATTTCACCTATTAGTCCATTTTAACAAAAACAATAAACGTTCACGAACGTTCAACGCTCATTTCTTCGTTCTAAGTAGGAATCCGGCCATTTTCGAGTCCGCAACTCTATAATGCCAAAAATGACTTGACTCCATCGAAAACTAACATTTACGACTTCAAACACAAAATATGACTTCCATTCTGAGAATTTCACGAATTCGACGATTATCGTCCAATCGTGTAAATTCCGGCGAAACCTCATTACTAATCATTCTAGGTGGATTTTAATCAACATATAGATATTTCAAGTTACTTATTACACCAACTTATTATCAAAGTAGGTTTTGACTTATTCTCATAAGTCAATGACTTATTTAACTTATTAACTACAATTTCTCATGCTTATGACTTACTATGAACTTAAGTCCATCAACTTAATTAGATTCAAGTTGCTTATTCAACTTATTCGGCTTAAGTTCATTCATCAATGACTTATTACAATTTATCATCAAACCATCCCACTTCTCTATCAATTCTATCATAGAAGAGATGAAGATAATAGATATGAGTCTTACCCTTGAAGACTATTACTTCACTTCACTTTGGAAAATCTAGCAAAAGTTGAAATGGCTTATAAGTGCTTATGTGGCTTATTCTCTCTACCAAGTAAGTTGTTTATCTTGAGAGGAGTTGGATGAAATTTGAACAACCAACTTATGAAATGAAGCTTGGTATTTATAGGCAACTCAAAGTGAGGGCACTATGGACATTTAGGCCATCCCACCTCCTTAGTTAACCTCCTCAACTTCCACCTCCTTACTATTCATAACCTAGCAACCAAGTAACTTGCTAGCCACAACACTTGCTCATCACATAATTTGTTTGCCCATCAAGTCTACCCACTTACACTTGGATTGCTCCATGGATCATGTCTAATTCATTGGGCTTGCTAATTAATCTAGCTAATTTCTTATTGGGCTTATACTATAATAATTTGGACTCATGACTTATCAAACACTTGGGCTTGAATATTACTTTCTATTAGACTTCTACCATTAAGCTAATAATCCTACAAGTCCATTACCTTTAATTAAACAACTTAACATAATTACCTCACGTATAATTCTCGTAGGCTAGCTCGTATACTAATTCGTAATATACGTTATTTCATTCTCCATACACAATAGTATAATACGTCGTATTATACTCACGTTCATCACCTCGTATAATGCATACGCATCATACGATTACAACTTTCTTTTCTTAACGCTTAATAAACCTAACGTTCCCAAATTAAGTCCGCATGCAAAACATTGCGTTTTCCATACTTAGATTATTATTACATAATCCATCTCGTCTTGATATTATAATGTTACGTATTTCTCGGAAGTTCAAAAATAACTCTCGAGCGTTAAATGGTGAATAGTGTTTTTTGTAAACTTTCTCGGAAAACTTTTATTTTCGTCTTAGAAATTCAAATACTTTAATTCATTCACGTGGTTCAAATACTACGATGTTCCGACATTTCTAGGTTATAGAACGGCATACATCTTATTAACACATATAATAACAAATAATATTATTTTATTCATTATTTAATTCTTTCAAGTATTTTTATAAAGGATCCGAATTTCTCGGTCGTTACATTCTTCCCCCCTTATAAAGATTCTGTCCCCAGAATCTCGCCCTACATTACTCAAACAAAAGAGGATAATTCTTCTTTATCTTCTCTTCTAATTCCCACGTTGTTTCCTCGACATCGTGGTTCTTCCATAATACCTTTACTGACGATATTACTTTGTTTCGCAGAACTTGCTCTTTTCTATCGATAATTTGAATCGGCATCTCTTCATATGTTAAATCCTTCTCGATTTGAATAGGCTCAAATTCTATCACGTGCTTGTAATCTGGTTTGTAAGGAAGTAGCACTGAAACGTGAAATACATTATGTATTCGCTCTAGGTCTGGAGGTAATGCTACTGTAACAGGTCGAATTTATTAAGTCGTGATTCTGGGGACAGAATCCTTTTAAGGGGGGAAAGATGTGACGAACGAGATTTTGTAAATTAATTTTTAATATTTATTGAATTAAATAAATATTTTTCGATGATTTAATTATTAGATTAAATAATTAATTGATACAATTGTGGTAGATTAATTTAATTATATGTGTTACATTTATTAAATTAATGTAGAGAATAATTATTATTCAAATATGTAATTATGTGAGCTTATTGTACTAAAAGAAATATTTAATTAAGCATGATGTCATTTAATTAATTTAATTATTAATTATAGAGTTAATAATTTGATATTATTTATTAATGAGAAATTTATTTATGTGACTATGTGGATTTATGAGAAATTATTATATTTTATTTAAAATATATTAAATAAATTATTGGAGTTATTTTATAAGGAGTGTGACATTAATTAAACTATAGTATAAGAATTTTATCAAATTAAATGAGAATGAATTATATTGAATAGCCAAACAAGGCCTTAGTAGTGGTTGAGGGCAGTTAACCACGAACTGGTTAACTGACCACAACTACGTTAGTTTAATTATTATATGCGACGTCTTCTTCTTCATTCATTCCATTATTGCTAAGTCTAGAGAATTATCACAGAGAGAGAGAATTAAGAAATTGAGAGAATTGTGAGTTGTTTGATTGATTGAGAAAGTTTAATCCCTCCTATCTACACTAATCTGTGAGTAATTCTCTCCAACCCAAATTCTACTTTTAAGTCATTTAGTTTTTATGAAAATGGCTTTCAATCAAGTTCTGTGGAATTTCTGTAAATTGGGAAATTAAGTTAGGAATATATGTAATAATTCGAGTAGCATAACATGTTTTATATATATTTTATATGATTCCATATCATAAGTTTCAGTAGATGAAGACTTGTTATTTTTATTAGATGATGTATTTATGTTTAAGACTTGAGTTAATGATGTTATTTAAGACTTATTTGTTTATGATTCCGCACAGATGTTTAAGGTTAGTTTAACCTAGGATTGTATTATTATTATTTGGATGTTGTAACCCTTAAGGGGAAGATTTTTATTCTATCTATTGCATGGTTTGCATTTATTATGGGTAGATAGATAGATGATATTTGTACAGTGAACACCAGATCCAGTGGAATCGAAGTACCCAGATTTGGGGGTATCACAGCTACCCTATAAGCTACATCACTTACCCGTTCTAATACCTCAAACGGTCCTATAAACCTTGGGCTTAGTTTTCCCATCTTTCCAAAGCGTATCTTTCCTTTCCAGGGAGATACCTTTAGAAATACGAATGGGCCTACCTCAAACTCTCTATTCTCTCGATGTAAGTCTGCGTATTTCTTTTGTCTATCTTGAGTTGTTACGAGACGCATTCGAATTAACTTCACCACTTCCTCTATTTGCTGCACCAATTCTGGTCCTAGCATTCGGCGTTCTCCCACTTCATCCTAATACAATGGCGTTCTACATTTCCTTCCATACAAAGCTTCATACGGCAGCATACCTATGCTTGCATGATAATTGTTGTTATATGCAAATTCTACTAATGGTAGATGATCATCCCAACTACCCTTGAAATCCATGACGCAAGATCTCAACATATCTTCTAACGTCTGAATTGTCCTCTCGCTCTGTCCATCGGTTTGTGGATGATATGCCGTACTCAATTTCAACTGCGTCCCCAACTGCTCTTGAAGACTTCTCCAAAAGTTCGACGTGAATCGTGGGTCACAATCTGACACTATCAAAATAGATGCTCCATGTCTGGAAATAATTTCCTTAACATAGAGTGTAGCTAACTGATCTAAGTTATACTTAACTCGAATTGGCAAAAAGTGAGCCGACTTTGTCAACCGGTCCACTATTACCCAAATCGCATCATATCCTTTCTGAGTCGTCGGAAGTCCCACCACAAAGTCCATCGTGATATGCTATCACTTCCACTCCGGAATCTCCAATGACTATAACAAGCCACTTGGTTGTTGATGTTCGGCTTTAACTCTTTGACAAGTCAAGCACCTACTCACATACTCGGATATTTCTCTCTTCATGTTCGGCCACCAAAAACTCTGTCGAAGGTCTTGATACATCTTAGTGCTACCAGGATGAATTGAGTACCTCGAACTATGAGCCTCTTGAAAAACTTACTCCTTTAATTCCGTCTCATTCGGAACCCAAATTCTTCCCTCAAATCTTAATAATCCCTCATTATCAAGACTAAACTTAATATCTTTTTCATTGGTCAACCGCTTCTTCATCTGGTCACACTCATCGGTTTTGCACCTCCTTGACTCTCTCTACGATGGTAGACTGAATCTCCATCACAAACAGTCTCTGATCTACCTCAATTGGCAACTTCACCTCTAACTCCATCCTAGCCATTTCTGTTATTAACTCAGTTTGAGCTGTTATGATAAACAACTTCTTCCGACCCTTTCTACTAAAGGCGTTGACCACTGCATTGGCTTTCCCAGGGTGATACAGGATTTCACAGTCGTAATCCTTTATCTACTCTAGCCACCTCCTTTGTCTCATATTCAACTCCTTCTGTGTGAAGATATATTTTAGACTCTTGTGGTCCGTGTATATCTCACACTTTTCCCCATAAAGATAATGTCGCCAAATCTTTAAGGCAAACACCACTGCGGCCAGTTCTAGATCATGAGTGGGGTAAACTTTCTCATAATCCTTCAACTACCTAGATGCATACGCAATGACCTTTCCATGCTGCATGAGCACGCAACCAAGTCCTCTATGCGAAGCATCGCTATAAACCACGAAATTTCTTGTGTCATCGGGCAATGACAAAACAGGCGCTTCACTCAACCTCTTCTTCAGTTCTTGAAAACTATTTTCGCACTTCTCAGTCCATACATACTTCACCGTCTTCCTCGTCAAGTTAGTCAACGGAGTAGCTATCTTTGAAAAGTCCTGAATGAACCTCCGATAGTAACCCGCTAACCCTAGGAAACTCCGCACTTCAGTTGGCATTTTCGGTTGTTCCTAATTCATCACGGCTTCCACCTTCGCTAGATCTACTGAAATCCCCTCATGGTCAATGACATGACCTAAAAACTGTACCCTCTCTAACAAAAATTCACACTTAGTGAACTTTGCATATAACTTTTCCTTTCTTAATGTCTCCAACACTATTCTTAGGTGTTCAGCATGATCTTCTGGCATCTTAGAGTAGACTAGAATATCATCAATAAACACCACAACGAACTTGTCCAAATATTGTTTGAACACTATGTTCATCATATCCATAAATGCAGCAGGTGCATTAGTCAACCCAAATGACATCACCAGAAACTAGTAATGACCATAACGAGTCCTGAATGCTGTCTTTGGCACGTCTTCATTTTGAACCTTCAGCTGATGATACCCCATCCTTAAATCTATTTTGGAAAAATATTTTGCCCCTTTCAACTGATCAAAAAGATCATCGATCCTAGGCAATGGATACTTATTCTTTATCGTTAACTTGTTCAACTCTCGGTAGTCGATACAACATCTTAACGATCCGTCCTTCTTTTTGACAAACAGCACCGGTGCTCCCCACGACGAAACACTCGGTTGAATGTACTTCCTGTCCAACAATTCCTGCAACTACACCATCACCTCCTTCATCTCCACTGGCGCCATATGATACAGTGCCTTGGAAACTGGTGCCGCTCCTAGCACAATATCTATTACGAACTCGGTCTCCCTATCCGGCGGAAGACCCGATAACTCACTTGGAAATACATCCATGAACTCACTCACTATAGGTATTTGTTCCATGGTCGCTCCCACTCTCTGGGTATCAACCACATGACATAAATAGCCTACACACCCCCTTCCTCAATAATTTCCTAGTTTGTGTCATGGTAAGACAACACGAACGTCCCAGCGATTTATTCCCGTAAAATATTACATGAGATTGTTTTAATGTTTTAATATTTACGCATTTCTTTTGACAATCTATAATTGCCTCGTGATTAATCAACCAATCCATTCCGAGGATTACGTCGAATTCTCCCAACTTTATCGGTATCAGATCTACCGATAATTTACAACCTCGAATGTCTATGCAAAAACTCCTATGAATATCTTCAACAGGAATTATCTCTTCATTGGCTACCTTAATGTTTAAAGGTATAGGCAACTTTTCGGGAAGTAATCCTAGTCGTCTAGCAAAATCACATGCGATAAACTAACAAGTAGCACCCGAGTCAAACAACACGTATTCATTTAAGTCATTGATCAGAAAAATACCTGCGACTACATCCCCCGAGGCCATTGTGTCTTGGACGGTCATATTAAAGGTACGGGCCATCAGCCTACCCAGCTTCACTGGACCCCCAATAGTTAATTTACCACTATTGGTGCCCCTATTCCCGCATGTCCCCTTTTTTGGGCAGTTCTTTGCCATGTGGTCAGTTGATCCACATACAAAGCATCCATGATTCTTCTTCGGGCTTGGACAGTTTGGCGCAATATGCCCCTCCTGTTCGCAGTTATAACACATGGCCTTACCTTTGAGATAGACTCATAAATGAGTATTCTCGCAGGTCTTGTAGGCGTACATCCTCCTCTTAGGGTCTCCTTGTTTCACTTCGGTATTCCCAGAGCTAATCACCTTCCTCTTATACCCTTCGCCACTCCCGCTAGCACCTTCAACCTTTATTTCCCCATCCACCTTCCCCTTAATTTTCTTGTCCTTGTGGTATTGGCTCAACGCCTCGCTACCACCTTCGGCAATTATTGCCTTCTCTAAAACGATTCCAAAAGGAAGTACTTTGGAACACAGAGATACGGTTATAGAGCCAGGGTTTCAAGCCCTGCTCGAACCGTCGAGCTTTCCTCACCTCGGTATCCACTTGGTGTGGAGCGAACATTGCCAGTTCATTAAACTTGGCGGCGTATTGGGGAACCGTCATGTCCCCTTGCTTCAACTCCAAAAACCGCATCTCCATCCTTCCCTGCATGCTAGTGGAAAAATAGTTCTTGTAAAATATTTCCTTGAACCTCACCCATGTTATCACATCTATTCCGGCCCTAGCCTGATTGGCCTCCCACCAAATTTGGCCTCTCCTTTCATCATGTAGGTTGCAAAGACAACCTTTTGGGCCTCGTCGACATTTGCTATCTCAAATGCTTTCTCGATCTCCTTCACCCATGTTTGGGCTTCGATAGGGTCCGTAGTTCCTTTGAACTCCGGCGGACCCACACTCTTAAAGTCCTTGAATGTAGTAGCTCATACTACACCAGGGTTTACGGGGATATTAGCCCCAGTTTAATTAAACGCTGCGGTTAAAAGGTTCAAAAATTCCTGCATGGGGTTAACCGGACCTCCCTCCGGTTGATTTGTGTTCGCACCTTGGTTACGTGGTACTCTTCTTGGCGGCATTTTGTTGTTACAATAAACACATATTTTGTTATTATAAATTTCCGGCCAGTTAGTTATTATTCAATGTTAAACAATAACTTAAACATTCGTTACTCAACATTTTTCGAAAAAGAAACCTTATATTAATTCATTGTAGTATAATACTACATCGGTTATATAACACAGCCTATGCCGAATACATTACTTTCCCGCCATTGCTTTCCAAAAATTGGGATTTACAAAAGACTACCCTTGATTATACAAAAGAGGGTTTTACGTCACTACTAAATACAAAAATTGAAAGTAATATGCACACAAGCCAATCATGTTTGATGATAAAGCATATACTTTGTAACAATCTTATTCATTTATTAATAAAAAGTATTAATTTATTAAAGGCTTTTAATTATCTACATGATGCTGTTTTATAATATATGATAAACCCATAGTTTTAAGCAATGCTTTTAGAATAATGATGATGATCATTCTAATGAGATCTAAATTCTTAGAAAGCTTAAAACTAAAATAGTTCCCAATCATTGGATTACTAAATTGGGGATTAGTAAATCGGGATAGATTGGTACATCGTTTGCTTGCTCATTGGATGAGGATGATTGATCTTATGATCATTTTGTGTGGAGACACTAAAGCAAGTATGTAGGTGCTTATTAGAGAATAAGTTCCTTTGAGCGTGGCTCGCTAAGGAATACCTAATGGAGTTTTATTTGCTGTCGATAGGAATTCTGTAGTGATAGTAGTACAAGTAATCCTTGGACTTGAGATCATCATAGTATCTTGTGTATGATGAGTTATACTTTGACTTATTCCTTAAGACCCTTAAGGTATATCAAAGGGTATGCTTGGGTATAATAAGTTATACATGGAGATAATGTATGATCGATAAAGAATCTACCACTTCTAATAAAAGAAGAGAAATGTCTATGTGATTCGATAAATGACAACCCATTAGTCCTTGGCAAGAATGAAATTAGAAAGGAGTTTCTAATTTGCATTATTTGGAGTTGTGCATTTAAGAGTCGAAATACATATAATTAAATAAAATAAGACTTGATGTAATTCCATGTCTTATATTTAATTGGGACATTGTATGGTGGAAGGATTGAATTATGCACGGTAACTATTTACTCAAAGGTTCTTTAATGATTAATGTTGAAATCTATATTATACGGAAAGTCGTTGATCATTAGGGAGGCTTATCCTATTGTAGAATAAATATTATTTATTTAAATAAATTAATTGTTTAATTTATTTATTTAAATAAGATTAGAATTATTCTAATTGATTTATTCACAATAACCGGTTTAATATGGAGAACCTAAAGGTCACACCATAAAAGGAAGAATAATTATTTAAGAAGTTAATGGCATAATCGTAATAATATGTTAAGTATATTTAATTTAATCTATGGTGATAGAATAAATTAAATAGCTTAATATTATTATTTAATATTTAGAAATATTAAATATAAATTAATAAGAGAGTCTTATTAATATTATTACAATTATTATTATTTTAATTTTTAAAAGAGTTTAGGAATTAATTTAATATAAGTACTCTCATTTATTCCTAATTGGATTAGGAAGGAAAATTAGTTAAAGGAGTTTAATTAATTATCCCTAATTAGATTAGGGAGCTTAATTAATTAAAATAATTTAATTAATTAAATAAATCCCAATTTCTTAATTGTTAAGGTGGGTTGCCCACATCTATAAATAAGAGAGTCTTATTATGGGTGGTAGGGGTTGTTGACTTTTTTCAACATCTGACATAATTCAATTGTTGGGAGAGTACACCCTTTCTATAGAGATAGAAAAACTAGGGTTTGAGCCAATACCCCTTCTTCTTGAATTTTCTTATTCCTTGGTGGATCACCTCTAGAGGCCAAACATATGGGTGGCTAACGTTGATCAAAGGAAGGAACAAAACCTCGGTGGATTCAAGTTGAACGCGAAAGGATTTGGAGGTGAACTTGTACCTGAGGAAGCTCGATCTTCAAGGGTATGATTTTATTCTTTATCTTTTCGTTTAATTAATAATTGTGCATAAAGGGTGATCCGGGTATATGGTTTGTAAATTTTTAAACTCTGATTTTACACGCTTCCGCATTTTTTATGCAATTTTATTGCGCCCATGAATATTACAAACCTAACAGTGGCATCAGAGCCAAACCTTTATGCAAATTATTAATTATTTTGATTTGATATGTATATTGATATGTGTTTAGAACAATTTAATTGGGCATAATTTTATGGTATAAAATTTATAATAAAAAAAAAAAAAAAAAAAATGAGAACATATAGGACTTGTTTTCATGAGTTAATGAGATTCATTTTTTTTTTTCATGCATACTAGATTTCAATGCGTAATCAAGTTTCTGTTAAAAAGTAGCCCTACTTTTTTTTTTTATTTTGAGCAAAGACGGAAATCGAGGCAAGGAATTCATGCAAATCATGTTATCAAGCAAGAATTACGCTTTTTTTTTTAAAAAAGGAGGCAGTTATATATATATATATATATATATATATATATATATATATATATATATATATATATATATATATATATATATATATATATATATATATAAATTCTTAATTATTATATAATTAAAATAAAAGTTTATTTTAATTTTAAAATAAAAGGTTTATTTTAATATTAAAATATAAAGTTTTATTTTAATTTTAAATAATTTTATAATTAAAATAAAAGGTTTATTTTAATCTTAAAATAAAAGGTTTATTTTAATATTAAAATAAAAGATTTATTTCAATTTTAAAATTAAATTTCATGCTAACTAATTAGAGTTGGAATTGGATTCCATAATAACTAATTGGAGTTGAAATTGGATTTTATTTTTCCTAAAATAAAGGAGTTTATTTGTGAATAGGGAAGTAAATCCATCTTTCCTTAAATAAAGGAGTTTGTTTAGATATGAAATAAGATTTCATATTATTCAAAAATAAAAGAGTTTATTTGTGAATAGGAAAGAAAAATTCATGTTTCCTTAAATAAAGGAGTTTATTTAAATATGAAATAAGATTTCATATTATTCAAAATAAAGGAGTTTATTTGTGAATAGGAAAGAATATCAAGTGTTTCCTTTAATAAAAGATTTTTTTTTTTTACATGGAATTGGATTCATAATTAATTAAAATAAAGGAGTTTATTTTAATTAAAGATTTTTTTACATGGAATTGGATTCATAATTAATTAAAATAAAAGAGTTTATTTTAATTAAAGATTTTTTTAACATGGAATTGGATTCCATAATTAATTAAAATAAAGGAGTTTATTTTGATTAAAGATTTTGATTAAAATAAAATAGTTTATTTTATTTAAAATTGGATAAATTAAAATAAAATAGTTTTATTTTGATTTAAATTTGGATTAAAATAAAGGAGTTTATTTTGATTCAAAATTAGATTTTATACTAACTAAATTTGCCCATTAAATGATATCAATATATATATTAAATGTTTATTATTCATAAGATGAATGTTATTTATTGATGCGTATGGTGATGTGTATGATAATAAATGGGATTGATTAAGGACTATTGACCGATGCGATTGGATTTTATTTTAGTTGGATGCGTGAATGTATGGGTTTTTATTAAATGGGGTCTGCGTACCTCGTCTTTTCTAATTTTTTTAATGTAAATTCTATCTCCTCCTATGTACTTCCCCCTTATTCTTTGATCGAGGTTTCTATTTATTTTAAATAGTTTTGTAATAGGAATAGTTAGAATTAATTTTGAAAAATTAGAGATCAAGAAAGCGAGAGCGCTTGAAGACCCGTTTGTAATGGAGCAGGGTTTAAATGTAATAGTTATATTTAAATATTATGTCTTGCACCCCTAGGGTTTGACCTTTTGGTTCACTTGGTGGCTCTAGTGAACCAAACTAGAATAAAAGTCCATAATCAATCCGGGTAGAATATAGTATTCTATATGTGCATGCTTATACTATATATTTTATATATTATGCAAACATGTTTTCGCATGTTCATTAATATGACGCGTATTTTTATATATATATGTGCATGCGCTAAACGAGATGAGACAAATTAATAACAAACCCCTCAATTTTTATATTAAGTCCTAAGCGTTCAAAGATATTTGGAATATCGAGCGTAAGCCTTCTAGCATGATAAAATTAATAGAGTATTAAATATTTAATATGAGTTTGTTGTGTCACCACAAGGCAAGTATTAAGTATTTAAGATGTTAATTTATCACATTTGATGCTTATAAAGAAAATTGAACAATATTGTTTTGTTGTGTCACCACAAGGATGATATTTTTTCTTTTTGAATATATGGAGTGCTAGGTCGGACTTAACTTGGATAATTTTGATTCGGATGTGCCACCACTTGATCAAAATAATCTAAGAGGCAAAATACAAGGAGTTGCATAGTTGATGTAATTGACAAAAGTTGTCTACCTATTTATTTATATATAGTTTGTTGTGTCACCACAAGGCTATATACATTTGAAATGGGATCCTTATTCTCACTAGCAAATCTTTAATTAGATTTTGCTAGAACTATATAAGTGAGGTAATATAGTTTGAAGAAAATAGTGGGAGATACCAATTTAAAACAAGACCTAAATTATTTTGGTAATTAATAAAAGAATGTATGTTAAAATGTTGTTAATTACAAATTCATTTACTGAGAATTTTACAATGTCTAAATTACTATCCCTTATAAAGCATATTAGATGCTAAGTTAATCGGGCCAAATTAAGCGGATTGGTTAAGGAAATTGAGAAAAGTTCTCATGGTGAAAAGATATCTTATGTCCTTAATCGCTTATCCTACGCAATGGTTGCGAACAATGCCTCACGAGGAAGAGATTGCTACTTTTAGAAAGTGGCAAGATGATGCACTGATTGGCTCGATGCATCATGCTCGCATCCATGAGTGCTTGGCTTGGCGTCGGCATGAAACTATGGATGCTCCTACTATATTCTCGCACATCAAGTAGTTGATGGTGAGGAAAGTAGGATTGATAGATATCGAGATATCTAAGGAGCTCTTAGATCTAGAATGGCCGATGGCACTATATAAATGCAGAAAAAGGTTCTTAACATAATCAATTTGATTGATCAATTAGGACAACTAGTTTTGTCATGGATGGAGAGTTGAGCAAGATTTGATCTTGCACTCACTCCGGACTCCTTTCACAATTGTTGTGAATTTTTCATATAAACAAGCTAGATATCGGCCTCATTTGATTTGCTTAACATATTGAAAAATGTTGAGAGTCACTTTCAACCAAGAAAGATCAAGTCTTCTTGGGAGGGGCCAAAGGATCTTACGAAAGAAGAACGATTCAAAGAAGGTATATAGAAAGGCAAAATAAAGGATAATAAGAACAAAAAGCGTCACGGATAGCAAAGGAGTTTGCTTCCCTTGCAATAAGCACGGACCTTTGGAAAGAAAGCTGCGAGAAGCATCTTGCGAGAGGCTAACCAAAGAAGCTTAGTGAAGTTTGATTTACATAATCTGATTTTTGTTCATGATTGAAATAAATTTTCTCTTTAAGTCGAGGTTCTACTTGGGTATTGGATACTGAGCTTTGGTTATCATAAATATAGATTTATGAAGGGATCAAGCGAAGTAGAAAGCTAAACAAATATAAGTAATCTATGTGTGGAAAATGAAGCAAAGGTTCTTGCATTAGCCATAGGAACTTATAGTTTAGCAATACATACTGGCAAATCTATTAAGTCGATAAGTTGTTATTGTATTCGGTTCTTGTTAAAATATTATTTCCATTTTATTGTTGGATGATGAAATCTTTGGTATTATAATTAAGAACAATTGTTGTTCTATTTATAATAATAATGTTTTGTATAGAAATGGAATATTACTTAATAAATTTTGTATACTTGACTTACATGAAAATAATTTTGCATATTGAACAAATTAATATAAGAAAAGGAGATGATCATTCAAAGAGTTGAATGTGTGTATTTCTTTGAAATAGAAGTGTGAATTATTTGAAAGGTTCAAAGAATTGAAGTGAAACAAATTGACAAAGTTTTAAGATTCTTTGATTAGATCGAGGAATAAATACTTGTGCAATAAGTTTCTAGATCATCTCAAATGGTTTTTCTCATAATGGACACATCGATCTGTAATAATTGATTGATGTATCTCGAATGAAAAATCGTACCTTGTTGGACGTAGTGCGGTCCATAATGATTTTACCGACATTCCGGTATCCTTCAGGATCATGTCCTAGAAATGGGCATATCTCACGAAAATGGTAACCTCAAAATCAAGCCCCAAGACTCCATAAAAGTTATGGGCGGGGAGGATTCCTAATCTTAAGTATGTTAAGATAAGGGGTTGTCCAACTTATGTGAAAGCGGTTTCAAAGGATAAGCTTGGGACAAAATTTGACAAGTCTGATTTGTGGGACATCCTAAAGTAAGTTTAGGGTATATGTTCTATAATCCTACTTAGCAAAAGGTGTTTGTTGCGAAACACGCGCCTTCTAAGATAAAGGTGTTTATCATTGAAGAGGCGAGTGGGAGGATAATAGATCTTGAAGAGTTCAAGAACCACAAAACACTATAAGTCAAATAATAGGAACCTATAGATAGACCTATTGTACCCTGGCCAAGAATCGTAAAACGGAATAATCTTAGAAGATACCTAGGAGGTATGGATTCATCATAGATGATGATGATGAGGTACACATCATAGAAGATGATGATCTAGTTACATACGATGAGGTAAGAGTTCTAGTGTGTACAAAAGGGACAGTGGGAGCGCCGTGACATTCCTAATATTATATGTTGATATACTACGGATAAGGAATGACATACTAATGCTACAATCAGTAATGATAAAGTTGTCTAAACATTCCTCCATGAATGGTTTGGAAGAGTATCTTAATTGGGGATATAAATCTATATAGATAGATTTAAGAGGATGTTCGACTTAACCCAAGGAGCGTATATTCATTTGATGCTAAAGTCGTTTAGCATGGCAAACTCAAGAGATGTCTCATGTCGATGAGCTATGGAGTGTATCTCTTAATAGTCCCCACAGACTCGAAAAAAGAGAGGTCGCATGAGTGACAATCATGTATGCAATGAAATGTACGAGACACGATGTTGATCGATCATATTATGGAGTAGTTCACTATGAGTCGGTGAAAAATATCTTAAAGTGCTTACCTAAGCACTAAGGATGTGATCATATACATGATGGGTGCGAATTAAAACTAGAGGGCTTAATGGACTCAAGTTTTTCGAGACAGACCAAGATGACGATGAAAATCCACTTTAAGGTAAAGCGTTATCTTGAAGCGGTGGTGCGTTGAATTGGAAAGGTTCCAAACAAAGAAAGAGTTCTTTGGTTTAGTGATAAAGACAAAGTATATAGCTATAAATGAAGCGCAAGTTGATTGTTTGGATTAAAAGTTCATTCTGAGAACTAGGAATAGTTCCTAAGTCTCATCTTGGATCTAAACATGTGTTGTGGCACTTTCATTTGATTATTAGAATCATTGAAAGATGGGAAATCACTATAGAGATAGTGGACTCTCATGAACAACATTACATATCCATTAACTAAAGCTTATTCAACGGCGGGATAATCGTCACTTAGAGAAGAAGAGTATGAGTTACCATGACGATTGGCTTTAGTGCAAGTGGGAGATTGAAAGTAATATGCACACAAGCGATCATGTTTGATGATAAAGCATATACTTTGTAACAATCTTATTCATTTATTAATAAAAAGTATTAATTTATTAAAGGCTTTAATTATCTACATGATCTTTGTTTTATAATATGTGATAAACCCATAGTTTTAAGCAATGCTTTTAGAATAATGATGATGATCATTCTAATGAGATCTAAATTCTTAGAAAGCTTAAAACTAAAATAGTTCTCAATCATTGGATTACTAAATTGGGGATTAGTAAATCCAGGATAGATTGGTACATCGTTGCTTGCTCATTGGATGAGGATGATTGATCTCATGATCATTTGTGTGGAGACACTAAAGCAAGTATGTAGGTGCTTATTAGAGAATAAGTTCTTTGAGCATTGGCTCGCTAAGGAATACCTAATGGAGTTTTATTTGCTGTCGATAGGAATTCTGTAGTGATAGTAGTACAAGTAATCCTTGGACTTGAGATCATCATAGTATCTTGTGTATGATGAGTTATACTTTGACTTATTCCTTAAGACCCTTAGGGTATATCAAAGGGTATGCTTGGTTATAATAAGTTGTACATGGAGATAATGTATGATCAATAAAGAATCTACCACTTCTAATAAAAGAAGAGAAATGTCTATGTGATTCGATAAATGACAACCCGGTAGTCCTTGGCGGCGAGAATGAAATTAGAAAGGAGTTTCTAATTTGCATTATTTGGAGTTGTGCATTTAAGAGTCGAAATACATATAATTAAATAAAATAAGACTTGTGAGAATTCCATGTCTTATATTTAATTGGGACATTGTATGGTGGAAGGATTGAATTATGCGGTAACTATTTACTCGAAAGGTTCTTTAATGATTAATGTTGAAATCTATATTATATACGGAAAGTCGTTGATGTTAGGGAGGCTTATCCTATTGTAGAATAAATATTATTTATTTAAATAAATTAATTGTTTAATTTATTTATTTAAATAAGATTAGAATTATTCTAATTGATTTATTCACTGGCCGGTTTAATATGGAGAACCTAAAGGGTCACACCATAAAAGGAAGAATAATTATTTAAGAAGTTAATGGCATAATCGTAATAATATGTTAAGTATATTTAATTTAATCTATGGTGATAGAATAAATTAAATAGCTTAATATTATTATTTAATATTTTAGAAATATTAAATATAAATTAATAAGAGGAGTCTTATTAATATTATTACAATTATTATTATTTTAATTTTTAAAAGAGTTTAGGAATTAATTTAATATATAAGTACTCTCATTTATTCCTAATTGGATTAGGAAGGAAAATTAGTTAAAGGAGTTTAATTAATTATCCCTAATTAGATTAGGGAGCTTAATTAATTAAAATAATTTAATTAATTAAATAAATCCCAATTCCTTAATTGTTAAGGTGGGTTGCCCACATCTATAAATAAGAGAGTCTTATTATGGGTGGTAGGGGTTGTTGACTTTTTCAACATACGACATAATTCCAATTGTTGGGAGAGTACACCCTTTCTATAGAGATAGAAAAACTAGGGTTTGAGCGATACCCTTCTTCTTGAATTTTCTTATTCCTTGGTGGATCACCTCTAGAGGCCAAACATATGGGTGGCTAACGTTGATCAAAGGAAGGAACAAAACCCGGTGGATTCAAGTTGAGCGCGAAAAGGATTTGGAGGTGAACTTGTACACGAGGAAGCTCGATCTTCAAGGGTATGATTTTATTCTTTATCTTTTCGTTTAATTAATAATTGTGCATAAAGGGTGATCCGGGTATATGGTTTGTAAATTTTTAAACTCTGATTTTACACGCTTCCGCATTTTTTATGAAATTTGATTGCGCCAATGAATATTACAAACCTAACAAAAATATGTACATATCTAACTACTATAGTCACTACTAGATTACATTTTCCTTAAGGCATTTTCAAAATCAAGCTTGGCAAGACCGGCAATAATATCATGGCTAATAGTATGTAGGTATGCCTTTGTCTCTCTCTGGGGTAACTTGACTACACGCAGAATGGAAATCCTCATGAGAATTCCTATGCATATAGGACATTCTCCCTATCTTCTGCTTCTTGGTCTTTAGCTCCTCCCTGAGCTCAAAGACCTCCTTTCAACCCACGGACCTTGTCCTTGGCCAAAACCCTTTCATCATTTCTGTTCCCACATGGACTCCACGTCATCGATCCTCTATAATGACTTGGAGCTCTGCATAGAATGCCTTGAGAAAATTAGATTTTTGAAAATTAAATTTTTATTTTTATTAAATGAATTTAATTGATTATTTATGAAGCAAGCTAATCGAAGGTCGTTCTATGACCTAGAAATGTCAGAACATCATAGGATTTTGGCTACGTGGTAGAATTAAAGTGATTGAATTTCCAAGACGAAAATAAAAGTTTTTCGAAAAAGTTTCTGAAAAACACTATTCACGCATTTCTGCTCGGGAATTATTTTTGAACTTCCGAGAAATACGTAACGATAGAATATTGAGGTGAGATGGAATTGTTAGGTTTGTAATATTCATGAACGCAATCAAATTGCACAAAATTAGCGGAAGCGTGTAAAAATCAGAGTTAAAAAAAAATTTACAAACCATATACCCGGATCACCCTTTATGCACAATTATTAATTAAACGAAAAGATAAAGAATAAAATCATACCCTTGAAGATCGAGCTTCCTCAGGTACAAGTCCACCTCCAAATCCTTTCGCGTTCAACTTGAATCCACCGGGTTTAGTTCCTTCCTTTGATCAACGTTAGCCACCCATATGTTTGGCCTCTAGAGGTGATCCACCAAGGAATAATAAGAATTCAAGAAGAAGGGGTATTGGCTCAAACCCTAGTTTTCTATCTCTATAGAAAGGGCGTACTCTCCAACAAATTGGAATTATTACGTACGTTGTAAAAGTCAACCAACCCCCATCACCCATAATAAGACTCCTCTTATTCATAGATGTGGGCAACCCACCTTAACAATTAAGGAATTGGGATTTATTTAATTAATTAAATTCTTTTAATTAATTAAGCTCCATAATCTTATTAGGAATAATTAATTAAACTCCTTTAACTAATTTTCCTTCCTAATCCAATTAGGAATAAATGAGAGTACTTATATTAAATTAATTCCTAAACTCTTTTAGAAATTAAAATAATAATAATTGTAATAATATTAATAAGACTCCTCTTATTAATTTATATTTAATATTTCAAAAATATTAAATAATAAATATTAAGCTATTTATTATTCTATCACCATAGATTAAATTAAATATACTTAACATATTATTACGATTATGCCATTAACTTCTTAAATAATTATTCTTCCTTTTATGGTGTGACCCTTTAGGTTCTCCATATTAAACCGGTTGTGAATAAATCAATTAGAACAATTCTAATCTTATTTAAATAAATAAATTAAATAATTAATTTATTTAAATAAATAATATTTTATTCTACAATAGGGATAAGCCTCCTAGCGATTAACGACTTTCCGGATAATATAGATTTCAACATTAATCATAAAAGAACCTTTGAGTAAATAGTTACCGCACAATTCAATCCTTCCACCATCTGATGTCCCAATTAAATATAAGGCATGGAATTACTTGTCAAGTCTTATTTTATTTAATTATATGTATTTCGATCCTTAAATGCACAACTCCAAATAATACAAATTAGAAACTCCTTTCTAATTTCATTACGCCTTGGCCAAGGACTCTTTGGGTTGTCATTTATCGAATCACATAGGACATTCTCTTCTTTTATTAGAAGTGGTAGATTCTTTATTGATCATACATTATCTCCATGTACAACTTATTATACCCAAGCATACCCTTTGATATACCCTAAGGGTCTTAAGGAATAAGTCAAAGTATAACTCATCATACACAAGATACTATGATGATCTCAAGTCCAAGGATCACTCGACTACTATCACTACAGAATTCCTATTGACAGCAAGTAAAACTCCATTAGGTATTCCTTAGCGAGCCACGTTCGATGAACTTATTCTCTAATAAGCACCTACATACTTGCTTTAGTGTCTCCATACAAATGATCATTAGATCAATCATCCTCATCCAATGAGCAAGCAACGTATGTACCAATCTATCCGGATTCACTAATCCCCAATTTAGTAATCCAATGATTGGGAACTATTTTAATTTTAAGCTTTCTAAGAATTTAGATCTCATTAGAATGATCATCATCATTATTCTAAAAGCATTGCTTAAAACTATGGGTTTATCACATATTATAAAACAGCATCATGTAGATAATTAAAAGCCTTTAATAAATTAATACCTTTTTATGAATAAATGAATAAGATTGTATATATTGATATCATTTAATTGATTCGGATGTGGTGGCACATCCGAATCAAAATTATCCAAGTTAAGTCCGACCTAGCACTCCATATATTCAAAAAAGAAAAATATCATCCTTGTGGTGACACAACAAAACAATATTGTTCAATTTTCTTTATAAGCATCAAATGTGATAAATTAACATCTTAAATACTTAATACTTGCCTTGTGGTGACACAACAAACTCATATTAAATATTTAATACTCTATTAATTTTATCATGCTAGAAAGGCAACGTTCGATATTCCAAATATCTTTGAACGCTTAGGACTTAATATAAAAATTGAGGGGTTTGTTATTAATTTGTCTCATCTTGTTTTTAGCGCATTTGCACATATATATATATAAAATACGCGTCATATTAATGAACATGCGAAGCATGTTTGCATAATATATAATATATATAGTATAAGCATGCACATATAGAATACTATATTCTACCCGGATTGATTATGGACTTTTATTCTAGTTTGGTTCACTAGAGCCACCAAGTGAACCAAAAGGTCAAACCCTAGGGGTGCAAGAATTAATATTTAAATATAACTATTACATTTAAACCCGGGCTCCATTACAAACGGGTCTTCAAGCGCTCCTTGCTCCTTGATCTCCAATTCTTCAAAATAATTCTAACTATTCCTATTACATAACTATTTAAAATAAATAGAAACCTTGATCAGCAGTCAAGGGGAAGTACATAAGAAGGAGTTAGAATTTACATTAAGAAAAAATTAGAGAAGACGAGGTACGCAGACCCCATTTAATAAAACTCATACATTCATGCATCCAACTAAAATAAAATCCAATCATATTGGTCAATAGTCCGTAATCAATCCCATTTATTATCATACACATCATCATATGCATCAATAAATAACATTCATCTTATGAATAATAAACATTTAATATATATATTGATATCATTTAATGGGAAAATTTAGTTAGTATAAAATCTATTTTTGAATCAAAATAAACTCTTTTATTTTAATCCAAATTTAAATCAAAATAAAACTATTTTATTTTAATTTATCCAATTTTGAATAAAATAAACTATTTTATTTTAATCAAAATCTTTAATCAAAATAAACTCCTTTATTTTAATTAATTATGGAATCCAAATCCATGTAAAAAAAAAAATAAAAAATAAAACTCCTTTATTAAAGGAAACACGAATTCTTTTCCTATTCACAAATAAACTTCTTTATTTTGAATAATATGAAATCTTATTTCATATTTAAATAAACTCCTTTATTTAAGGAAACACGGATTTTCTTTCCTATTCACAAACAAACTCCTTTATTTTGAATAATATGAAATCTTATTTCATATTTAAATAAACTCCTTTATTTAAGAAAAGATCAATTTCAACTCCAATTAGTTATCATGGAATCCAATTCCAACTCTAATTAGTTAGCATAAAATTTAATTTTAAAATTAAAATAAACTCTTTTATTTTAATATTAAAATAAACTTTTATTTTATGATTAAAATAAACATTTTATTTTAATTATAAAATAATAAGATTAGTCTATATATATATATAATATAAGTAAGTAAATATATATATATATATATAATATTAACCCAATCCGCAAATCAGTTAGTTCATAATCAACTTTTACATATTATATATATATATATATAAAAGTACCGTGAATCATGATATCATGTATGATATCATGTAAATGGCGGCTGTAGTTTGAATTCCGTGCAAGTCCTTTAATTAGAAAACCCTTTTAACATGTAATACCATAATAAAAAAAAAAAAAAACTACAGAACCTTTTCTTATTTCATGTCTGAATCTATATGGCATGAATTGGATTCACGTGCTTGGCATGAATTGGGTCACGGTTATTTAACCAGACCATGTTTTCTTTTAAACAGGTTTCGGGAATTACAAAAGCCATGCAATACGGATTTTTTTTTTTTATTTTTAAATTAATTTTATACAATAAAATTATGCCCAATTAAATTGTTCTAAACACATATCAATATACATATCAAATTAAAAAAATTAATAATTCGCATAAAGGTTTGGCTCTGATGCCACTGTTAGGTTTGTAATATTCAAGAACGCAATCAAATTGCAAAAATTAAGCGGAAGAGAGATAAATTCAAGGGTATGATTTTATTCTTTATCTTTTCGTTTAATTAATAATTATGCATAAAGGGTAATCCGGGTATATGGTTTGTAATTTTTTTAAACTCTGATTTTACACGTTTCCGCACTTTTTATGCAATTTGATTGCGCACAATTCACACTTTATGCATAATTCTTTGAACCATATACCCGGATTCTTTGAACCTTTCAAATAATTCACACTTGTATTTTAGCAAATACACACATTCAACTCTTCGAATGATCATCTCCTTTTTTTATACTAATTTGTTCAATATGCAAAATTATTTTCATGTAAGTCAAGTATACTGAGAGTACTTATATTAAATTAATTCCTAAACTCTTTTAGAAATTAAAATAATAATAATTGTAATAATATTAATAAGACTCCTCTTATTAATTTATATTTAATATTTCTAAAATATTAAATAATAAATATTAAGCTATTTAATTTATTCTATCACTATAGATTAAATTAAATATACTTAACTATATTATTACGATTATGCCATTAACTTCTTAAATAATTATTCTTCCTTTTATGGTGTGACCCTTTAGGTTCTCCATATTAAAAGGTTGTGAATAAATCAATTAGAACAATTCTAATCTTATTTAAATAAATAAATTAAACAATTAATTTATTTAAATAAATAATATTTATTCTACAATAGGGATAAGCCTCCTAGCGATCAACGACTTTCCGGATAATATAGATTTCAACATTAATCATAAAAGAACCTTTGAGTAAATAGTTTACCAAATACAATTCAATCCTTCCACCATCTGATGTCCCAATTAAATATAAGGCATGGAATTTTTGTCAAGTCTTATTTTATTTAATTATATGTATTTCGATCCTTAAATGCACAACTCAAATAATGCAAATTAGAAACTCCTTTCTAATTTCATTACGCTTATATGCCAAGGACTCTTTGGGTTGTCATTTATCGAAACACATAGGACATTCTCTTCTTTTATTAGAAGTGGTAGATTCTTTATTGATCATACATTATCTCCATGTACAACTTGTTATACCCAAGCATACCCTTTGATATACCCTAAGGGTCTTAAGGAATAAGTCAAAGTATAACTCATCATACACACGAGATACTATGATGATCTCAAGTCCAAGGATCACTTCAGTACTACTATCACTACAGAATTTCTATTGACAAGCAAGTAAAACTCCATTAGGTATTCCTTAGCGAGCCACGTTCGATGAACTTATTCTCTAATAAGCACCTACATACTTGCTTTAGTGTCTCCACACAAATGATCATGAGATCAATCATCCTCATCCAATGAGCAAGTAACGTATATACCAATCTATCCGGATTTACTAATCCCCAATTTAGTAATCCAACGATTGGGAACTATTTTAGTTTTAAGCTTTCTAAGAATTTAGATCTCATTAGAATGATCATCATCATTATTCTAAAAGCATTACTTAAAACTATGGGTTTATCACATATTATAAAACAGCATCATGTAGATAATTAAAACCCTTTAATAAATTAATACTTTTTATTAATAAATGAATAAGATTGTTACAAAGTATATGCTTTATCATCAAACATGATTGGCTTGTGTGCATACTACTTTCAATCTCCCACTTGCACTAAAGCCAATCGCCATTGTATCTTATACCCTTCTTCTCTAAGTGACGATTATCCTACTGTTGGATAAGCTTTAGTTAATGGATATGTAATGTTGTTCATGAGAGTCCACTATCTCTATAGTGATTTCCCATCTTTCAATGATTCTAATAATCAAATAAAAGTGCCACAATACATGTTTAGATCCAAGATGAGACTTAGGAACTATTCCTAGTTACGTAATGAACTTTTAATCCAAACAATCAACTTGCGACTTCATTTATAGCTATATACTTTGTCTTTATCACTAAACCAAAGACAACTCTTTCTTTGTTTGGAACCTTTCAATTCATCGCACCCTTTGTTCAAGGTAACACTTTACCTTAAAGTGGATTTTCGATCGTCTTGAGTGCATACGAAAAACTTGAGTCGTAAAGCCCTCTAATTTTAATTCAAACCCACCATGTACGCTCACATCCTTAGTGCCGGTTAAGAACTTTAAGATGTTTTTCACTGTCTTACAGTGATCTTCTCTAGAATATGACTGATCGACATCAAGTCTCGTACATTTTATTGCATACATGATAGTTACTCATGCGATCTCTCTTTTGGAATCTATGGGGACTATTAAGAGATACACTCCCATAGCTCATCAACATGAGACATCTCTTGGAGTTTTCCATGCTAAGCGACTTTAGCATCAAATGAATATCGTTCCTTGGGTTAAGTCGAGCATCCTGTTGTATCTATCTATATAGATTTTATCCCCAATTAAGATACTCTTCCCAAATCATTCGTGGAGGAATGTTTAGACAACTTTATCTTTACTGATTGTAGCATTGGTATGTCATTCCTTATCCATAGTATATCATCATATAATACTAGAAATTTCACGACGCTCCCACTGACCCTTTTGTACACACTAGAACTCTTACCTCATCGTATGTAACTCGGATCATCATCTTCATGATGCATACCTCATCATCATCATCCATGATGAATCCATACCTCCTAGGTATATCTTGATACTATTCAGATTTCTGATTAGGTTGTGGTATAATAGGTCTATCTGCAGGTTCCTCTTATTTGACTTATAGTATTTTGTGGTTCATGAATTCTTCAAGATCTATTATCCTCCCACTAGCCCCTTTAATGATAAACACCTTTATCTTAGAAGGCAGCGTGTTTCGCAATAAACACCTTTTTTCTTTGTGTAGGATTATAGAACATATGCCCTAAACTTACTTTAGGATGTCCCACAAATCATACATGTCAAATTTTGTCCCAAGCTTATCCTTTGAAACCTTTTCACATAAGTTGGACAACCCTTATCTTAACATACTTAAGATTAGGAATCCTCCCCATCCATAACTTTTATGGAGTCTTGGAAATTTGGATTTTGAGGTTACCTTTTAAATAGATATCGTACCATTTCTAGGACATGATCTGAAGGATTTGGAATGTCGGTAAAATAATTATGGACCGCACCATGTCCAACAAGGTATAATTTTTCATTCGGATACATCAATCAATTATAAGCGTATCGGGATGTGTCCATTATGAGAAAACCATTTGAGATGATCTAGAAACTTATTGCACAAGTATTTATTCCTTGATCCGATCAAAGAATTCTAATACTTTATCAATTTATTTCACTTCAATTCTTTGAACCTTTCAAATAATTCATACTTGTATTTCGGAAAATACACACATTCAACTCTTTGAATGATCATCTCATTTTCTTATACTAGTTTGTTCAATTTGCAAAATATATTTTTCACGTAAATCAAGTATACAAAATTCATTAAGTAATATTTCAGATTCTATACAAAACATTATTATTATTATAAATAGAACAACAATTGTTCTTAAATAAAATACCAAAGATTTCATTGTCCAACAATAAAATAGAAATAATGTTTCTAACAAGTCTTTGGAATACAATAACAACTTATTGACTTAATAGATTTGCCGTAGGATTGCTAAACTATAAGTTTCTATGGCTAATCAAGCAACCTTTGCTTCATTTCCCACACATAGGATTACTTATCTTGTTTAACTTTTCTACTTGCTTGTCCCTTCATAAATCTATATTTATGATAACCAAAGTCGGTATCCAATACCCAAGTAGAACCTTGACTTAAAGAAAATTTATTTCAATCATGAACAAAAGCGTATTATGGCGAAACTTCACTAAGCTTCTTTGGTTAGCCTCTGCAAGATGATTTTTCGCAGATTTCTTTTCCGGTGTCGACTTATTGTAGGGAAGCAAACTCCTTTGCTATCCAAGTATCGATTTTGTTCTTATTATCCTTTGTTTTGCCTTTCTATATACCTTCTTTGAATCGTTCTTCTTTTCGGAAGATCCTTTGGCCCTTACCAAGAAGACATGGTCTTTCTTGGTTGGAAAGTGACTCTCATCATTTTTCAACATGTTAAGCAAATCAACGAAGGCGATATCTAGCTTGTTTATATGAAAAATTCACAACAATTGTGAAAGGAGTCCAGGGAGTGAGTGCAAGATCAAATCTTGGCTCAACTCTCCATCCATGACAAAACCGGTTGTCCTAATTGATCAATCAAATTGATTATGTTAAGAACTTTTTTTATGCATACTATAGTGCCATTGGCCATTCTAGATCGGAAGAGCTCCTTAGATATCGATATCTATCGGCCCTACTTTCCTCACCATCAACTACTTGATGTGCGAGGGAATATAGTAGGAGTGATAAAGCATATAGTAAATTCCTAAACTTATATTATAAGAGGAGTCTTATTAATATTATTACAATTATTATTATTTTAATTCCTAAAAGAGTTTAGGAATTAATTTAATATAGTAGGAATTAATATGCACACAAGCCAATCATGTTTGATGATAAAGCATATACTTTGTAACAATCTTATTCATTTATTAATAAAAAGTATTAATTTATTAAAGGCTTTTAACTATCTACATGATCTTTGTTTTTATAATATGTGATAAACCCATAGTTTTAAGCAATGCTTTTAGAATAATGATGATGATCATTCTAATGAGATCTAAATTCTTAGAAAGCTTAAAACTAAAATAGTTCCCAATCATTAGATTACTAAATTGGGGATTAGTGAATCCGGGTAGATTGGTACATACGTTGCTTGCTCATTGGATGAGAATGATTGATCTCATGATCATTTGTGTGGAAACACTAAAGCAAGTATGTAGGTGCTTATTAGAGAATAAGTTCACTGAACGTGGCTCGCTAAGGAATACCTAGTGGAGTTTTATTTGCCTGTCAATAGGAATTCCTGTAGTGATAGTAGTACAAGTAATCCTTGGACTTGAGATCATCATAGTATCTTGTGTAAGATGAGTTATACTTTGACTTATTCCTTAAGACCCTTAGGGTATATCAAAGGGTATGCTTGGCTATAATAAATTGTACATGGAGATAATGTATGATCAATAAAGAATCTACCACTTCTAATAAAAGAAGAGAAATGTCCTATGTGATTCGATAAATGACAACCCAAGAGTCCTTGGCAGCGAGAATGAAATTAGAAAGGAGATTCTAATTTGCATTATTTGGAGTTGTGCATTTAAGAGTCGAAATAAATATATAATTAAATAAAATAAGACTTGACAAAGTATTTCCATGTCTTATATTTAATTGGGACATTGTATGGTGGAAGGATTGAATTGTGCGGTAACTATTTACTCAAAGGTTCTTTTATGATTAATGTTGAAATCTATATTATCTGGAAAGTCGTTGATCATTAGGGAGGCTTATCCTATTGTAGAATAAATATTATTTATTTAAATAAATTAATTGTTTAATTTATTTATTTAAATAAGATTAGAATTATTCTAATTGATTTATTCACAATCGGTTTAATATGGAGAACCTAAAGGGTCACACCATAAAAGAAAGAATAATTATTTAAGAAGTTAATGGCATAATCGTAATAATATGTTATGTATATTTAATTTAATCTATGGTGATAGAATAAATTAAATAGCTTAATATTTATTATTTAATATTTTAGAAATATTAAATATAAATTAATAAGAGGAGTCTTATTAATATTATTACAATTATTATTATTTTAATTTCTAAAAGTGTTTAGGAATTAATTTAATATAAGTACTCTCATTTATTCCTAATTGGATTAGGAAGGAAAATTAGTTAAAGGAGTTTAATTAATTATCCCTAATAAGATTAGGGAGCTTAATTAATTAAAAGAATTTAATTAATTAAATAAAACCCAATTCCTTAATTCTTAAGGTGGGTTGCCCACATCTATAAATAAGAGGAGTCTTATTATGGGTGTGGTGGTGGTTGACTTTTACTAGTACGTAATAATTCCAATTTGTTGGAGAGTACGCCCTTTCTATAGAGATAGAAAACTAGGGTTGAGCCAATACCCCTTCTTCTTGAATCTTTATTTTTCCTTGGTGGATCACCTCTAGAGGCCAAACATATGGGTGGCTAACGTTGATCAAAGGAAGGAACCAAACCCGGTGGAATCAAGCTGACTCGAAAGGATTTGGAGGTGAACTTGTACTTGAGGAAGCTCGATCTTCAAGGGTATGATTTTATTCTTTATCTTTTCGTTTAATTAATAATTGTGCATAAAGGGTGATCCGGGTATATGGTATGTAAAATTTTTAAACTCTGATTTATCTCGCTTCCGCTTAATTTTTGCAATTTGATTGCGTTCTTGAATATTACAAACCTAACAGTATTGACTATTAAAAGAAATATTTAATAATATTTCAGTTATGAAAAACGTAATATTTCGTCTGTGGACTTAAAACCTAACGTTTAGGAAATGTGACTTTCGAGAAGGAATTTAAATGTATGTAATGAATTAAGCGATGATCGTATTATACGTAGGTATTGTATGAGGTAAGGAATACGAATACTATATGAGTTATTATACGAGTACGTATGAATAATGGTATGTCGGATATGTTGACTAGTATATGAATTAGAGTACGAGAATTATACGTATAATATATGTTATAAGGCTTTAAGCCAAAAGAAAGGAATTGGTAGGATTTGTTAAGTATTATGTGAGCCCAAGTATTGGATGGTTAAGTCCAATGTGAGTTTATTAATGCAAGCCCAATGTTTGTTTAATTACAAGCCCAAAGTAAAATTATTCTAGAAGCCCAAATGATTAAGTAAATTAATTAAGCTAAGGCCCAAAGTAATTATCCAATGGGTACGAACCATGGAGCAAACCATGGATAGTCCAAAGTGGTGGACAAGAAATTGATGTGATGAACAAGCAAACTTAAAGGCTAAGTTAGTGTGGTGATCACACAAAGTGCATTAATGTGATAAACAAGTATACTTAATGATTAAGTAAGTGTGATGACCAAGTGTTGTGGTGAGCAAGTAATGTGACTTAAAGGCTAAGTTATGTGCTTAATAAGAATACTTAAGGGCTAAGCAATGGATAACTTAAGTGGTGATCAAGCAAAAAGGGCGGTGGCCAAGTTAACTTAATGTCTAGGTAATGAATAGTAAGGAGGTGGATGGATTAAAGACTAAACTACCCTAACTTAGGATTTCCAAAAATAGCAAGCTTTGTAATTCAATTGTTGGTTTTTATATTTTCATCCAACTTAAGGTTGAGAGCTTATTTGGTTGAGAGAATAAACACTTATAAAATTAGACTTTCCTTGTTAAGCTTTTCCACCAATAACTTAAAGCTTATTGGTTAGAGAGAGTAAGTGAGAATAAGCTAGCAAGTTAACCTTTGTAGTTCAAGAATCAAGAAGGAGATTAAAGATTTACCAAGTGTTATTCAAAAGTAAGTGATCTTAAACCATGTTTCTTTCTCTCTTCCATTGATAGAGAAGGGGGTATTGGTAGAACAAGCATGCTAAGAAGAGGTTGGAATAATGAATCAAAGGGCTTAAGTCTTAATAGTGGGATAAGTCATGAATAAGAAATTCATTCGTAAATAAGTTATGAACTTATAATGAAAGTGTAAGAGCTTGTTAGAATTTGTAACATGTTTACCTTAATAAAATTAGTATGATTAATAAGATGTAAGAATAATGATTAAAGGACTTAACTCATTAATAAGTCATATGAAAATAAGACATAAGTCATGAAATAGAAAAATAAGTATTTTATACTTTAATAAGTTGCAAAATCATCAAGAATAGGTAATAACTTATCATGAATATAAGTTAATGAAGTATGTATGTTAAGAGTTTAGTATGTCGGAATGAATCCTTTTGAAACAGTTTAAAAATCTTAAGTAACGAAGTTTCGCCGGAATTCACACAATTAGACGACAATCGTCGAATTCGTGAAATTCTCGGAATGGAAGTCGAATTTTGATATTGAGCTTGGAAACATTGGTTTTGAATGTAGACAAGTCGTATTTGTCATTATAGAGTTGCGGAATCAAAAATGGACGGATTCCGACTTAGAACGAAGAAACGAGCGTTGAACGTTCACGAACGTTTATCGTTTTCGTTAAAAATGGACTAATAGGTGAAATTTTAGCAAACGAAGTCGAATAAATAAAATTATTGCATAAACACATAGAGTACATGATTTGTGAACCGTAGGCTCTTGAACGAGCCAATTCGGACTTATAACGAAGAAGTTACGAAGCCGGGAATCTCACTAAAAGAAAAGACTGTAAAAATTTTCAGTCTTTGAAACCTTTGAAGTAATCAGCCATGGCTGATAAAAGAAGGCAAAATAAGCCACGCCGCAGCGTCGATCCTAGCAGAGCAAGGCCATAACCTTCTGGAGACTCACGCCGCAGCGCGACCAATAACACAGGGACTCGCGCCACAGCGCCGAGTCTGGTCTCCAAACCCTAATGGGCGATCTTGCTGGTAGCAAAGACACAGAGTGTAATAGCCGGTGTTGTGGCCAACCCTAAAACTTAGACAGTGAAAAATGTTTACAAGTGGAACATGAAAGGGAATTTTTAACAATGAGTTAAGGAACTTAATCAAACATTATTAAGTTATAATTAAACCCCAAGTATGATCACTTAGGGTTAAAGAAAGTCAATTGAAGATGAATGTGAACTATACGTAATAAGTACACATAACCAATGACGATCGAGTTTCGATTAATAACGTAAGGACGTTAATAAGTAAAGTAAAGAAAGATGATTAACTTTCGAACCGAGTTGTATTAATGAAATAATTTCACTTAAGTGTTATAAAAGAACGAAGTTGGTAAGGACGATGTAAAAGAATGACGGAAAGCCGGAACCAATAAATAACAAATCTAATACGGGATTAGATTGAGAAGAAGGGTAAGATTCTTTAGGAACCAAGTATGGTCATTCATTACCTAATGAGGTATGTTATGAGATTATGTGTTGTAGAGAAATATTCCTCGTCCTTTGGCAATTAACACATGTTTTACAAAACAGATAGGAATCTTTAAAAAGTGATGGCCAATAAAAACCACTTTCCAAAACTTTATTAGCAGTTGTTTTTGGACCAAAATGTCCTCCACAAGCATAAGAATGACAAAAGGAAAGAATAGATTGAAATTCACTGTTAGGCACACATCGGATAAACTATCTGGTCCGCACAAAATTTCCATAAGTATGGATCATCCCAAACATAGTGTCTACCATCACTTTTTAACTTTTCCTTTTGGGATTTGGAAAATTCTTTAGGATAATATGCACTTACCAAATAATTCACCGTATCTGCATACCAGGGACGATCAGTATGGATGGAAAGTAGCTGCTCATCCGGGAAAGAATCATGTAATGGTAGCTCCTCCTCGTCTCTTAGTAGCCTACTCAAGTGATCCGCTACTAAGTTGTCCGCACCTTTCTTATCCTTGATCTCTAAGTCGAATTCTTGTAGGAATAGAATCCATCGAATAATCCTTGGTTTAGAATCCTTCTTGGTGAGCAAATACCTGAGAGCAGCATGGTCAGAATAAACTATAATTTTAGTACCAAGCAAATATGATCGAAATTTATCTAAACCAAAAACCACAGATAAAAGTTCTTTTTCAGTTGTGGAATAGTTTATCTGAGCCTCATTCAAAGTCCTCGAAGCATAGTATATGGCATGAATGGCTTTGTCAATCCTTTGTCCCAAAATAGCCCCCACTGCATAGTTGCTTGTGTCACACATGATCTCAAATGGCAACTTCCAATTTGGTGGTTGAATGATAGGAGCAGAAGTTAATAATTTCTTTAAAGTGTCAAAAGCCTCCTTGTATTCATCATCAAACTGAAAGTCCACATCTTTTTACAGCAACTTACATAAGGGTAATGCAATCTTCGAGAAGTCCTTGATAAATCTTCGATAAAATCCTGCATGACCAAGAAAAGAGAGAATCTCCCGCACGCTGACAGGGTAAGGAAAAGCAGATATAACATCTATCTTAGCTTTATCAACTTCAAGACCTTTAGATGACACAACATGACCAAGTACTATTCCATGTTCTACCATGAAATGACATTTTTCCCAATTTAGAACAAGATTAGTTTCCATGCATCTATCTAGAACACGATTTAAATTATCTAAGCATGTGTCCAAAGAATCACCATGAATTGTGAAATCATCCATAAAAACCTCGATGCATTCTTCTAAAAGATCCAAAAAAATGCTTACCATGCATCGGTGAAAAGTACCTGGGGTATTACACAGTCCAAAAGACATCCGTCGATAGGCAAAAGTACCAAAGGGGCATGTGAATGTGGTCTTCTCTTGGTCCTCGGGTGCAATCACAATCTGGTTATATCCTGAAAAACCATCTAAAAAACAATAATAAGTGTGCCCAGCTAATCTCTCCAACATTTGATCAATAAAAGGAAGAGGAAAGTGATCTTTTCTTGTTACAGCATTCAATTTTCTATAATCTATACACACTCTCCACCCTATTTGCATTCGTGTGGGTACCAACTCATTATCATCGTTCTTGACAACGGTGATTCCGGATTTCTTTGGGACTACCTGCACTGGACTCACCCATTGACTATCAGAGATGGGATAGATGATACCGGCATCAAGCAATTTGAGCACCTCTTTTTTCACCACCTCCATCATGGGTGGATTCAATCTTCTTTGTGCATCTCTTGTAGGCTTAGCTCCATCCTCTAATAATATCCGATGCATGCACATGGCAGGACTAATACCCTTGATATCTGCTATTGTCCAACCAAAAACTGTAATATGGTCCCTTAGGACTCTCATCAATTTTTCTTCCTGCACATTGGTTAGATTACTAGCAATAATTACTGGCAAAGTGTCATTAGTCCCCAAATATGCATATTTCAAATGAGCAGGTAATTGTTTCAATTCTAGAGTTGGGGCTTGTACAACAGAAGGTAATAACTTTTGATGAGAAACAAGAAATTGAATAGAATGTACTGTTGAATTATTAGAGAATTTTGGCAATGAATGTAATGCAGCTACATTCTCCTTCAATTCTTGGGTTTGCTCAATCTCATCTTCCCTGCCCATGTCCAAACTGCTGGTGATTGCAATCTCCAAACTGTCCCTATATAGTTGTTCAAAAACTCTATGCACCAAGGAGTTTCTCACATCGATAGCAAAAACCTGTCCTATATCACTAGGGTACCTCATGGCATCATAGATGTTAAACTGAATCTTCTCGCCATCAAACTCCATAGTCAAGGTCCCATTATGCACATCGATCATGGTTCTTGCTGTTTTCAGGAAGGATCTTCCTAATAAGATGTGGGAAGGGTTTGGTGATGTATCATCTTCCATATCCACAATATAAAAATCTGCAGGAAAGATTAGTTCGTTCACCTGCACTAAGACATCTTCAATTACCCCTCGGGGGTAAGTGTTAGTACGATCTGCCAATTGTATAATCACACCAGTATTTTTCAAAGGGCCTAGATTTAAGGAAGCATAAACAGATAAAGGCATAACATTAATTGAAGCTCCTAAATCTAGCATGGCTTTTTCAAATCTGGTGTTTCCTATTTTGCATGGGATTGTGAACATTCCTGGATCTTTACATTTAGGAGGCATTTTTCTTTGAAGAACAGCAGATACATTTTCTCCAACTGTGATTCTTTCATCATTTTGTAATTTTCTTTTATTAGTGTATAATTCTTTTAAAAATTTAGCATACCGTGGCACTTGTTTAATTGCATCAAAGAGAGGGATGTTCACTTCTACTTTTCTAAAAGTTTCCAAAATTTCTTTTTCTTTTTCATCTCTATTTGAGGTTTTAGAATTTCTGGGAGAAAAGGGAAGATGAATGTTTTTAAGCTGATTAGAAGGGTTAGGTTGTACCATGGATTTTTTTGTTTCCTTCTTAGCTGCTTCCTCCTCAAACTCTACGGGGGTCGGTGGTGTATCCAACTGTGTTCAATTCCGCAAAGTTATGGCACTTGCATTCTCCCTTGGGTTGACTATTGTTTGAGATTGTAATTTTCCCGAGCCTCTGGATTCCAATATCCCCACAGTTGTAGCCAGTTGTCCTACTTGGTTCCTCAAATCTTGAACTGAAGTTTTTGTCTCTTCTTTGGAAACCATCGTGGTTCGATTCATGAATTATTGTGTCTGTCCCATGAATGCTTTGAACATATCCTCCAATGATGTTCCGGTAGGTGCAGGGACTGCTTGCTTTGGTTGATATTGAGGTTGGGATGGTTGGAAGCCCTGCTGCCTAGGTGGACATGCAGGTGGTGCCGCTTGCTTGCTCCCATAACTCAAATTTGGATGATCCCTCCATCCTGGGTTATACGTGTTTGAGTACGGATCATACTTTTTTTTGAGGTTGTGACTGATAATTTCTCATTGCATTAGCTTGTTGCACAGCCTCATCATCTTGTAATGTTAGGCATTCATCTGTATTATGATTTGGTTGTAGACATATTCCACAAACCTTTGCAATTGGCAGTTGACCTATAGCTAATTGTTTAACCATAGCAGTTAATTCAGAAATTTGTTGACCATGATCACAAGTGCTTACCTCGCTTACCCTTACTGGTGCATGATTTGTTCTAGTGCCATATTGTTGCGAGTTTACTACCATGTTTGCAATTAAAGTCCTTGCAGCCTCTGGGGTTTTGTCAACTAGTGCTCCTCCGCTAGCTGCATCGATCATGCTTCTATCCATCGGTACCAACCCTTCGTAGAAATACTGGATCAGGTGTTGTTCATCTATTTGATGCGGTGGACAACTGGAACAAAGCTTTTTGAATCTTTCCCAATACTCGTATAGTGTCTCCCCACTGAATTATCTAATCCCACAAATCTCCTTCCTTATGTTGGCTACTCTTGAGGCTGGAAAGTATCTCTCCAAGAACAACTGCTTCATGTCATTCCAAGACTGTATTGAACCTGAGGGTAGGTAGTACAACCAATCCTTTGCCAAATGTGCCAGGGAGAACGGGAATGCTCTCAGCTTGATTTGTTCTTCGGTGATTTTGTGTGGTTTCTTGGTGTAGCACAACACATGAAATTCCTTTAGATGTTTGTAGGGGTCCTCACCTGTAAGACCACGAAAATTAGGCAGTAAATGGATTAGTCCTGATTTAAGTTCAAATGCAGCATCTAAATTAGGATATTCACTGCATAAAGGTTGTTGATTTAAATTAGGAGTTGCCAACTCCCTGAGAGTTCTATTGTTATTTTGAATTACCATCTCTTCTTCTTTATCAGATTCGGTGGATGATTTGTTGGATAATAATTCCAAAGCTAAGTTGAGGCCTGGTGATGATGCGAAGCCTAAATGCAGATCTGTAGAAGATTCATTGAACTTTAAGTTTTTCCTTCTTTAGTCTCCTTGCAGTCTTCTCAATTTCTGGATCAAAATCTAATATAGTAGCCTGAGAAGATCGAGTCATAAAACAAAAACAAAACAAATAATAGAATAAAAACAAAATGCCAAATTACTCCCCGGCAACGGCGCCAAAATTTGGGAGCTGTCGTTGATACTCCTAAATTAACCTCACTTTTACATCATAATTTATAATAATTAGCACAGTAGCAAGTAAGGATCGATCCCACAGAGAGTAAAGTTGTTTTAGAATTATTTTACTATTTCAACATAAAATAAAGATGGGGGTTTTTGAAAATTATTTTTAAACTAAGAGAACAAGAATTAATGATGAAATTAACCAAATATGTAAAAACTTCAGTTCTGCAGTTCAGTTTCACCAAGAACAATAATCAATTAATCAAGTTATTATTATTTTTCCTTCAATGAAATTATTAGCCCTAGATAACAATAAGCTCTGCTATCCGAAATTCTCCGTAGATTATCACTACATGAAACAAGCTCTCCACCAGATTCTAACTAACATACAACCTAAAACAAGCTCTCTAGATTTAATATGATAGAAGCATTAAGAAATAGAGAATTAGGCTAATCCAAGCAACAAACACATAAGCTCGATTTGTTTAACTTATTTTCTGATAATCTTAGTAATACACAAAAGCTTGTCCACAATTAGTATTACCAAGTTGCTACTTATGATGAAGACAAATATCAATTACACGTAATATCAATCTTAATCTAGCATATGATAATGATCAAACTAATTCAATTGGCCATATTAAATTAATTAAATTAATTAGCATGCAATCAATGAAAATAGATTATCAGAAGAAATTTCACACAAGAAGAAATAAATAATAATACTCAATTAATCAATTACTTGTAACAAGGATTCACCTCCCTTTAGAACTGAATAAAAAGAACTAGCCTGACATGCTCTTAAGTCTGCAATCCAATAGATGATAATTGATAATTGAATGAATAAAACCCTGACTCTCATCCCCTATTTATAGTGCTAGACAAAGTCCTAAATCCTATAGGAAATAGGAATCCAAATTCTAAAAGGAATTACAAATTACCCTAATTTCCATAAAGAAATAGAATTCAATTTAGAAATAAATCTTAGTATAATGTAAATCCTAAATCTAATACAATTGCTGTGTAAAACTTCCCAAGCCGCCTTCGGATTCTTCAATTGCCATGTGAATAATTTCCAATTCGCCTTCGGATTCCTTGTGACTTAATTTGCAAGATTGCTGGGATGTTAAAATCCGTGTACTGCTAGGATAATAACATTCCATGTTGGCCACATGAAATAAGTTCAAGGATTGCAAGTTTGTTGCATGGAAACAACAACCAACCGTGGCCCACATGATACATACCAAGTATTAGATTTTTTAAAATCTGTAGTTGCTGGAGCCTAGAAATCCGTGACCTCCTCCAAACGTGGCCCATCTTTGTATGCAATATGATGCTGCCCATTGAATAAACTGAGTATATATCTTGATTGAAATTTCTTTGAGTTTAAGTGGCCCACTTAGTCCAATAATGCTCAATTTATCTTCAAATTATTTCCAAAATCACAAAGTCCATCAATTGTACCTAAAATAAAAATATAAGAATAATGAGTTTATTTAGGCACAAAATAAAATAAAAGATTAAGCATTAAGGAATAAAAATATAACATATTTCATACTCATCAGTGTTCTTCGAGAATTATTTTCCTACAAGCATGCAAGGGAGGATAGAGAATGAATTCTTAGAACTTAAGCAAGGGGACATGACATTTCCCTAGTACGCGGCCAAATTCAAATGAATTGGCAAGGTGTGTTTTACATCAAGTAAACACTGAGGAGAGGAAGGCTCGTAGGTTTGAGCAGGGCCTGAAACCCTGGCTCTATAGTAGGATTTCGGTATTCCAGAGTGTTTCTTATGGGACTATTCTGGAGAAGGTGATTATAGCATAATGCGGTAGTGAGTTGTAGACTCAATACCACAAAGAGGGAAAGAATGAGAGCAAGAGAGAGGGAGGAACCAAGGTAGAGAATGGTAGTGGCAGTATGCCAAAGAGACATAATTTTTTTTTACTTCAGGAATACTGGAGTGGGACAAGGGGATCCTAAGTGAAGGATCGAAGTGTGTAGGACAGGTGGAAAAACTCATCTAGGAGTCTGTCTGAAAGGGATTAAAAATACCTTTAATCATTAAGGTAGAGGAGGAGTCATTACAGTTGAGTATCGACTATCGTAATAGAAGTAAGTTAGCGGTTAAGAATAAATACCCATTGCCCAGGATCGATGATCTATTTGATCAGTTGAAGAGGGGCAATGAATTTTTCTAAGATAGATTTGCGTACGGGGTATAGTCGGTTGAAAGTAAGGAAGAAGGAGGAGGTACCTAAGATGAGGTTCGGAATTTGTTATGGTATGACAAGTATCTAGTTATGTCATTTAGGTTGACTAATGTGCGGAAGTTAGATTTTTCGTAAGGAGCAGTGAGCAAGTTTGTGGCAAATTGATAGGTACTCTTGTGAGGTGCTATGGTTGAAGGTAACATTAGCGTCACGGGATTTAAGAGAAAGGTTAATTAAGGCACCTGTATTGTCTTTATCAGATGATATGGGGAAATTTTGTAGTGTATCTCGATGTTTCGCATAGATGACATGATTGCGTGCTCGTATAGCATGGCAATGTCATTGTGTATGCAACAAGCCAGTTAAGGGATTATGAGGAGGTCTATCCTACTTCTGATCTAGAATTGGCAGTTGTAGTTTTTGAATTAAAAATCTGAAGATAGTATTTATACGGGGAAAAAGTGTGGGATATACATGTACTCTAAGAGTCAGAAATAGTTTAGTTTGGAACTAGCTTATCAGTGTTTCTAGAATTTTAAAACACTTATTCAATTTCCATAAATAGAGATTTAATACAAGAATGTACAACTGAACAAGGCTATCAAAGTCAAAGATCGGATATCAACCATATATAAATGAATAAGCTTGATATATATGCAAAGTATTATATTCAAGAAATTAAAACAATCTCCTTTGAATCAATGTGTTAGAACAATATATGTTTTGAATACTAATAACAAGAAATGAGAATGTGAAACTCATTCGATGTAACGAATTAGGTTACATGAGCTTATTCAATCTTTCTCCAGAATAGAATCAATAGTCTTGCTCAATGATAAATATAAGATTTAGAAACTTGCACAATTATGAAAGTAGAGTTAGAGAACTTGCCTTGTTTGTAAGCTACACAAATGTAATATAATCTTCAATTATCCTACATATATCATTGAAATCGCAATCACAATTAGTTGGATGCATATTAGCTTTTAGGGGTTTAAACCAGCAATTAGGTTATGATCCTAACCTAGAACCTAACCATTTAGGTTAACATATTTAAAGACTCTGAAATCACACATTGATCAATATAAACCTTATCGTTTATCTATAACTTTTGAAAACATCACTGTTAGTTTTATCTTATAACTTATTTAAATAATTACTTAGAATCTTCACACGTTGAATTACAACATCTTACAATCTTGTTATGGTAGTTCCTATTGTGTCTCGACATGATTAACGTGCATGCTAGACAAATATAAGTCTGATACATACATAACTCGCGAATAGGCGTAAGTCATCGTCTGGCTCAGAAAGAGCCTGGCCTTGCTACTTCTTTATCCCTTACTTTAACACCAGCAGCATATTCTTATTTGGTGCTCATTATGAAAACCAATGGCGCAATTGCTATTAGATCAAGAATCTGGCCTTAGCTAACTATTTGGCCTTGACTGCGTTATTTTTGCCTTGCACCGGTAGCGATTCTTGATTGATGCACAAACAGAGCCTTGAGAACTAAAGGCGTGAGCGATGAGCAGATTTTTAGCCCAACTAACACGAATTTCACCCATCAAACAGTGAAATTAACATCTACAATTGGTACAGATTATTACAAACATGATTTCTAACATTTACAACCAATTAACACAATTTATCATCAACTAAAACTAGTTTAATTTCTCAAAATTTCATATTTTCATATAAAACTCCATTTTTGAACTTCTTCCACAAAAATCATCATTGACATCTCAAAACTTGGCCAAAACACTTAATTCAAATTACGTTATGCTCGTTTCTTAGTAAACTAACATATAAAAGCGTCAATTTACAGTTTAACATCCAAATTGGCCACTAAAGTTGGTACTTTTCACAAGCCATATAAGAAACACAAACACTGTCAAATTTTTCTTCCTTTTTAAACTGTAATTAGGCATACGAATTCTTGCTTTTCATACAAACTCAAACATCATAACTATATATAATCATCATACACTGGTTACATAACAATAATTTACAGAAACTAGAATTCACAGAGTTTGAAAGCTTCACAATTTTCCATAAAAGCTATATATATATAAATATATATATATATATAATCAAATTATAGAGAATTACCTTCTTATGCTTAGACAATCCTTGCTAACCAACTAAAATTGCTATGAATTTCTTAGGTTTCCTCTCAATCTCCTCTCCTCTGTGTTTTCTGTATTGTCTAGCCTTAGGAAAACAAATAAGACGCGTAGAAAAAATATAAACTGACTCCCACTAACGTCAAGTACAAAACCAATAGGTAGTGTCAGTTGAAAAAACAAAAGGCCACAAGGCCATGTTTGGCTAACCATCTATTTCCCAACAAAATTATTATTATATTATTATATTATATTGTTTCCACTTATCACACTTTATTTAAAAAAAATTAGTTTAACTAATTTAAATAACTAATAATAATAATAAAAACATTATTATCATTATACTTATAATTAATAAATAATTATATATATCTAATTTAATTAATAAATTAGAAACATCACTTTATTTATTTTATTTGCTTCCATTAAATTAAACAATTCATTTAATTTAATTATTTTTTTAAATATTAAGTAATTAATTTAATTTAATTACTTCCTTAAATTAAATCCATTAGATAAAATTATCATTATTCAAAGTAACACTAATTAATTTAGTTACCAAATTAATTCACCATAATTCATCAATTATTTATTTCCTTCCATAAATAAATTATTTAAAATATTTATTTAATTGATAAATATTTAAATTAAATTACAAATTTTTCGATCGTTACATGCTCCAAAGTATATATCATCACATCTATAGCTTCCACCTCAACTCTCAATTGTCCTAGTTGTAGCTCTCTCTGCTCCAACTGAAAGTAATATGCACACAAGCCAATCATGTTTGATGATAAAGCATATACTTTGTAACAATCTTATTCATTTATTAATAAAAAGTATTAATTTATTAAAGGCTTTAATTATCTACATGATTTGTTTTATAATATGTGATAAACCCATAGTTTTAAGCAATGCTTTTAGAATAATGATGATGATCATTCTAATGAGATCTAAATTCTTAGAAAGCTTAAAAACTAAAATAGTTCCCAATCATTGGATTACTAAATTGGGGATTAGTGAATCCGGATAGATTGGTACATACGTTGCTTGCTCATTGGATGAGGATGATTGATCTCATGATCATTTGTGTAGAGACACTAAAGCAAGTATGTAGGTGTTTATTAGAGAATAAGTTCATTTGAGCATTGGCTCGCTAAGGAATACCTAATGGAGTTTTACTTACTGTCGATAGGAATTCTGTAGTGATAGTAGTACAAGTGATCCTTGGACTTGAGATCATCATAGTATCTTGTGTATAATGAGTTATACTTTGACTTATTCCTTAAGACCCTTAGGGTATATCAAAGGGTATGCTTGGGTATAATAAGTTGTACATGGAGATAATGTATGATCGATAAAGAATCTACCACTTATTAAAAGAAGAGAAATGTCCTATGTGATTCGATAAATGACAACCCAAAGAGTCCTTGGCAAGGAGAATGAAATTAGAAAGGAGTTTCTAATTTGCATTATTTAGAGTTGTGCATTTAAGAGTCGAAATACATATAATTAAATAAAATAAGACTTGTGGTAATTCCATGTCTTATATTTAATTGGGACATTGTATGGTGGAAGGATTGAATTGTCACGGTAACTATTTATTCAAAGGTTCTTTTTGATTAATGTTGAAATCTATATTATCCGGAAAGTCGTTGATGATCATTAGGGAGGCTTATCCCTATTGTAGAATAAATATTATTTATTTAAATAAATTAATTATTTAATTTATTTATTTAAATAAGATTAGAATTGTTCTAATTGATTTATTCATAACTTAGGTTTAATATGGAGAACCTAAAAGGGTCACACCATAAAAGGAAGAATAATTATTTAAGAAGTTAATGGCATAATCGTAATAATATGTTAAGTATATTTAATTTAATCTATGGTGATAGAATAAATTAAATAGCTTAATATTTATTATTTAATATTTTAGAAATATTAAATATAAATTAATAAGAGGAGTCTTATTAATATTATTACAATTATTATTATTTTAATTTCTAAAAGAGTTTAGGAATTAATTTATATATAAGTACTCTCATTTATTCCTAATAGGATTAGGAGGAAAATTAATTAAAGGAGTTTAATTAATTATCCCTAATAAGATTAGGGAGCCCATTTAATTAAAAGAGTTTAATTAAATAATACCTTATTTTAATAGGGTTACTCGATATCTTTATAAGAAGGGTCTTATATCGGATATCAATATACGACATAATTCGATTTGTTGGAGAGTACGTTCTTTTCTATAGAGATAGAAAACTAGGGTTTGAGCCAAATACCCATCTTCTTGAATTCCTCTTCTTCCTTGGTGGATCACCTCAGAGGCCAAACACTTGGGTGGCTAACGTTGATCGAAGGAAGAACGAACCAAACTGGTGGATTGAGTTGAAGCGAAAAGGATTGAAGGTGAACTTGTACTGCGAGGAAGCTTCGGATCTTCAAGGGTATGTTTGTTCTTCATATCTTTTCGTTTAATTAATAATTGTGCATAAAGGGTGATCCGGGTATATGGTTTGTAAAATTTTTAAAGCTCTGATACCACTGTTAGGTTTGTAATATTCATGAACGCAATCAAATTGCAAAAATTAAGCGGAAGCGTAACGGTATATATATATTAATCTTAATTATTTTAATTTTAGAATAAAAAGTTTATTTTAATCTTAAAATAAAATGTTTATTTTAATTTTAAAATAAAAAGGTTTATTTTAATTTTAAAATTAAATTTTATGCTAACTAATTAGAGTTGGAATTTGATTCCATGATAACTAATTGGAGTTGAAATTGGATTCCATATTTCCTTAAATAAAAGAGTTTATTTAGATATGAAATAAGATTTCATATTATTCAAAATAAAAAGAGTTTATTTGTGAATAGGAAAGAGAATCCTAATTTTCTTAAATAAAGGAGTTTATTTAGATATGAAATAAGATTTCATATTATTCAAAATAAAGGAGTTTATTTGTGAATAGGAAAGAAAATCCGTGTTTCTTTTAATAAAAGTTTTTTTTTACATGGAATTGGATTTCATAATTAATTAAAATAAAGGAGTTTATTTTGATTAAAGATTTTGATTAAAATAAAATAGTTTATTTTATTCAAAATTGGATAAATTAAAATAAAATAGTTTTATTTTGATTTAAATTTGGATTAAAATAAAGGAGTTTATTTTGATTCAAAAATAGATTTTATCTTAACTAAATTTGCCCATTAAATGATATCAATATATATATTAAATGTTTATTATTCATAAGATGAATGTTATTTATTGATCGTATGGTGATGTGTATGATAATAAATGGGATTGATTATGGACTATTAACCAATGTGATTGGATTTTATTTTAGTTAGATGCATGAATGTATGGGTTTTATTAAATGGGCTCTGCGTACCTCGTCTTCTCTAATTTTTTGAATGTAAATTCTATCTCCTCCTATGTACTTCCCCTCGATCACGATCAAGGTTTCTATTTATTTTAAATAGTTTTGTAATAGGAGTAGTTAGAATTAATTTTAAAGAATTGGAGATCGAGGAGCAAGGAGCGCTTGAAGACCCGTTTGTAATGGAGCCAGGGTTTAAATGTAATAGTTATATTTAAATATTATTTCTTGCACCCCTGGGGGTTTGACCTTTTGGTTCACTTGGTGGCTCTAGTGAGACAAACTATAATAAAAGTCCATAATCAATCCGGGTAAAATATAGTATTCTATATATGCATGTTTATACTATATATATTATATATTATGCAAACATGTTTCGTATGTTAATTAATATGACGCGTATATTATATATATATATATATATATATATATATATATATATATATATGTGCATCTTATTAAACAAGATGAGATAAATTAATAACAAACCCCTCAATTTTTATATTAAGTCCTAAGCGTTCAAAGATATTTGGAATATCGAGCGTCGCTTCTAGCATGATAAAATTAATAGAGTATTAAATATTTAATATGAGTTTGTTGTGTCACCACAAGGCAAGTATTAAGTATTTAAGATGTTAATTTATCACATTTGATGCTTATAAAGAAAATTGAACAATATTATTTTGTTGTGTCACCACAAGGATGATATTTTTTTTTTTGAATATATGGAGTGCTAGGTCGGACTTAACTTGGATAATTTTGATTCTGGATGTGCCACCACTTGATCAAAATAATCTAAGAGGCAAAAGACAAGGAGTTGCATAGTTGATGTAATTGACAAAAGTTGTCTACCTATTTATTTATATATAGTTTGTTGTGTCACCACAAGGCTATATACAATTGAAATGGGATCCTTATTCTCACTAGCAAATCTTTAATTAGATTTTGCCGAACTATATAAGTGAGGTAATATAGTTTGAAGAAAATAGTGGGAGATACCAATTTAAAACAATACCTAATTTATTTTGGTAATTAATAAAAGATTGTATGTTAAAATGTTGTTAATTACAAATTCATTTCTGAAATTTTACAATGTCTAAAATTACTATCATCTGCTGAAGCATATTAGATGCTAAATTAACGGAATAGAATTAAGCGGATTGGTTAAGGAATTTGAGAATAGTTCTCATGGTGAAAAGTTATCTTATGTCCTTAATACGTCTATCCTCGCAATGGTTGCGCATAATGCCTCCGAGGAAGAGATTGCTACTTTTTAGAAAATGGCAAGATGATGCGCGATTGGCTCGATGCATCATGCTCGCATCCATGAGTACTTGAGCTTCACGTCGGCATGAAACTATGGATGCTTCTACTATATTCCCGCACATCAAGTAGTTGATGGTGAGGAAAGTGGGGACCGATAGATATCGGATATCTAAGGAGCTCTTACGATCTAGAATGACCGAGTGACACACTATAAATGCAGACAAAAGTTCTTAACATAATCAATTTGATTGATCAATTAGGACATTTGGTTTTTGTCATGGATGGAGAGTTGAGCCAAGATTTGATCTTGCACTCACTCCGGACTCCTTTTCACAATTGTTGTGAATTTTTCATATAAACAAGCTAGATATCGCCCGTTGATTTGCTTAACATGTTGAAAAATGATGAGAGTCACTTTCAAACCAAGAAAGACCATGTCTTCTTGGTAGGGGCCAAAAGATCTTGAAAAGAAGAGCGATTCAAAGAAGGTATATAGAAAGGCAAAAACAAAGGATAATAAGAACAAAACTGATAAGGATAGCAAAGGAGCTTGCTTCACCTTTGCAATAAGCATGGACATTGGAAAGAAAGCTGCGAGAAGCATCTTGCGAGAGGCTAACCAAAGAAGCTTAGTGAAGTTTTGGTTACAAATACAAATTTGTTCATGATTTAAAATAATTTTTCTTTAAGTCGAAGGTTCTACTTGGGTATTGGATAATGAGCTTTGGTTATCATAAATATAGATTTATGAAGGGACCAAGTATAGAAAGTTAAACAAAGATAAGTAATCTATGTAAAGGGAAATGTAGCAAAGGTTGCCATATTAGCCATAGAAACTTATAGTTTAGCAATGCCTACGGGCAAATCTATTAAGTCGATAAGTTGTTATTGTATTCAGGTTCTTGTTAAAAATATTATTTCCATTTTATTGTTGGACAATGAAATCTTTGGTATTATAATTAAGAACAATTGTTGTTCTATTTATAATAATAATGTTTTGTATAAATGGAATATTATAATAAATTTTGTATACTTGACTTACATGAAAATAATTTTGCATATTGAACAAATTAGTATAAGAAAAGGATCATTCAAATAGTTGAATGTGTGTATTTTCTAAAATACAAGTGTGAATTATTTGAAAGGTTCAAAGAATTCAGAAGTGAAACAAATTGGCAATGTATTAAGATTCTTTGATTAGATCAAGGAATAAATACTTGTGCAATAAGTTTCGGATCATCTCAAATGGTATTCTCATAATGGACACATCCCGACACGCATGATAATTGATTGATGTATCCGAATGAAAAATCGTACCTTGTTGGACATAGTGCGGTCCAAAATAATTTTACCGACATTCCGGTATCCTTACGGGATAATGTCCTAGAAATGGGCTGCATATCTACGAAAATGGTAACCTCAAAATCAAGGCCCAAGACTCCATAAAAGTTATGGACGGGGAGGATTCTAATCTTAAGTATGTTAAGATAAGGGGTTGTCCAACTTATTTGAAAAGGTTTCAAAGGATAAGCTTGGGACAAGATTTGACAAGTACAATTTGTGGGACATCCTAAAGTAAGTTTAGGGTATATGTTCTATAATCCTACTTAGCAAAAGGTGTTTGTTGTGAAACACGGCGCCTTCTAAGATACTGGTGTTTATTATTGAAGGGCTAGTGGGAGGATAATAGATCTTGAAGAGTTCAAGAACCACAAAACACTATAAGTCAAATAAGAAGAACCTATAGATAGACTATTGTACCACAACCGAATCGTAAATCGGAATAGTCTGAAGATACTTAGGAGGTATGGATTCATCATGGATGATGATGATGAGGTACGATCATAGAAGATGATGATCCGATTACATACGATGAGGTAAGTGTTGTAGACACTCGGAGAAATGGATTGAAGCAAGTTTCTCAAATATGGAACATTCGTTTTGATGAGGCAATCAAAAGAGTTTGATTTTATCAAAATAAGAATGAACCTAGTGTGTACAAAAGGGTCGATTGGGAGCATCGTGACATTCCTAGTACTATATGTTGATATACTACGGATAAAGAATGGCATACCAATGCTACAAACATTAAAGATAAAGTTGTCTAAACATTCCTCCATGAATGATTTGGAAGAGTATCTTAATTGGGGATATAAATCTATATAGATAGATTTAAGAGGATGCTCGACTTAACCCCGAGGCGTATATTCATTTGATGCTAAAAAGTCGTTTAGCATGGCAAACTCAAGAGATGTCTCATGTTGATGAGCTATGGAGTGTATCTCTCTTAATAGTCCCCATGATTCACGAAAAGAGAGGTCGCATGAGTGACTATCATGTATGCAATGAAATATACGAGACGATGTTGATCGGTCATATTCGGAGAAGTTCACTATGAGTCGGTGAAAAACATCTTAAAGTGCTTAACCGGCACTAAGGATGTGATCATATTCATGGTGGGTCTAAATTAAAACTAGAGGGCTTAACAGACTCAAGTTTTTCAGACAGACCAAGATGACAGAAAATCCACTTTAGGGTAAAGCGTTATCTTGAACAGTGGTGCAGTGAATTTGAAAGATTCCAAACAGCAAAGAGTTGGTGGTTTAGTGATAAAGACAAAGTATATAGCTATAAATGAAGCTGCAAATTAATTGTTTGGATTAAAAGTTCATTACAGAACTAGGAATAGTTCCTAAGTCTCATCTTGGATCTAAACATATGTTGTGGCACTTTCATTTGACTATTAGAATCATTGAAAGATGGGAAATCACTATAGAGATAGTGGACTCTCATGAACAACATTACATATCCATTAACTAAAGCTTATCCAACAGCAGGATAATTGTCACTTAGAGAAGAAGAGTATAAGATACAATGGCGATTGGCTTTAGTTCAAGTGGGAGATTGAAAGTAATATGCACACAAGCCAATCATGTTTGATGATAAAGCATATACTTTGTAACAATCTTATTCATTTATTAATAAAAAGTATTAATTTATTAAAGGCTTTTAATTATCTACATGATCTTTGTTTTATAATATGTGATAAACCCATAGTTTTAAGCAATGCTTTTAGAATAATGATGATGATCATTCTAATGAGATCTAAATTCTTAGAAAGCTTAAAAACTAAAATAGTTCCCAATCATTGGATTACTAAATTGGGGATTAGTGAATCCGGATAGATTGGTACATACGTTGCTTGCTCATTGGATGAGGATGATTGATCTCATGATCATTTGTGTGGAGACACTAAAGCAAGTATGTAGGTGCTTATTAGAGAATATGTTCAATTGAAGCGTGGCTCGCTAAGGAATACCTAATGGAGTTTTACTTGCTTGTCAATAGGAATTCCTGTAGTGATAGTAGTACAAGTGATCCTTGGACTTGAGATCATCATAGTATCTTGTGTATGATGAGTTATACTTTGACTTATTCCTTAAGACCCTTAGGGTATATCAAAGGGTATGTTTGGGTATAATAAGTTGTACATGGAGATAATGTATGATCGATAAAGAATCTACCATACTATTAAAAGAAGAGAAATGTCATATGTGATTCGATAAATGACAACCCAGTAAGTCCTTGGCAAGGTAGAATGAAATTAGAAAGGAGTTTCTAATTTGTATTATTTAGAGCTGTGCATTTAAGAGTCGAAATACATATAATGAAATAAAATAAGACTTGAAATAATTCCATATCTTATATTTAATTGGGACATTGTATGGTGGAAGGATTGAATTGTCACAGTAACTATTTACTCAAAGGTTCTTTTATGATTAATGTTGAAATCTATATTATCGGAAAGTCGTTGATCATTAGGGAGAGGCTTATCCTATTGTAGAATAAATATTATTTATTTAAATAAATTAATTGTTTAATTTATTTATTTAAATAAGATTAGAATTATTCTAATTGATTTATTCACAACCTAGGTTTAATATGGAGAACCTAAAGGGTCACACCATAAAAGGAAGAATAATTATTTAAGAAGTTAATGGCATAATCGTAATAATATGTTAAGTATATTTAATTTAATCTATGGTGATAGAATAAATTAAATAGCTTAATATTTATTATTTAATATTTTAGAAATATTAAATATAAATTAATAAGAGGAGTCTTATTAATATTATTACAATTATTATTATTTTAATTTCTAAAAGAGTTTAGGAATTAATATAATATAAGTACTCTCATTTATTCCTAATAGATTAGGAGGAAAATTAATTAAAGGAGTTTAATTAATTATCCCTAATAAGATTAGGGAGCCCATTTAATTAAAAGAGTTTAATTAAATAATACCTTATTTTAATAGGGTTACTTGATATCTTTATAAGAAGAGTCTTATATCAGATATCAATATACGACATAATTCCAATTTGTTGGAGAGTACGTTCTTTTCTATAGAGATAGAAAACTAGGGTTCAAGCCAGATACCCATCTTCTTGAATTCCTCTTCTTCCTTGGTGGATCACCTCTAGAGGCCAAACACTTGGGTGGCTAACGTTGATCAAAGGAAGGAACCAAACCTGGTGGATTCAAGTTGAACGCGAAAAGGATTGGAGGTGAACTTGTACCTGAGGAAGCTCGGATCTTCAAGGGTATGTTTGTTCTTCATATCTTTTCGTTTAATTAATAATTGTGCATAAAGGGTGATCCGGGTATATGGTTTGTAAAATTTTTAAAACTCTGATTTATCTCGCTTCCGCTTAATTTTTGCAATTTGATTGCGTTCATGAATATTACAAACCTAACACCAACCTCCTCATGAACTCATTAACTTCATTTAGTGCACAGTAAGCGGCTAAGCGTCCTTTCTACTTCTCGCTCACGAAATTTGGAGGGTTTGGTTCTGCGCCTCCACTCACTCAGCCCTAACCTCTAGCTCGACGTTCCTGGCCAACAAATCTCCTATCGGATCATTATGAGGTCTCTCTCATATCATCTCATGCTCCATGGACTCCTCACTAGAGTCCTCGACTCTTAGTTCCTTTGAATAGCTATCTTGACTCTCGTCACCATCCTATGACCACAATAAACAATCAAAACAACATTAGTACCACAATAAAATATATTCATTTATAAAATGAAATGATATTTTATTCAGTACAACTAAAACTTGATGGATCTCCTCAGTCCATCACCTAGCTAACATTCTCTATAAGAGTTTGCTACTAAGGTTATAACATAGGTTTCGCATTCCTAATGTTTATAACCTACAGCTCTGATACCAACATGTAAAGCCCCCGAATCCAGGTACTTGAAACCCGAATTCAGTGCTTCACGATACCATTTCTATGAGCGGAATAATACTAATAATATAACTATTAAACTTAATTTACATAATTATCAGAGTCTAGCTCCCAAGTACGTAACCTTTAATCATTCCATACCATACATGATAATAAATATATAACATTGTCTTAATAATATTAAACTATTACATAAGATAACATTGAAATCATTCAGCAACCTTTCCATTTTCCTTGTTCTTATGAGCCTTGAGTTGTTCACACTTAGTGAAAACATTTAAATTAAGCAAGAATGAGCATTTGAGTGCCCAGCAAGTAATAACAATTATATATATATATATAAGCTGAAAGAATTTAAATATTTTCTTTATACTACCCTTCTACAACAAATCAATAGTTGTGAAGTAATCTGAACCGATAATAATAACATAACAACCCTCTTTTAAATTTTTAAAACTATGTACTAACTATAAATAGGGCTAAGGGGACATACTATGAACATTGTTTTCATTTTCAAAAAGGTTAAACAGAACCTCATCTGTAAACTATCATAACTTACGGGCACGGGGGTGATCAGCCCGTTGTACCCTGTATTGATCAATAGTACATGCAAGAACGATGTTATCGTTCACTCTGTCTACCTTGGGTGCATAAAAGTTTTTCCCGTGTAAGGGATGTTCATACTTGTCGGGGTTCCAAACAAAGGAAATTCGGTTGGATAATAATAAGGTTTTGTCTTGTTCAACAATAATCTATAATTCAACATATATATATACGGGTATTTAACAAAGGTGTATCAACATTTGGCTAAATGCAATGATTATCCAAGTGGGGACACTTGTATAACCATTTATAGAAATTATCGAACAGAATATATATCTGAATTACCATATACTAACATGTTGATAATCAATGGCGTATATAATATAGGATTAATAAATCACAAGTAATAATATAATTCTGAAACATTCTTACTCATGTCCATTGCATAAAGAAAATGCAAAGGTAGGATACTTGCCTGATGCGCTGCTTACAATACGCAACTTAGTTTTATATTTTATATCACAACCTATCATTAATCAGATCATTCGTTTGATTAGAACAATATACTATAACATATAATACTGCATTTCGCAGTCAGCACATAACCTAATCACATTATCACACATGTTCAACAGTCATTGCATCATAAACAAACATTAATACGGTCAAAATGTGACGCCCCCAAAATAGGTTTACATCGCCCATTTTGAGTTGTCAATACATGGTACAGAAACAACTACAACTTTATTATTACAACAAGAAAGCGTGAGTTTGAATACAAATATTATCTTCTAGACAATATCTATACTCAAATAAATCCTCATCACATTTATTGATACATTATTTTACAAAATGGTGAGGACTACTAAACAACTCTCTCTAGAACCTTCATTCCATATACCCAGACTGTACTCATTATATTCTCGCCTCCGAGAAGAAAAATGGAACAAAAAGGAAAAGGGTGAGCTCAACTAGCCCCAATAAAGAATATTATGACTAAGATAATATACAACAAATTATCATTAGTCTTCAACAGGAAAAAATCTAATAGAATACAATAGACAACAAGTTTTAAATCAATATTATAATGAAATAATAATTCATTAGAAGAGTTAAGTAGAGAATGCAACTACTATCTTCTATGTATGAATTTTAAAGTTCATCGTCTATCTTTTATCCTGTAACATCAATCGATATATATCTCGGAATCAAATATTCATCTTTGCACTCTGAGCCAAAGATATTCATCGATTAAGTCGTGTTCATCTAAACACTGTTCATCTTTGCACTACGACCAAAGATATTCATCGAAATCATTCATCTTTGCACTCTGGGCCAAAGATATTCCATAATATCATCATTTAAGACCGAGGATGATGAAAATATTTTTAAAGCGAATCCAAAGTGAAACAAAATGATGAGGATTAAGGATTCGTACTTTGTTTTATCCACGTCCAAAAATACCTCAAAAATAATCATAGTGGTGTAAAATTCAAGAATGATCAAAACATGGATACAATCAAAGCTAGTATCCAGAATAGATATTTTGGGACGAAAAGAAAATTTTTTATTTTTTGATGAATAGTGCCGTATTCGTGAATAGTGTCGTATACGTGAATAGTGTCGTATACGTGAATAGTGCCGTATACGTGAATAGTAACTCCGACACTAAAAGTTCCAAATTTGATAAAAACTTCAGATCAATATTTCAGCATAATGATATTGAAAGAATAACATCATTACAAAAAAAATAACATCCCTTACCTCACAAAGACAGTACTTCTAGTTGAAACACCGGATATTGACTATAACTTGAACTTGTACCGTATTGCAATACTCAAAGTATACTCAAAATACTCACAAGAATACGCTCGATAATATAGAGAGAGAAAACTTCAATTTCTGGTGTGATTTTCAATTCTAACCTAAGCACCCTATTTATAGGAAAATGCTTAGAACACCAAAGCAGAAAATTTAATATAATATTATTATTTATAATAAAATTTCCTACGCCTCTTAGAATTCAGCTCCTAGCATTTCCCACATGCTCACCTTCTAGAAAAAGTAATAAAAATGTTTTTCCAATTTAAAATATTTTAAACTTCCAAAAATCAATTATTTCGGAACTTCAATAATTCATAATAAATAGCCCTTTTATCAGAAAATTCGAATCTCGCGAGTTTTTATAGGAAATTCAATTCTCTACAACTTTGCAGAAGAAAGTTTTCCCAATTTCCAAATAGAAATTGGAAGAAATCCACAAACAGGGAGATTTTAAAGTATAATCAAATTTCGATCGATAAATGGGGTCCATCGACATGTTTAACATGTTTTAAACATTTATTGCAACAAAAATACTCTTCCTCCTCGTATACTCATATATCCCACATTCGTTGTAAAAATATCACTATTATTATATTATTAAAATATAATAATATATTTAAATGAATTATTTTATTAGAAAAGATAAAATTTCAATTTTCAACAATTGTCACATTAAAATTTTCTCCATCTATATCCACATAAAATCAATATTTTCCTCATCATATGCATCAATAATTATTTATTCACAAATAATATTTACGAATCACAATATTGACAACGGTGTAGTTCCAGGAAAGAGGGGCTTTCCAATAAGAATTTCTCATTGGCGCATGATTAGGTGACCAAACCTCTCCTGCATGAGAACTTTCTAGACATTGCAATAATGTTATCTAATAATATTATTAGGATAATATGAATTATTGCCGATAATGAAAAATCTTTGTGTAATGACAATTATTGAAACAACAAAGAATATAAAATATCAACGCATGATAATTATTAAATCAATAAAATATTGAATAAGTAATTATTGTAACCATTATTGAGTAGTGCCTTCTTACGTAAGAATCAATAATTGGTGCAATACAAGTATCTTCTTGTGTTTTAACCAAGAGTATTTTAACAAAGATTAATGGTGTAATAACTACGCATGTAGTTATTTTTAAACAACTTATATTTTTCGTTTTCTTCATCCAATCGCTTTTCGTTATGGGGCCCTACACATGGGCTTGGCAGCCGCATACGAATATTCTCCTAAGCGATTTGAATATTCCACGACCAAACGAATATTCCCCGACAACAATGAATATTTTATAACCACTTGCTTATTTTGAAATATTTGCGTATTTTACCCATAACTATCCACATTAATCAAATCAACCCTTACTATTTCAAAATAATAAATAGAGAAAATTAAATTTCATTAATAATAAGTTGGGGTCTTACACAAAATATCTAAGTCCATATCAATTTCTAAAATATGTCGGTGTACCGACAGCTTTATCGGGTAATTATCCAGTCTAAGACTCTATTCTGTAACTCAATATCTGTAAATATTAGTCATATTATTTTAAATGACTCAATAAACATTAATTAATTTATCACAAATTTTCAAACACCGAAGTCATTATTAAATTATTCAAATATCAAATAATTCTATTAACCTTTAATTATTATTAAACTATTCATGAAACCATTGCCAAAATATTAAAGTTATATAATAACTCAAAATAGTTTTAAAATATTTATATTACCCTTAAATGATTATTAAAAGCGTTTAAAATCATTTTTAAATAATTACCATTAATATTATTACTTTAATAATATCTTACTTATGCTTTAGTATCATTAATCAATTAATAATATCTTTATTCATTTACCAATAGTATTAATATTTTATAAATTTACTAATATTATTAGTCATTTAATAATATTTTATTCCTTTACTAATGTTATTACATTTTAATAACATTTTATTTAATTTCAATATTATTATTTACTTAATAATATTTTAATCATCCAATAATACTTTAATTTAATATTATTAATCTTTTAATAATATTTTAGTCTAAGATTAAAACTTTAATCAAATATTATTAATCATTTAATAGTATTTTAATGAAGCTTTAATCTTAATATTTTATTTACTTAACAATATCATATTCTAATATTATTAATATCATAATAACATTTTAATAATTTATTTGATCAATAAACAATTTATTCTAATTGTTCACCCTTTACAAAATCACTTATTTAATATCCATAAAAGGTCATAAATACTATTTCTTATTATAAATTGCCAAAATGCCCTAAAGTAGTCATAATATTATATATTAGGAGTATTCAAGCATTAAAATCACATTTTTCTTAATTAAGACATCATTTAACTTTTTATTTCCTTTTATTCATAACTTCATCATTTTTAGGAAAAATAGCAAACTGATTCTAAAAATTCTTCTTTTCTGGATTTGAACCGTATATGACCCAACAATGATCCCCAAATCTTTTTGGAAGTTTAGAAAATGATTTACTAATTTTAAAGTGCCCAAAACACTCGGATCTTGCTTCATTTTTCATAAATCGAGTTTTGCTCAGACAAATCTGAAATTTTCAAGGTATACTCTCATAACATATATGAACCTATTGTAAAATTTTTGGATTTTTCCCATGTATACACTGTGAGATATTCGGGTGTTAATATTTAGGAGTCCTTTACGGAAATAGCCATTACACACAACCTATAACTCGAAACGTGTTCGTTCTTTTTTCTACACGTAGATAACTTCTCAAGGTACCTCTGTGATTTTTCCCAGATTTTTAAAAGACTTGAAACTGTCCAAAACAGTCCTAAGAAATAATGGAACAGTAGCTTTTTAGGGTTTTAAAACCTTAACTTTCTATATGGATTGTTTTGGGGAAAACAGCCCCCATGGCTTCAATACATACTAGATTTGTGTTCTATCACTTGGGTTTACTAGATAACTCATGTATCTAGCACCCCCCCCCCCCCCCCCTTCGACGGATCACAAATCCAAGTTGTAAAACTTGAGTTACACAAGATTTAGTAGAAAAAAATAAGAGTTTCACCACTTGGAGAACATATGCTCATTTCCTTCCTCTAAACCTTTGATCTAACACTCATTATACTTAGTTCCATACAAGATGATATGTAGAACTAGGGTATCTTGAGTATTAGTTCATAATCCCAACAAATCAAGCTATAAAACAAAGTAGAAGAAGAAGATGAAGATTAGGTTATACCTTGATTTAGTGGCAACCTTCCTTGATTTACCAAAGTAGAGTATAAGCTTAGAGTGCATAATCAAACTTGTGACGCCCCCAAATCCGGGTATCTTCCAACCCGACATATGGTGCTACACGGTGCTACAGTTCACATAAACATTCAATTGAAATGCCTCAAAAGAACGGATATGTCTTATATATATATATATATATATATATATATATATATATATATCAAAAGAATATTTAAATTCCCCAGGTTCTTTACAACCAATATAGTGTCTTTGTCATAATATCAATATTATTTAATACAAAACCTATACTATTACATAAGCAATCTACGGGTTCGCCTTTGCCTTCCCTTTATCCTTGGATCTATTATTAGATTCATCTTGCATTTGCATTCATATGGTTCAAGCAAGAATGAGCCTAACTAGCTCAGCAAGTACAACAATTCTAGTAAAATAGCATGCTTGAAACATAGGAATCGTATATCTTCAATAACTGAACAATAGTTACGAAGTACTATTGATAATTCAAAATAGCACTTCTTTTTATTCAAAACGTTTTACAACAACAATATTCAGTAAAACATCAATTCCTGTTCAAAACCGTAAGCATTTTATAAGTACTTTGAAAAGGACATCCCGGCACTAAGTCCATAAGTCCGGTATAGATTACGAGCACGTCTAGGTGATCAGCCTATAGTACTCTATGTTGATCAACACTACATTCATTAAACGTGTATACGTTTAAGTTGTGGCAACCTCACGTGCCTGTCGTTTGACGACAAAACATTTTAGCATACTAAATCTACTTTTGAAAACCACAACAATATTAGTTTGGTAAATCCTTATCAACACTTGATAGAATAATATAGCATACGTCTAGCCGAAAGGATTGGCTTTGACATTCCTCAGATACTAACTCATGTGAAGAATACATGAATCACAAAGACTTGCCCAGATCAAACTGGAACAAGGGTTAGAGTACTTGCCTTTAGCATCTACTACAATTTATAACACGTGCACTTTACGTCTTTAAGGTCTCTACATTAGATGATAGCATAACATAGAACATTCGGTCATGAATGATCACACATGGTTCTTAAAGAATCTTACCCTACTTCTCAATCTAATTACATATTAGATTTGTTATTATAGGTTCTGGCTTTCCATTACGTCATTCTTACATTCATAAGTAATTGACTTAGTCTTAACCTTAAGTGTGAATACTTAAGTTCTAATATGTCTTAACAATGTTTTATTAAGATCTTCATTTAATTGTTTATCAATTACTAACCATGCTATATATATAAACATTCATTATTGTCTTGGTCTTGAAATTTGTGGCTATGCTACGGCTTTTACACTTGGTGTCGTACTATGGCATCACCTATTATCGCCTAGAACCCGAACTCGGTATAATGACGCGAGTCTCAAGTGTTAATGGTCGTATTCTCGGTGCCACTCTCCAGAAGGTTATGGCTTTGCTCGGCCAAGCTTCGGTCTTTGTGGCGCCCAATGAAATGGCCTTGGGTTGAAGTGCATGGCGCTAGCTCATGCACCTGAAAATTTTCATGAGACTTTTTATTTTGTGAGATTACTGGACTCGTAACTTCTTCGTTATAAGTCCAAATTGGCTCGTTCAAGAGCCTACGGTTCACAAATCATGTTCTCTATTTATTCATTCAAGAATCTTATCTATTCGACTTCGTTTGCTAAAATTCCACCTATTAGTCCATTTTTAACGAAAACGATAAACGTTCGTGAACGTTCAACGCTCGTTTCTTCGTTCTAAGTCAGAATCCGGCCATTTTCGAGTCCGCAACTCTATAATGCCAAATATGACTTGTCTCCATCGAAAACCAGCGTTTACGACTTCAAACACAAAATATGACTTCCAATCCGAGAATTTCACGAATTCGACGATTATCGTCCAATCGTGCAAATTCTGGCGAAACCTTAATACTAATCATTCAAAATGGATTTTAATCAACATGTATACATTACAAGTTACTTATTACACTAACTTATATTTAAGGTAGGTTTTGACTTATTCTCACAAGTCAATGACTTGTTTAACTCATTAACTACAATTCTCATGCTTATGACAACATATGGAAATTCTTCACAAGTTCATCAAGTTATTTAAGTTCAAGTTGCTTATTCAACTTATTCGGCTTAAGTCCATTGCTTATCAACTTCCCTTATGTTCTTAGTATCTAAATTCATTAGATTACACTTCTCTTATCCACCTACCATGATAGAGATAGAAGAGACAAGATCAATTACCTTTGATGATTACTTCACTTGCTTTGGAAATCTACTAAGGAAAGGTTAAGCTCAAAGTGCTTATTGACTCTAACAAATAAGTTGTTTGAGAGAGAATTGTTGGATGAAATAACAAACTCCAAATGAATGAAAAGGCTTGCTATTTATAGAGCTTTCAAGGTTAGGGTAATTAAGTCATTATATCCTCCCACCTCCTTAAACTAACCTCCTTACTATTCATTGCTTGTTGCCCACAACTCTTATCCATTCCTTGGTCATTACTTAAAATTCTTGCCCAACAAGTTTATCCATGGGTTGCCCCATGGATCCTCATTAACTAATGGATCATACTTTGGACTTAGTGCTTAATTCAATTAACTTATCTTTGGGCTTGTATTAATCCACTATGGGCTTCATGTTATTAATACTTGGGCTTTAAGAATAATCAACCTATGTTTACACCTTTGAGCTAATGGACTTGCACAAGATATAACCCACAAATTTCATTTCATTAGATTTTAATACAAACACTCTCATTCCAAATTTAAGTCCGCAAGCGAATTATTGCGTTTTCCATACTTAGATTATTATTACATAATCCATCTCGACTCGATATTATAACGTTACGTATTTCTCGGAAGTTCAAAAATAATTCCCGAGCAATAATCGGTGAGTAGTGTTTTTCGTAAACTTTCTCGGAAAACATTTATTTTCGTCTTGAAAATTCAAACACTTTAATTCATTCACGTTTTTTAAATACTACGATCTTCTGATGTTTCTAGGTTATAGAACGCCATACATCTTATCAACACATATAATAACAAGTAATATTATTTTATTCATTATTTAATTCTTTCAAATATTTTTACAAAGGATCCGAATTTCTCGGTCGTTACATTCTTCCCTCTTATAAAGATTTTGTCCCCAGAATCTCGCTCTATCTTATTCAAACAAAAGAGGATAATAATTACTCATCTTTTCTTTAAGTGCCCACGTTGCTTCCTCCACATCATGGTTCTTCCATAACACCTTTACTGAAGGTATTACCTTGTTTCGCAGAACTTGCTCTTTTCTATCGATAATTTGAATTGGCTTCTCTTCATATGTTAGATCCTTCTCAATTTGAATAGGCTCATATTCTATCACATGCTTGTAATCCGGTTTGTAAGGACGTAGCACTGAAACGTGAAATATATTATGTACTCGCTCTAGGTCTGGAGGTAACGCTACCCTATAAGCTACCTCACCTACATGTTCTAATACCTCAAAAGGTCCTATGAACCTCGGGCTTAGTTTTCCCTTCTTTCCAAAACATATCTTTCCTTTTCAGGGAGATACCTTTAGAAATACGTACGAGCCTACCTCAAACTCTCTATTCTCTCGATGTAAGTCCGCATATTTCTTCTGTCTGTCTTGAGCTGTGACGAGACGCATACGAATCAACTTCACCACTTCCGCTGTTTGCTGCACCAATTCTGGTCCTAGCATTTGGCGTTCTCCCACTTCATCCTAATACAACGGCGTTCTGCATTTCCTTCCATACAAAGCTTCATACGGCGGCATACCTATACTTGCATGATAACTGTTGTTATACGCAAATTCTACTAATGGTAGATAATCATCCCAACTACCCTTGAAATCCATGATGCAAGATCTAAACATATCTTCTAATGTCTGAATTGTCCTCTCGCTCTGTCCATCGGTTTGTGGATGATATGTCGTACTCAACTTCAACTGTGTTCCCAACTATTCTTGAAGACTTCTCCAAAAGTTCGATGTGAATCGCGGATCAAGATCTGACACTATCGAAACCGGTGCTCCATGTCTGGAAATAATTTCCTTAACATAGAGTGTAGCTAACTGATCTAAGTTGTACTTAATTTGAATTGGCAAAAAGTGAGCCAACTTCGTCAACCGATCCACTATTACCCAAATCGCATCATACCCCTTCTGATTCGTCGGAAGTCCCACCACAAAGTCCATCGTGATATGCTCCCACTTCCACTCCGGAATCTCCAATGACTATAACAAGCCACTTGGTCATTGATGTTCGGCTTTAACTCTTTGACAAGTCAAACATTTACTCACATACTTGGCTGTTTCTCTCTTCATGTTTGGCCACCAAAAATTCTGTCGAAGGTCTTAATACATCTTAGTGCTACCAGGATGAATCGAGTACCTCGAACTATGAGCCTCTTGTAAAACTTGCTCCTTTAATTCCGTCTCATTCGGAACCCAAATTCTTCCCTCAAATCTTAATAATCCCTCATTATCAAGACTAAACCTAATATCTTTTTCAGTGGTTAACCGCTCCTTCATCTGATCACACTCATCGGTTTTGAGCTGCACCTCTTTGACTCTCTCTACGATGGTAGATTGAATCTCTACCGCAAAAAGTCTCTGTTGTGCCTCACTTGGCAACTTCACCTCCAACTCCATCCTAGCCATCTCTGTTATTAACTCAGTTTGAGCTGTTAACAAAGACAACTTCTCCCGACCCCTTCTACTCAAGGCGTCGGCCACTACATTGGCTTTTCCAAGGTGATACAGGATTTCATAGTCGTAATCCTTATCAACTCCAGCCACCTCCTCTGTCTCATATTCAACTCCTTCTGTGTGAAGATATATTTTAGACTCTTGTGGTCTGTGTATATCTCACACTTTTCCCCATAAAGATAATGTCGCCATATCTTTAAGGCAAATACCACTGCGGCCAGTTCCAGATCATGAGTAGGGTAAGCTTTCTCATAATCCTTCAACTGCCTGGATGCATACGCAATGACCTTGCCATGCTGCATGAGCACACAACCCAGTCCCTTTTGCGAAGCATCGCTATAAACTACGAAATTTCCTGTGTCATCGGGTAATGACAAAATAGGCGTTTCACTCAACTTCTTCTTCAGTTTTTGAAAACTATCTTCGCATTTCTCAGTCCATACGTACTTCACCGTCTTCCTCGTCACGTTAGTCAATGGAGTAGCTATCTTTGAAAAGTCCTGAATAAACCTCCGATAGTAACCCGCTAACCCTAGGAAACTCTGTACCTCGATCGGTGTTTTCGGTTGTTCCCAATTCATCACGGCTTCCACCTTCGCTGGATCTACTGAAATACCCTCATGGTCAATAACATGACCTAAAAACTGCACCCTCTCTAACCAAAATTCACACTTAGTGAACTTCGCATATAACTTCTCCTTTCTTAGTGTCTCCAACACTATTCTCAGGTGTTTAGCATGATCTTCTGGCATCTTAGAGTAGACTAGAATATCATCAATAAACACTACGACGAACTTGTCCAAATATTGTTTGAACACTCTGTTCATCATGACCATAAATGCAGTAGGTGCATTGGTCAATCCAAATGACATCACTAGAAACTCGTAATGACCATAACGAGTCCTGAATGATGTCTTTGGCACATCTTCATTCCTAACCTTCAGCTGATGATACCCCGTCCTTAAATCTATTTTGGAAAAATATTTTGCCCCCTTCAATTGATCAAAAAGATCATCGATCCTGGGCAATGGATACTTATTCTTTATTGTTAACTTGTTCAACTCTCGGTAGTCGATACAAAGTCTCAACGATCCGTCCTTCTTCTTGACAAACAACACCGGTGCTCCCCACGGCGAAACACTCGGTTGAATGTACTTCCTGTCCAAAAATTCTTGCAGCTGTACCATCAACTCCTTCATCTCAACCGGCGCCATGCGATACGGTGCCCTGGAAACTGGTGTCGCTCCTGGCACAATGTCTATTATGAACTCGGTCTCCCTATCCGGTGTAAGACCCGGTAACTCGCTTGGAAATACATCCATGAACTCACTCACTATAGGTATTTGTTCCATGGTCGCTCCCACTCTTTGGGTATCAACCACATGACACAAATAGCCTACACACCCCTTCCTCAATAATTTCCTAGTTTGTGTCATGGTAAGATAACACGAACGTCCCGGCGATTTATTCCCGTAAAATATTACATGAGATTGAATTGATGTTTTAATACTAACACATTTCTTTTGACAATCTATAATTTCCCCATGATTTATCAACCAATCCATTCCGAGAATTACATCGAATTCTCCTAACTTTATCGGTATCAGATCTACCAATAATTTACAACCTTGAATATCTACGCAACATCTCCTATGAATATCTTCAACATGAATTATCTCTTCGTTTGCTACCTTAATGTTCAAAGGTATAAGCAACTTTTCAGGAAGTAATCCTAATCGTTTAGCAAAATCACATGCGATAAACGAACAAGTAGCACCCGAGTCAAACAGCACGTATGCATTTAAGTTTTGATCAGAATAATACTTGCAACTACGTCCCCCGAGGCCATCGCGTCTTGGACGGTCATATTAAAGGTACGGGCCATCGGCCTACCCGGCTGCGCGGGACCCCCAATAGTTAACTTACCACTATTGACGCCCTTATTCCCGTCTGTCCCCTTCTTTGGGCAGTTCTTTGCCATGTAGTCCGTAGACCCACATACAAAGCACCCATGATTCTTCTTCGGGCTTGGACAATTTGGTGCAATATGCCCCTCCTGTCCGCAGTTGTAACACGCGGCCTTACCCTTGAGATAGACTCCTAAATGAGTCTTCCCACAGGTCTTGCAGGCCTCCATCCTCCTCTTAGGGTCTCCTTGTTTCCCTCCGGTATTCCCCGAGCTAACTCCCTTCCTTTTATACCCTTCGCCACTCCCAGCTGGCACCTTCAACCTTCACTCCTCCCTCCACTTTCCCTTTGCTTTTCTTATCCTTGTGGTATTGGCTCAGCGCCTCACTACCACCTTCGGTAATTATTGCCTTCTCTAAAACAACCCCAAAGGAAGTACTTTAGAACACAGAGATACGATTATAGAGCCAGGGTTTCAAGCCCTGCTCGAACCGTCGAGCTTTCCTCACCTCGGTATCCACTTGATGTGGAGCGAACCTTGCCAGTTCATTAAACTTGGCAGCATACTGGGGAACCGTCATGTCCCCTTGTTTCAAATCTAAAAATTGCATCTCCATCCTTCCCTGCATACTCGTGGGAAAGTAGTTCTCGTAGAATATTTCCTTGAACCTCACCCACGTTATAAAAGTTATCCCGGCCCTCGCCTGATTGGCCTCCCACCAAAAGTTGGCCTCTCCCTTCATCATGTAGGTTGCAAAAGCAACCTTTTGGGCCTCGTCGACATTTGCTATCACAAATGCCTTTTCTATCTCCCTCACCCACGTTTGAGCTTCAATAGGGTCCGTAGTTCCTTTGAACTCCGGCGGACCCACACTCTTAAAGTCCTTAAATGTAGTAGCTCGTACTACACCAGGATTCATGGGGATATTAGCCCCAGTTTGGTTAAAAGCTGCGGTTAAAAGGTTCAAAAATTCTTGCATGGGGTTAACCGGACCTCCCTCCGGTTGATTCGTGTTCGCACCTTGGGTACGTGGTACTCTTCTTGGTAGCATTTTGCTGTTACAATAAACACATATTTGGTTATTATGCATTTCCTGTTAGTTAGTTATTATTCCATATTAAACAATAACTTAAACATTTGTTACTCAATATTTTTCGAAAATAAAAACTTATATTAATTCATCATAGTATAATACTACATTGGTTACAAAACACAGCCTAAGCTGGATACATTACTTTCCCGCTATTGCTTTCCAAAAATTGGGAATTACAAAAGACTACCTTTGATTATACAAAAGAGGGCTTTACGTCACTACTATATACACAATATGTACATACCTAACTACTCTAACAACTATTCGATCATATCTGCCTTAAGGCATTCTCGAAATCTACCTTGGCAAGACCGGCAATAATATCACGGCTGATAGTATGTCGCGTCTGCCATATCTCTATAGGATACCCAGCTACCTGCAATTGGAAATCCTCATGAGAACTCCTATGAATATAGGACATTCTCCCTATCTTTTGTTTCTTGGTCTTTAGCTCGCTCCTAAGCTCAAAGACCTCCTGTTTCAGCTCATGGACCTTGTCCTTAGCCAAAACTCTTTCGTCATGTTCCTGTTCCCACATGGACTCCACGTCCGTCTTGTCCTCTATAACCGCTTGGAGCTCCGCCTTCAGCTCCTTGACCTCCTGACAGTAATGTACGTTCCTATCTATCATTGACATGAACAGTGACATCATCGACTCTCCTGGAGTTATCTCTGCTGCTATTGCTACTGGGTTAAAGGACACTGCTTCAACTTCTTCTTCTATCATGTCGTCAAATACAGACATGAGGTCTAAGCTTTTGGAGTCTCTAGACTCCACCACAACTATCTCAGGATCTCCTGTTATGGGGTTCGGTATGATTTCTATCTGGTTTACCGACCCTTCGCTGACTACCTGTACATCTCTATTTTCACCTGACATCTATAACAACAAAAAGAGTTGATTAGTAAACATCAGTATAATAAAATACATAACATATATGATGCATTTTTTATAAGGTTAACTTTTATCTTTTATTCTTTGACTTTTCATAAGGTTATGACTTAAGGTTTTACTTCCCCCCTTAAGTTTTATAACCTAATGCTTTGATACCAACCTGTGACGCCCCCAAATTCGGGTATCTTCCAACCCGACATATGGTGTTACACGGTGTTACAGTTCACATAAACATTCAATTGAAATGCCTCAAAAGAATGGATATGTCTATATATATATATATATATATCAAAAGAATATTTACATTCCTCAGGTTCTTTACAACCAATACAGTGTCTTTGTCATAATACCAATATTATTTAATACAAAACCTATACTATTACATAAGCAATCTACGGGTTCGCCTTTGCCTTCCCTTTATCCTTCTTTGGATCCATCGATTAGATTTTGTCTTTATTTGCATTCATATGGTTCAAGCAAAATGAGCCTAACTAGCTCAAATAAGTACAACAATTCTAGTAAAATAGCATGCTTGAAACATAGGAATCGTATATCTTCAATAACTGAACAATAGTTACGAAGTACTATTGATAATTCAAAATAACACTTCTTTTCATTCAAAACGTTTTACAACAACAATATTCAGTAAAACATCAATTTCGATTCAAAACCGTAAGCATTTCATAAGTACTTTGAAAAGGACATCCCGGCACTAAGTCCGTAAGTCCGGTATAGCTTACGAGCACGTCTAGGTGATCAGCCTATAGTACTCTATGTTGATCAACACTACATTCATTAAACGTGTATACGTTTAAGTTGTGGCAACCTCTCGCGTGCTGTCGCTGTTTGACGACAAAACATTTTAGCATACTAAATCTACTTTTGAAAACCACAACAATATTAGTTTGGTAAATCCTTATCAACACTTGATAGAATAATATAGCATACGTCTAGCCGAAAGGATTGGCTTTGACATTCCTCAGATACTAACTCATGTGAAGAATACATGAATCACAAAGACTTGCCCAGATCGAACTGGAACAAGGGTTAGAGAACTTACCTTTAGCGTCTGCTACAATTTATAACACGTGCACTTTACGTCTTTAAGGTCTCTACATTAGATGATAGCATAACATAGAACATTAGGTCATGAATGATCACACATGGTTCCTAAAGAATCTTACCCTACTTCTCAATCTAATTACATATTAGATTTGTTATTATAGGTTTTGGCTTTCCATTACGTCATTCTTACATTCATAAGTAATTGACTTAGTCTTAACCTTAAGTGTGCATACTTAAGTTCTAATATGTCTTAACAATGTTTCATTAAGATCTTCATTTAATTATTTATCAATTACTAACCATGCTATTTATATAAACATTCATTATTGTCTTGGTCTTGAGGCTGGCCGCAACGCCAGCTCTATGCACCAGAAAATTTCCACAGACTTTTTATTTTGTCAGATTTTCGGACTCGTAACTTCTTCGTTATAAGTCCGAATTGGCTCGTTTAAGAGCCTACGGTTCACAAATCACGTTCTCTATGTATTCATTCAAGAATCTTATCTATTCGACTTCGTTTGCTAAAATTCCACCTATTAGTCCATTTTTAACGAAAACGATAAACGTTCGTGAGCGTTCAACTTTCGTTTTCTTCGTTTCTAAGTCGAGAATCAAGCCATTTTCGAGTCGCAACTCTATAATGCCAAATATGACTTGTCTCCATCGAAAACCAACGTTTACGACTTCAAACACAAAATATGACTTCCAATCCGAGAATTTCACGAATTCGACGATTATCGTCCAATCGTGCAAATTCCAACGAAACCTCAATACTAATCATTCTAAGTGGATTTTAATCAACATGTATACATTACAAGTTACTTATTACACTAACTTATATTTAAGGTAGGTTTTGACTTATTCTCACAAGTCAATGACTTGTTTAACTCATTAACTACAATTCTCATGCTTATGACAACATATGGAAATTCTTCATAAGTTCATCAAGTTATTTAAGTTCAAGTTGCTTATTCAACTTATTCGGCTTAAGTCCATTGCTTATCAACTTCCCTTATGTTCTTAGTATCTAAATTCATTAGATTACACTTCTCTTATCCACCTACCATGATAGAGATAGAAGAGACAAGATCAATTACCTTTGATGATTACTTCACTTGCTTTGGAAATCTACTAAGGAAAGGTTAAGCTCAAAGTGCTTATTGACTCTAACAAATAAGTTGTTTGAGAGAGAATTGTTGGATGAAATAACAAACTCCAAATGAATGAAAAGGCTTGCTATTTATAGAGCTTTCAAGGTTAGGGTAATTAAGTCATTATATCCTCCCACCTCCTTAAACTAACCTCCTTACTATTCATTGCTTGTTGCCCACAACTCTTATCCATTCCTTGGTCATTACTTAAAATTCTTGCCCAACAAGTTTATCCATGGGTTGCCCCATGGATCCTCATTAACTAATGGATCATACTTTGGACTTAGTGCTTAATTCAATTAACTTATCTTTGGGCTTGTATTAATCCACTATGGGCTTCATGTTATTAATACTTGGGCTTTAAGAATAATCAACCTATGTTTACACCTTTGAGCTAATGGACTTGCACAAGATATAACCCACAAATTTCATTTCATTAGATTTTAATACAAACACTCTCATTCCAAATTTAAGTCCGCAAGCGAATTATTGCGTTTTCCATTCTTAGATTATTATTACATAATCCATCTCGACTCGATATTATAACGTTACGTATTTCTCGGAAGTTCAAAAATAATTCCCGAGCAATAATCGGTGAGTAGTGTTTTTCGTAAACTTTCTCGGAAAACATTTATTTTCGTCTTGAAAATTCAAACACTTTAATTCATTCACGTTTTTTAAATACTACGATCTTCTGACGTTTCTAGGTTATAGAACGTCATACATCTTATCAACACATATAATAACAAGTAATATTATTTTATTCATTATTTAATTCTTTCAAATGTTTTTACAAAGGATCCGAATTTCTCGGTCGTTACAAAACTAGCACACCTCTCTCTCTCACTAAAAACCGAACCCTCTCTTTCTTTTCTCTCTTATATGTTGCTAGCTTGGGAGAAAAAGAAGAAGAAGAATGATAAGCGAAATGAAAGATTTCTAGCAAATGAATGTGTGATAAAACTATTATCCCCTATACTTTGGTTGTCCCATGGATAAAAGACTTCATCTTATCTCTTTCAATTAAGCCTAATCATGTGATTAAGGGTGCTAATTAAGCTTTTCACCAATGGGAGCATGACACACTTGTCCTTGTGTGTAAGATTTCTACTTATGGAATTAACTTGATTAGCTTAATAATCTTGCCTTAAAAAGGCTAATGTGGCCGGTCCTCCTTGTTCCATTATCTCCTCCATTTTGCTTTTATTTTAATGCACAAATTTAATTAATCAAAAGTCTAAAATACCCTTAATCAAGTGGGCTAAGTATTGGTTTGCATTTTATTTCTTTTGGGCTTCTCCTTTAATTGTTTTGGGCCATGTAAAGAACATAGTCTAACAATTTTAATATATGCTACCCAAATTATTTGTGACGCCCCCAAAATTAGGTATACATCACCCATCTTGGGTCGCCAGATACATGGTACATAATTCAAATACAACTTACTAATACCACTGTCGTGTACAATACGACAAAACATAAACTGTGAGTTTGAATACAAATATTATCTACTAGAGATTATACAAACTCAAAAGGAGTCCTCATTACAATTATTATCACACTATTTCACAGAATGGTGAGGACTACTAATGTTATCCTCTGGACCATCACTCCGTTTCCCGACTCGTCCCAGCTATATTCTCATTTCCTGAAGAGAACAATGAAGAAAGGGTGAGCTCAACTAGCCCAGTAAGAAATATTATGACTAAGATAATGCAGAATAAATTATCATTAGCCTCCAACAATGTTAAACTGAGAAAATATAATAGACATCAAGTTTAAGCTGCGGTAGAACAAGCAATCCATTAAAAGAGTCAAGTAGAGAATAGAATCTACTATCTTTTATGATTTAAAAAGTTTTTCATCACTTTTATCGCTGAGACTCAGCTCAATAAATAATCCACATCATTAAATCATCCCTGCACTACAAGCCAAGGATATTCTTTAGTATCACGACCACGAATTATCCATGCACTAGAGGCCAAAGATAATCGTGTTTTCATCAACGGTCCTGATCATGCCATAAAACAATTCATCTTTGCTCCCTTCAAGAAGAGAATCCATAGCCATAATCATACCAAAGCTCGTCCATCAATGCACTACGGCCAATGAGGACTTTTAATTTTCACATCATTTGTAACATTACGGTCATGATTATACCGAATAATCCTCGGTCATAATCATACCAAGTCCATCTATGCACTCTTTCGAGCCACAGATGACTTTCAACATAACATAAACATGAGGATGATGACAATGATATAAGAATTCAATTAAAACAAGTTCAAGAATTAATTTGTCCAGGAACCAATAACGTCCAAATTGTCAACATGATCTTCTTTTTGTAGAGTAAAATTCAAGAATGATCGGAAGAATATTTCCATGAAAAGATTTGGATGAAGTGCAAATATCAAGGATATTCTACTAATTTCATGGAGTATAGAAGTCAAAACTTTAACCAACTAAGTATAATAAAGAATGGAATAACAAAAGAAATCACCGTGCATGCGGTGACTTAGATGTATAAAGTTATTCAACAAAATAATAATAACGGAACCAAGTCAAGCAAAATTTGCACCGGGATGGGATGTTCCAATGTAAGAATAATAAAGATGCGGAACCAGTCCGGTGTAAAACAACATGTGGTGTTCTAACGGAATAAATAATAAAAAGGCGGAACCGGTGGGTGTAAAACATATCTGATGTGATGTTCAAAGCAGAATAATAGAAGAATGTCACCAAGTATAGGGTATCAGCGTATACAAAGTTATTCCAACAAGAATCATAAGAAATGGAATAACAACAGTTCTCTTCATGAATAAGAAAGAATAACACCCCTCACTAGTAAAATAATACTTGATATAAGAGTAGTGAAGTCGCGAAGAAAACTTTTCTTCTATCTCTCTATAGTCTCTCTCTATAGTTTTTCTCTCTAGAGTTCGGTGAATTAAGTAAGAAAATAATGAAGGAATGAGCTTTATTTATAGAAAAATGGAATGCATAGTAACTAATCCATGAGCGGTCCAGATTGATTTACTTTAATCGACGGTCCATATTTAAAGAAAAATCTTTTAAATAAAATATAATATATTCTATTTATATAAAAAGATTTTTACTATATGCAAATAGTATCTGGCATTATGAAAATACTATGCATAATAAAATATAATATATTATATTTATAGAATAACTTTAATAAAGTATTCTATTTTATATAAAAAGATTTTACTATGCAAAAACACTATGCATAATAGAATATAATATATTCTATTTATAGAATAACTTTAATAAAGTATTTATTTTTTATATAAAAGATGTTTCTATTTTATTACGTTAATAATACTGAATAAAACAAAACTTCTAAATTAACAATAATTGAATCAAATAATGTGAGATATCTATCGAGAAACTATTGTAGCAATAATTGAACAAAAGCGGGTGACTTCTCACATAAATATTAATAATCAATACCGGTGTGCTACTTATGCAACAACGCGTATTCATTGTATTTTTACTACTACTGAGTAGTTCAACAATTATCAGCAAGTAAAACTTTTGCCGTTATTTTCAATAAAATATTTTGTCATTTTCTCAATCAAAACAATAATTCCGTTGTAGGGTCCACGATGATTGTCTTGGAGTAAATGCGAATATTTCACATTTAAAGCGAATATTCCCCAGACCAATCGAATATAATATGACAACTTACATACTTTGCAAAATTTATAAATATTACCCACTACTATAACATTATCTCAAATTCACACCATAATATAAAAAAATTATTTCGAGAAAATTAATTCTTTATTCATAAAAACGGGGTTTCACAATCTCCCTCCTTATGGAATTTACGCCCTCGAAATTTACGTACGATACACGGTATCTTAGAAACGGTGAGGATACCTTAACTTCATTTTAGATTCTAACTCTTGAGGTATAACCCTTGAGTGTTGGATACAATTCTTCTTATCCAAGATTTTAACACGAGATCTCATACGTTAAATCATCCGCTATCTCGTCCGATTCTAAATTAATAATGTGGTTCGGGTCATCCACATATTTACGTAACATCGATACGTAAAAAAAAAGTTTTGAACACATAACATACTTGGCGGTAAAACGAGTCTATAGGCCACAGTTCCTACTTCATCGAGGATTTCAAATGGGCCAATTAAATCGAGGGTTGAGATTTCCTTTCTTCGTCGATTCTTGCTTCTAGAATAACGCCCTCTTGAACCTTCTTCTTCACATTCATCAGCTCTGAGTATGTAGCTTGAGCGGCTTTAACTTTATCGATTAAAGTCGATTCTACTCGTATATTCGTTATCTTCACTTGGGTTCCTAGAGTCTTTAACTCTATCTTCATCATTTGTAAGTCATACGAAATGGGCCTTTGTGTTAACAACATCGCACTCGTAAATGCATACGATCTTCTACTCAACGCGTCAGCTACCATGTTCGCTTTCCCACGATGGTATTGAATGGTACGATCGTAATCTTCAACAGCTTGAGCCAACGTATTTGGCGCGTGTTACGTTCGTTTTAAGTAAAGAAATATTTGAGGGTTTTAGAAATGGGTTTTTTACTGTGGTCAAAATAAAATTCAATTTCATGCTCTAGGGGTGGACTAGGAAGTCTTCATGAATACGTCAAGAAATTTATTAACGATAGAAATATCATTCAAAACTGTTACTCTCATCCAAGACTTAGATAGTACGTCCGTTGATACCAACTGTGACTTCTATCCCATAACCTAGATAGCACCTCACAATGATACCTATCAACTTGTCATCGTCATTCACGACGCGTCGCCTCAAGAAGTCGGCGGCGGTGCGTTCCACACGAGGAAGTCATCAACAAAAGGATCGGGGCTCTTTACTTATGACTTGATATGACAATGATTGAATTTAGTGGTTTGGTTGCTTGAATTCGCATAATAGGTTGGTTAGGAATATGAAAGCTATCAACCTTACAAAAAACATGATGAGTAGTTAACCAATCGTTTCAAAAAAAACCACATCAAAGGAAAGTATTTTCAAAGAGATAAGATCGAAAGGTAACGTGAAAGTGTCGATTTGAATCAAACAAGATTTATAAACAGTGGAGGTAACGAAGGTTTCTCCCAATGGAGTTTAAATAGATAAATCAAAGTTTAACTTCTCCGGAGTTAAGTACAAACATTGAACACAACTAGGTGAAATAAAAGAGTGAGTAGAACCGGTATCTAACACGGTATAGACTTCGTAAGAGCTTATGATTAACTTACCCGTGATAATTTTATTCAGGTTCCTCGTCACGAGAAAAAAAAAACGCTCTCTCTTAAACTACAAGCTTTGGCTTGTCTAGGACAACCTTTGGCATCACTATCCCAGTTGGACTTGACTTCATCATACGACAAAATCGAGCTAGGTGACCTTCTCTTCCGCAATTAAAACACACTTTGGATTGTTGCGTACAGTTTGGACGGATGTGTCCCTCTTGTCCGCATTTGAAACATACGACCGATGGGCGTTCTTCTTCCTTATAAGCGGGTCTTTGGTCTTAAGCGTCTTCACGTCATTGTTGAACCTTCTCTTCTTAAAATGTCCATTCTTATTATCTTGGCCATGATTACCACCGAAATGGTTACCATTCTTGGCATGATAATATCCTCCACGATGGTTATCGTTGTTCCGATGACCTTTGCCACTGGTATGATTATTATCGTGTTGTTGGTTGTTGCCTTTTAGTTTTGTTGACTCATTATCGCGCTCCAATAACTGAGCCCTATTCACAACATCTGAATATAAACAAAGTTTGTGAGAAATGAGGTATTGACGTATATCGGGTTTCAAACCTCGCAAAAACATTCGCGTCATTCGCTCCTCATTATCAACCAAATGGAATGCAAACCGGGATAACTCCGCAAACTTAGCCTCGTACTGCGACACGGTCATATTGTTTTGCTCCAGCTTGATGAATTCTACCTCGTTCATGTGACGAATACTTTCAGGAAAGTACTTATCGTTGAATAATTCTTGGAACTTCTCCCAAGACATCTTGAAAGTCGTCAGTCGGTAGTGCGTTTCTGATTCCCACCAATGATCTCCTTCTTCACGCAACATAAAGGTGGCGAATGGAACCTTTTGCTCCTCTCGAGCATTCCAAGACATCAAATATCTTGGTAATCTGCTTTATCCATGTCTCGCCTTAAGTGGTTCTAGCTTTCCCAAAAACTCCGGTGGTCCCAGCTCCTTGAGCCCTTAGCGGTGACGGTCGTGGGTTACCATTGTTTCCATCTGCATTATGGATGTGAGGCTCGCCGCTTCGTTGTTGCATGAATTGCTCCTTAAACTTCTTAGCGGTGGATGTCGTCAGAGAGTTATCGATATTTCTACGCATTTTGGGACGGGGCGCCTTCGCTTTGTTGTTGCATGAATTGCATAAAGCCTCGACCATCCCATCATTCACCATTTCGCCGGTGTTGTTATTGTTTTCATGAGGAGTATTATCCTGCGGTTGCACATTATCACGATTATTGATCTGTGGAGACTCAGCGGTCTCTGTGCTCCATTGATAATCTCAACATTCTTGGATGCCATTTTCAAACAACGCCACAAAACAAGGGTTAATTAACATATCACATATTATCCCTATACTCTGGTGAACCAATTAAATACCACATAAACTTGGGTAGTCATACTAGCGAAGGAATTCCCATCTCTCCCCTCCTAGTTACGGTCTCACATCTTAGCGAGGATCATATCCCTAAGCTTTGATACCAACTATGGCGCCCCCAAAATTAGGTATACATCACCCATCTTGGGTCGCCGGATACATGGTGCGTAATTCAAATACAACTTACTAATACCTTTGTCGTGTATGCAATACAATGACAAAACATAAGCTTGTGAGTTTGAATACAAATATTATCTACTAGAGATTATACAAACTCAAAAGGAGTCCTCATTACAATTATTATCACACTATTTCGAGAATAGTGAGGGACTACTAATGCTATCCTACGGACCATCACTCCGTTCCCAGGCTCGTCCGGCTATATTCTCATTTCTGAAGAAAACGGTGAAAGAAAGGGTGAGCTCAACTAGCCCGATAAGAAATATTATGACTAAGATAATGCGAGAATAAATTATCATTAGCCTCAACAATGTTAAAGCGATAAAATACAATAGACATCAAGTTTAAGCTGCGGTGAACAAGCAATCCATTAAAAGAGTCAGTAGAGAATAGAATCTACTATCTTTTATGATTTAAAAGTTTTTCATCACTTTTATTATTTGAGACTCATTTCAATAAATAATCCACATCATTAAATCATCCCCGCTTTTCTACAAGCCGAGGATATTCTTTAGTATCACGACCACGAATTATCCATGCACTTACGGGCCAAAGATAATCGTGTTTTCATCAATGATCTGATCATGCCATAAAACAATTCATCTTTGTTCCCTTGGTAGAAGAGAATCCATAGCCATAATCATACCAAAAGCGTCCATGATGCACTACGGGCCAATGAGGACTTTTAATTTTCACATCATTTGTAACATTACGGTCAGTATTATACCGAATAATCCCTGGTCATAATCATACCAAGTCCATCTATGCACTACATGCCACAGATGACTTTCAACATAACATAAACATGAGGATGATGACAATGATATAAGAATTCAATTAAACATGTTCAAGAATTAATTTGTCCAAGAACCAATAACGTCCAAATTGTCAACATGATACTGTTTTGTAGAGTAAAATTCAAGAATGATCAGAAGATTATTTTCATGAAAAGATACTGGATGAAGCGCAAATATCAAGGATATTCTACAAATTTCATGGAGTATAGAAGTCAAAACTTTAACCAACTGAGTATAATAAAGAATGGAATAACAAAAGAAATCACCATGCATGCGATTGCCGCGCAAGGCGGTTTATTCAGCGAGAATAATAATAACGGAACCGAAGTCGGTGCAAATTCACCGCAAGCGAGGATGTTCAACGAGAATAATAAAATGATGGAAACGAGTAAGGCGTGTAAACACTGACGACAGGATGTTCAAATGAGAATAATAAAGGCGGGAGTAATAAAAACATTGGACGAGGATGTTCTAACGGAATAATAATAAAAGAGCGGAACCAGTCGATTGATAAACACAAGACGAGGATGTTCCAGCGGAATAATAGAAGAATGTCACCAAGTATAGGGTAGAGCACAGCGTATCTGAGTTATTCCAACGAGAATAATAAGAAATGGAATACAACAAGTTCTCTTCATGAATAAGAAAGAATAATATCCTTCTAGTAAAATAATACTTGATATAAGAGTAGTGAAGTAAAAAACTTTTCTTCTATCTCTCTATAGTCTCTCTCTATAGTTTCTCTCTCTAGAGTTAAATTGAATTAAGTAAGAAAATAATGAAGGAATGAGCTTCTATTTATAGAAAAATGGAATGCATAATAGTAACTAATCCATGAAGCGGTCGAGATTGATTTACTTTAATCGACGGTCCATATTTAAAGAAAAATCTTTTAAATAAAATATAATATATTCTATTTATATAAAAAGATTTTTACTATGAAACTTACTATGTGGGCACTATGCAAACACTATGCATAATAAAATATAATATATTATATTTATAGAATAACTTTAATAAAGTATTACATTTTATATATAAAAGATTTTACTATGCAAAACACTATGCATAATAGAATATAATATATTCTATTTATAGAATAACTTTAATAAAGTATTCTATTTTTATATAAAAAGATGTTTCTTTTTTATTACATTAATAATCTGAATAAAACAAAAATTCTAAATCAACAATAATTGAATCAAATAATGTGAGATCTTATCGAAACTATTGTAGCAATAATTGAACAAAAGCGGTGACTTCTCACATAAATATCGATAATCAATCTGTGTGCTACTACTTATGCAACAGCAGCGTATTCTTGTACTTTTACTAAAGAGAGTAGTTCAGCGGTATCAACGGTAAAACTTTTGCCGTTATTTTCAATAAAATATTTTTGTCGTTTTCTCAATCAAACAATAATAATTCCGTTTGTGGGGTCCACCAATGATTGTGCCGTAGTAATACGAATATTCACATTTAAAAGCGAATATTCCCAGAGCCAATCGAATATAATATGACAACTTGCATACTTTGCAAAATTTATAAATATTACCCACTACTATAACATTATCTCAAATTCACACCATAATAAAAAAAAATTATTTAGAAAATTAATTCTTTATTCATAAAACGGGGTTTCACTGATCTCCCTCCTTATGGAATTTCGCCCTCGAAATTTACGTACGATACTGGTATCTTAGAGCAACGGTGAGGATACCTTGACTTCATTTTGATTCTAACTCTTGAGGTATAACCCTTGAGTGTTGGATCGATTCTTCTTATCCAAGATTTTAACACGAGATCTCATACGTTAAATCATCCGCTATCTCGTCCGATTCTAAATTAATAATGTGGTTGGGTCATCCACATATTTACGTAACATCGACACGTTAAAAAAAGTTATGAACACGTAACATACTTGGCGGTAAGCGAGTACATAGGCCGCGGTTCCTACTTCATCGAGGATTTCAAATTGACTAATTAAATCGAGGGTTGAGATTTCCTTTCTTCGTCTATTCTTGCTTCTAGAATAACGCCCTCTTGAACCTTCTTCTTCACATTCATCAGCTCTGAGTATGTAGCTTGAACGGCTTTAACTTTATCGATTAAAGTCGATTCTACTCGTATATTCGTTATCTTCACTTGGGTTCCTAGAGTCTTTAACTCTATCTTCATCATTTGTAAGTCATACGAAATGGGCCATTGTGTTAACAACATCGAACTCGTAAAAGCATACGATCTTCTACTCAACACGTCAGCTACCACGTTCGCTTTCCCACGATGGTATTGAATGGTACGATCGTAATCTTCAACAACTTGAGCCAACGTATTTGGCGCATGTTACGTTCGTTTTAAGTAAAGAAATATTTGAGGGTTTTAGAAATGGGTTTTGTACTGTGGTCAATATAAAATTCAATTTCACGCTCTAGGGGTAGGCTAGGAAGTCTTCATGAATACGTCAAGAAATTTATTAACGATAGAATTATCATTCAAAACTGTTACTCTCATCCAAGACTTGGATAGTACGTCACATTGATACCAACTATGACTTCTATCCCTTAACCTAGATAGCACCTCACAATGATACCTATCAACTTGTCATCGTCATTCACGACGTCGCCTACAGAAAGTCTGGCTTTGGTGCATTCCACACCAGGAAGTCATCAACAAAAGGATCGGGGCTCTTTACTTATGGCTTGATATGACAATGATTGAATTTAGTGGTTTGGTTGCTTGAATTCGCATAATAGGTTGGTTAGGAATATGAAAGCTATCAACCTTATGAAAAACATGATGAGTAGTTAACCAATTGTTTCAAAAAAAAAACCACATCAAAGGAAAGTATTTTCAATGAGATAAGATCGAAAGGTAACGTGAAAGTGTCGATTTGAATCAAACAAGATTTATAAACAGTGGAGGTAACGAAGGTTTCTCCCAATGGAGTTTCAATAGATAAATCAAAGTTTAACTTCTCCGGAGTTAAGTACAAACATTGAACACAACTAGGTGAAATAAAAGAGTGAGTAGAACCGGTTATCTAACACGGTATAGACTTCGTAAGAGCTTATGATTAACTTACCCGTGATAATTTTATTCAGGTTCCTCGTCACGAGAAAAAAAAACGCTCTCTCTTAAACTACCGGCTTTAGCTTGTTTGGGACATCCTTTGGCATCACTATCCCAGTTGGACTTGACTTCATCATACGACAAAATCGAGCTAGGTTACCTTCTCTTCCGCAATTAAAATACGCTTTGGATTGTTGCGTATAGTTTGGACAGATGTGTCCCTCTTGTCCGCATTTGAAACATACGACCGATGGGCGTTCTTCTTCCTTATAAACGGGTGCTGGTGCCAACGTCTTCACGTCATTGTTGAACCTTCTCTTCTTAAAATGTCCATTCTTATTATCTTGGCCATGATTACCACCGAAATGGTTACCATTCTTGGCATGATAATATCCTCCACGATGGTTATCGTTGTTAGATGGCCCGTTGCCACCAGATATGATTATTATCGTGTTGTTGGTCGTTGCCTTTTGGTTGTCTTGACTCATTATCGCGCTCAATAAGCGAGCCCTATTCACAACATCGAATATAAACAAAGTTTGTGAGAAATGAAGTATTGATGTATATGGGTTTCAAACCTTGCAAAAACATTCGCGTCATTCGCTCCTCATTATCGACCAAATGGGATGCAAACCGGGATAACTCATGCAAACTTAGCCTCGTCTTTGTGACACGGTCATATTGTTTTGCTCAACTTGATGAATTCTACCTCCTTCGTGTGATGAATACTTTCGGAAAGTACTTGTCGTTGAATAATTCTTGGAACTTCTCCCAAGACATCTTGAGTGCGTCCAGGTGAGTGCTTTTCTGATTCCCACTGATGATCTCCTTCTTCACGCAACATAAAGGTGGCGAATGGAACCTTTTGCTCCTCGACCATTCAAGACATCAAATATCTTTGTAATCGCTTTATCCATGTCTCGCCTTAAGTGGTTCTAGCTTTCCAAAAACTCGGTGGTCCCAGCTCCTTGAAGCGCTAGAAGCGGTGACCGGTCGTGGGTTACCATTGTTTCCACTGCATTATGGACGAGGCTGCCTTCGCCATTGTTGTTGCATGAATTGCTCCTTAAACTTCTTAGCGGTGACCGTCGAGAGTTATCGATTTTACTACTGCATTTTGGACAGGAGTTGCCTTTACTTTGTTGTTGCATGAATTGCATAAAGCCTCTCGACCATCCATCATTCACCATTTCATCGGTGTTATTGTTTTCATGAGGAGTATTGTCCTCTGGTTGCACATTATCACGATTATTGATCTGTGGAGACTCAAGCGGTCTCCTGTGCTCCATCGATAATCTCAACATTCTCGGATGCCATTTTCAAACACCGCCACAAAACAAAGGGTTAATTAACATATCACATATTATCCCTATACTTTGGCCAGACCAATTAAATACCACATAAACTTAGGTAGGTCATACTAGCGAAGGAATTCCCCGTCTCTCCCCTCCTAGTTCTTGTCTCACATCTTTGCCGGGGATCATATCCTAAGCTTTGATACCAATTGTGACACCCCCAAAATTAGGTATACATCACCCATCTTGGGTGCGCCGGATACATAGTACGTAAATTCAAATACAACTTACTAATACCATTTATGCGTGTACAATACGACAAAACATAAACTGTGAGTTTGAATACAAATATTATCTACTAGAGATTATACAAACTCAAAAGGGGTCCTCATTACAATTATTATCACACTATTTCACAGAATAGTGAGGACTACTAATGCTATCCTCTGGACCATCACTCCGTTCCCCGACTCGTCCCAGTTATATTCTCATTTTCTGAAGAGAACAATGAAGAAAGGGTGAGCTCAACTAGCCCAGTAAGAAATATTATGACTAAGATAATGCGAATAAATTATCATTAGCCTCCAACAATGTTAAGCGATAAAATACAATAGACATCAAGTTTAAGCTGCGGGTGAACAAGCGATCCATTAAAAGAGTCAAGTAGAGAATAGAATCTACTATCTTTTATGATTTAAAAAGTTTTTCATCACTTTTATCATTTGAGACTCAACTTAATAAATAATCCACATCGTTAAATCATCCACCGCACTCTGGCCGAGGATATTCTTTAGTATCACGACCACGAATTATCCATGCACTACTGGACCAAAGATAATAGTGTTTTTCATCAGCGGTCCCCGATCATGCCATAAAACAATTCATCTTTGCTCCCTTGGTCAAGAGAATCCATAGCCATAATAATACCAAAAGCGTCCATCGATGCACTACGGCCGATGAGGACTTTTAATTTTCACATCATTTGTAACATTACGGTCATGATTATCTTAGAATAATCCGGTCATAATCATACCAAGTCCAACTATGCCTTCTGAGGCCACAGATGACTTTCAACATAACATAAACATGAGGATGATGACAATGATATAAGAATTCAATTAAACAAGTTCAAGAATTAATTTGTCCAGGAACCGATAACGTCCAAATTTTCAACATGATCTTTGCTTTGTAGAGTAAAATTCAAGAATGATTAGAAGAATATTTCCATGAAAAGATCTTTGGATGAAGCGCAAATATCGAGGATATTCTACTAATTTCATGGAGTATAGAAGTCAAAATTTTAACCAACCGAGTATAATAAAGAATGGAATAACAAAAGAAATCACCGTGCATGCGGTACTTACAGAGCGGTTATTCAACAAAATAATAATAACGGAACCGGTCGGTGCAAAATTTTGCAAGCAGGATGTTCAAAAAGAATATAAAGATGCGGAAACCGGTCAGATGTAAAAAACACGTTGAGCACGTACAGACGGATGTTCCAATGTAATAATAAAGACGGCGGAAGCCCGGTTAGGTATAAAACTCAGAGAGCAGGATGTTCTACGGAATAATAATAATAAAAGCTAAACCAGTCCGGTGTAAAACATACAAACAGGATGTTCCCACAAAATAATAATAAAAGAATGTCACCAAGTATAGGGTAGGCCAGCATTATACTGAGTTATTCAAGCAGAATAATAAGAAATGGAATAACAAGTTGTTCTCTTCATGAATAAGAAAGAATAACACCCTTACTAGTAAAATAATACTTGATATAAGAGTAGTGAAGTAGAAGAAAACTTTTTCTTCTATCTCTCTATAGTCTCTCTCTATAGTTTCTCTCTACAGAGTTCGGTGAATTCGTAAGAAAATAATGAAGGAATGAGCTTTATTTATAGAAAAATGGAATGCATAGTAACTAATCCATGAACGGTCAGATTGATTTATTTTAATCGACGGTCCATATTTAAAGAAAAATCTTTTAAATAAAATATAATATATTCTATTTATATAAAAGATTTTTACTATGCAAACACTTATCATGAGCACTATATACAAAAACTATGCATAATAAAATATAATATATTATATTTATAGAATAACTTTAATAAAGTATTACATTTTATATAAAAAGATTTTACTATGCAAAAACACTATGCATAATAGAATATAATATATTCTATTTATAGAATAACTTTAATAAAGTATTTCATTTTATATAAAAGATGTTTCTATTTTATTACGTTAATAATACTGAATAAAACAAAACTTCTAAATCAACAATAATTGAATCAAATAATGTGAGATCTTATCAGTAACTATTGTAGCAATAATTAAACAAAAATGGTGACTTCTCACATAAATATCAATAATCAATAACCGTGTGCTACTTATGCAACAATAGCGTATTCTTTGTACTTTTACTCTGAGAGTAGTTCAACAAGATCAATGGTAAAACTTCCGCCGTTATTTTCAATAAAATATTTTTGTCGTTTTCTCAATCAAATAATAATTCCGTTATGGGGTCAATTGATGATTGTGTCGTCGTCTGAATATTTCTGTTTAAAAGCGAATATTCCCAGACCGATCGAATATAATATGACAACTTGCATACTTTGCAAAATTTATAAATATTACCCACAACTATAACATTATCTCAAATTCACACCATAATATAAAAAAAATTATTTCGAGAAAATTAATTCTTTATTCATAAAATCTGGGGTTTCACATTGTTTATTTAGGGTCGGGGTTACTATTCACGTATACGGCACTATTCACGAATACGACACTATTCACAAAAAAATTAAATTTTTGTTTTTGTCCAAGATATCTATTATGGATACTAGCTTTGATTGTATCCATGTTTGGATCTTCATTCTTAAATTTTACTCCACTATGGTTATTTATGAAGTATTTTTGAACTTGGATTGTTTAAAGTACGAGTCCTTAGTATTTGTTCTTTTGTTTCACTGAATTCGTTTTCTTTAAAATATTTTTCATCATCCTCAATCCTAAATGATAATATAACTGAATATCTTTGGCCTGTAGTGCAAAGATGAATGATTTTTTGATGAATATCTTTGGGTCGTACTACAAAGATGAACAGGTGTTTAGATTAACATGACCAACTGATGAATATCTTTGGCTCAGTGCAAAAGATGAATATTTGATTCGGATATATGTTGATTGATGTTACTGAGGATAAAATATTGACGATGGACTTTTAAATTCATATATAGAAGATAGTAGATTTTATTCTACTTAACTCTTCTAATGAATTATTATTTCATTGCGAATATTGATTTAAAACCGGTTGTCTATTGTATTCTATTAGATTTTTCCTGTTGAGGACTAACGATAATTTGTTCTATATTATCTTAGTTATAATGTTCTTCTTTGAAATTTGGTTGAGCTCACCCTTTTCCTTTTGTTCCATTTTTCTTCTCAGGAGGCAAGAATGTAGTAAGTACTAGTCGGGGTGTGGAATGATGGTTCTAGAAGTTGTTTTAGTAGTCCTCACTATTTTGTAAAATAGTGTATCAATAATTATAATGAGGACTTATTTGAGTGTGGATATTATCTAGATGACAATATTTGTGTGACACCCCCAAAATAGGTCCATTCCACCCAACCTATTCTGAGTCGCCAAATACATGGTACAGAAAACAACTACAACTTTATTACAACAATTGTTGTGACGCCCCCAAAATAGGTATACATCACCTATTCTGAGTCATCAAATACATGGTACAGAATACAAATACAACTTAATTATACAACTGCATGTAAAGTAAGTCACGACAAAACATAAGCTGTGAGTTTTAATACAAATATTATCGTCTAGACAATATACAAACTCAAATTCAATATTATTACATTTATTTTCCACTATTTCACTGAATAATGAGAACTACTAATGCTATCATCTGGTCCGTCACTCCGTTCCCCGACTAGTCCCTTCTACGTTCTCATTTCCTGAAGAGAACAATAAAAGTAAAAGGGTGAGCTCAACTAACCCAGTAGGAAATATTATGACTAAGATAATGTAGAATATATTATTGTTAGTTTTCTTCAATGTTGTTAAACCGATACAATATAACAACCATCAAGTTTAGCTGCAGCGGAACAAGCAATCCATTAAAAGAGTCAAGTAGAGAATAAAATCTACTATCTTTTATGATTTAGAAGGTTTTTCATCACTTTTATCGCTAGGACTCAGCTTAATAAATAATCCACATCATCGAATCACCCCTGCACTACGGCCAAGGATATTCTTTAGTATCACGACCACAATTATCCATGCACTATGGGCCAAGAATATTTTTGTATTCAATAATGGTCATGATCATGCCAACAACTGTCCATCAATGCTCTACGGGCGGACTTTTTCCACATCATTTGTAACATTATGGTCATGATTCACCGAATAATCCCTGGTCATAATCATACCAAGTCCATCTATGCACTATAGGCCCAGATGACTTTCAACAAAATATTAACATGAGGATGATGTCAATGATATAAGAATTCAATAAAACAAGTTCAAGAATTAATTTATCCAGGAACTAATAACGTCCAAATTGTCAACATGATACTGCTTTGTAGAGTAAAATTCAAGAATGCTCAGAAGAATATTTCCATGAAAAGATAATGGATGAAGCGCAAATATCAAGGATATTCCACTAATTTCATGGAGTATAGAAGTCAAAACTTTAACCAACTGAGTATAATAAGGAATGGAATAACAAAAGAAATCACCAGCACGCGATAGATCAGAAAGGCGAGTTATTCGATAGAATAATAAATAACGGAATCAGTCCAACAAAAACGCATGCATGTGATATTCCAACAAAATAATAAAGACGGAATCAGTCCCGCCGAAACGCATGTATAGGATATTCCAATGTAATAATAAAAGGCGGAATCAGTCCGGCCAGAAAACGCATGCATGTGATATTCCAAATGTAATAATAAAGATTTGAACCAGTCGGCGTAGAACGCATGCATAGGATGTTCCAACAGAATGATAAAGAATGGAACAATGTAAGAATTTCACCAAGTATAGGTAGTAGCTTGGCGTATATAGGTTATTCCAATGTAATAATAAAGAATGGAATAATGTAAGTTCTCTTCATGGATAAGAAAGAAATAATACTTCCTACCTTAGAAAAACTGGATACTGGAATAGTGAGGTAGCAGACTTCTCTTCTTTCTATAATTTCTCTTTATAATAATCACTCTAAAGCTTTTGTGAATTAGTGAGAAATGAAGGAAGAATGAGCTTCTATTTATAAAAAAATATAGTTTCAATAATTGCACGTTTTGGGGCTCGAAAAATTACAGTACAATACCTCCAATTTTTCCTTTATTTTTAATTTAGTCATGGAAGTATTATCAAACTTGCACAACCTCCCCTAATAGTAAATAATGTGATTCAATAGTAAATTATGTGAATCAATAGTTCTAGACATGTGAAAATATGAATTACAAAGATAAGACCTCCATCTATACCTCCATTTTTAACTTAGTCATGCAAGTATTATCAATCTTGCACCAACTCTCCTAATAGTAACAAGAATGTGAAACAATAGTATACATGTGAACAAATAGTTATAATCATGTGAAATAATAGCAATCAATTGCTCATTTATCAGGTTAAATAACCCGATTAGTCAATATAACCTCCGGACATCAATTATTATCGAAATAATTATCGATTTTCACTAACATAAATAATTCCAACACAATGAAACCATTTTTATCAAAATATAAATTTTGAAATTTTGAAGTTTGACTTTTCCCAAAAAAGTCAATCTGTTGATTTTTTGACCAAATAGTGAATTTTGGAAAATTTTGTGTTTATAGACTATTTTACTAATTTCATCGTTTAGGACTCAAATATCACGTCCGCTCCAAATTCAACTCCAACACAACTTCAATTTTAATAATATTCATCATTAATATTATAACTCACAATATTTATCAACCAAGTCGTTCCTGTGAAAAAGGGGCTTTCCAATAAGGATTTCTCCTATCATGCCGCAATTAGGTGACCAAACCTTTCCTCGATGTAACTTCTAGACATTGTAAATATTGTAATTTAATAATATGAATAACTTTGTCGTCTCAATTATTGATTTAATAAAATAACATATTATGCAGTATGATCTATGACAATAATCGAATCAATAATACGAGAGATATGACGCAAAGAATTATCAGAAAGTAATAATCGAGTATAATTGAGTGACTTCTCACGTAAGCATCAATAATCAATACCGTATTGCTACTACGCAACCACGCGTGTAGACATCGTATTTTTACTACGGGTAGTTCAATAGTTAACGAAGAAAACTTCCGCCGTTATTTTCATAAAGTATTTTATCGCGTTTTCTCAATCCGACAATAATTCCGTTATGAGGTCCACCAATGATTGTGTCGTTGTCATTTAATATTCCTGTTAAAACGAATATTTCCCACCAATCGAATATTATATAACAACTTGTGTACTTTGCAAAATTTGTAAATATTACCCACAACTATAACATTATATCAAATCCACACCATAATATTCAAAAATATATTTCGAGAAAATTTAATCTTTATTCAAAAAGTTGGGGTCTTACAATTTTCGTGCAAAATACAACAACACATATGCTGTGAGTTTTGATACAAATATATACCAACTGTGACTCTCATCCCAATCTTGGATAACACGTCACAATGACACCTTACATAAAGGTATAGTCAAAAACTGTTTTAGAAATTAGAATCTTTGGGAAGTGCTCAAGGAAACCTTCATACATGGGAGGCCATGCGTTTAGGTTATAATAGATATCATATGGCCACAGAATTATCCTTGGTTGACCCAATAGACCCCAAAGAAAAACGAGAAGATTACTATCATATTCTTTCCAATGGTGAGTCTTCTCTTGACATATCATTATCTCCACTGTCTCTAATTAAGAATTATACTTCAAACAAACTCCAAGATCATATAGGTAGTGCGCGTAGATATACTCAATAAGTGGATGTGCACAACCCTGTCTAATAATGACACGAGGTTGTATGTCTTTAGACATCTTGTATGATAGTGGCAAAACACCCTTCCAACGTTGGGTTCGCCTCACCCTATTTGATTCACCAAATATAATTACTAAATGATGACCACCGTTCTATTCCCCTGTTATCCCCGCTCGACCTAGCTACACTCTTATTACCTTAAAGGAATTGTGAAGCAAAAGGGTGAGCACATCTAGCTCAGTAAAGAATATCATGACTAAAGATAATTAAATTATTAATAGCCTTCATCAATAATAAATCAGAGATTTAGAACATATGGTAGATGATAAAAAATTTCAACCATAGTTGCAGCGGAACGAGCAATCCATTAGAAGAGTCAAATAGACCATAAAGTCTATTATCTTCTCCATATTAAAAGTCCACCAACAATATTTTATCCCTGCAACATTAATCAACAGTTCCTTTCCACAATTATATGAATAACTCATAATCATAATTGTAATTCTAAATTCCTCTTCGCATCCAGGACGAAGATAATTTTCATCACATGTCTTTACCTGAAACATCAAAGATCATGGTTATACCAAATCACAGTTCCTGTTTATAATCATACTAACAATTTCATCTTTGCACTACGGCCAAAGATATTCATCAACAGACCATCTTTCCATCTTTGAACTACGGGCCAAAGATATTCAACAACAGGTCATCTTTGCACTATGGGCCAAAGATATTCATCAACAATTCATCTTTGCACTATAGGCCAAATATATTCATCAACAGTTCATATTTGCACTACAGGCCAAATATATTCATCAACAGTTCATATTTGCACTACAGGCCAAATATATTCATCAACAGTTCATATTTGCACTACAGGCCAATTATATTAATATCTCAAAGAAATATATAATCATTTCAGAATTTATATAAACAATAATTATAACCATGTTGATCATTTCACCTTTGCACTTAAGCTAAAGATATTCAATTATAAATTCAATGATCATGATCATACCACCAACAATTCAACTTCAGACCATCGACCAAAAGGAACCCATAGTCATGATCATACCAAAATCTACCCATCTTTACACTCAAGTCAAAGAGAAATATCATCATTAGGGTTATAAAAATGTTATATATAATAGTAAAATCAATATAATCAAAACGTCTAGATTTAATCTCAAGAGTAATACTCATAAATCAACTATAATTTGGTTAGAAAAATAAACCAATTTTGTTATGAATAGTAACTCGTGAATAGTAACCCATGAATAGTAACTTTGTGAATAGTAACTCATGAATAGTAACTCGTGAATAGTAACTCATGAATAGTAAACCCGACACAAAAATGTAAAAATTCTACAATAAAATCCATACCAATATTTCGGTATAATGATATTGAAATAACATTTCTTAAACTTATAAACAATTTATTTAAATTGTTTACACTTTACTAAATAATGCATTTAATCATCCTAAAATTCCAAACTCATAAGATTTCATCACCAATAACCAAAACCCTCATCAAAAATCTGCATATACCTCATATAGGATTCTCAAGCCATAAAATCCTATTTTCCAATTTTCTTACTTCACATAACATATTTAATTCATTTACTCATAACTAGTCCATTTTCATGAAAAATACCAAATTAGTTCCAAAAATATTTCTTTTCTGGGTTTTAGCATAATATAGTCCCACATTGAACATATATTTTTCTCAAAATTTTTAAAATTCATTTACTATTTTTCATATGGCCAAAACCGTCGAATATTTAGACATTTATCATAAATTGTAATCTTGTCCAAAAATTCCAAAATTCACAGAGTACACTGATATTATATAGATTTACTCCCAATAAAAATTTCATCAATTTTGGAGTTAACCACAAGGAGTTATAAGCGGTTACTTTTAAAATAGTATTTTCTCATAAAATTCATAACTCTTAATCTATACATCCAAAAATCACCATTTTGCGGACACAATCAATAAAACTCATCAAAATATCATTTCAAATTTTTCCAGAATTTTTGAGAGTCAGAAAAACTACGAAACTGAAAAACATAATAACCCTTAAAATCCCGTACCTCAAAAGAGTAGTACTTCTGACTTGAATATTGGATATAACGCTGAACGAACTTGCGTCGTATAGCAACACTCAAGATATCTAAATACTCACAAAAATATGCTTGATAATATAGAGAGAAAGAAAACTTATTTCTGGTGTGATTTTCAATTCTAACATAAGCACCTATTTATAGGAAAATGCTATAACGCCAAAGGAGACTAAAATAATAAAATATTATTATTCTTATTCAATCTTCTATGCACACCCAATTTGATCAATCAAGCCAACCAATTCTGAAATTCCCAGCAGCCCACATGTTTATAACACAAGTGGGTCCCACCCATAATTTAATAAAAATCATTTTATTTTTCGAAACTTCAGTAATACATAGAAAATAGCCCGTTTATCAAAAAAATACAAATTTTATGTCCATTACACTCAAATCAATTCTCTACAACTTTGTAGCTTTGAGTTTTCCAAATTCCAAACATAAAATATCCAAAATCCACAAACGGATGATTTTAATACCTCCACAATCCACAAAAATAATCGATAAAACACCTCAAGATTAATTCATTCATTTTTATCCACATAAAATAAATATATCCATCATTTATATCCACATAAAATAAATATTTCCTTATCATATAAATCGGTAATTAATTATTCACAAATAATATTACTGTAATCACAATTATAACCAACCAGTAGTTCCTGGAAAGAGGGGCTTTTCAATAAGAATTTCTCCTTCTTGGTTGCGCAATTAGGTGACCCAACATCTCCTCGATGTAACTTTTAGACTTTGCCAATAATGCTATCTAATAATATTATTCAAATAATATGAATTATTGATCCGATAATGGGAAAATCGTGCGTTGACAATTATTGAAACAATAATAATATAAAATATCAACGCAAAGCAATTATTGAATCAATAAAATAAAATATTGAGCGATAATTATCGTAACAATTATTGAGTAGTGCCTTCTCACGTAAGAATCAATAATTCAAAAATACTGTGCAAAACCGTGTGATACTGTGCAACAACGCGTATTACTATACTTTATCCACCGGGTATTCTAACATTATTAACGGTAACCATTACGCCGTTATTTATAAAAACTCAAATTTGTCGTTTTCTTTCATAAAGCGGTTATTACATTATGGGCCCCTAAATGATTAGCGCTTCTTGCACGAATATTCCCTACAAGCAGTAAAGAATATTCTACGACTAAACGAATATTCCCCAACAACAATGAATATTTTATAACCACTTGCGTATTTTAAAAAAAAATCATATATCACCCTTAACTTTAACCTTTTATCAATTTAACCATTTACTAAATAGAAAAATTGAATACTTTTATTTCATAAAATTCGGGGTCTTACAATTTGTATTTAAACTCACAATTTAAGTGTTGTCGTATTTTGCACAATAGTTGTATTAATAAAGTTGTAGTTGTTTCTGTACCATGTATTTGGCGACTCAGAATGGGTGTTGTATACCTTTTTTGGGGGCGTCACAGTTGGTATTAGAGCTTAGGGATATGGTATCTGGCAGAGATCGGGGAATAGAACTAGGAGGGGAGAGACGAGTAAATCCTTCGCTAGTGTGTCCTACCTAAGCTTATTTGTTGGTTGGTCAGAATATAAGGATATTATGTGATATGTTAATTTCTTTAATTAACCCTTGTTTTATGGCAGTATTTGAATATGGCAACTGAGAATGTTAACAGTGGAGTAAATGAGACCGTGGAGACACCTTTACTCACCAATGAGGAGAACGTGCAACAGGCCAACAATGTTCCTCCTGTAAACAACACCACTGAGCAGACGATAAACGACGGGATATTTAGAAGCTTTTTACAGTTCATTCAAAATCAGACGAGGGAGACTCGTGTACAAAATACAGGTGGAAATGATAGCAACGCACGGTTTGTCACAGCCAAACAGTTCAAAGAGTTGGGACCACCAAAATTTGCCGGAAAGCCGGATCCGATCAAGGCGGAAACATGGGTTAAATAAATTACCAAGATATTTGATGTCTTGGGATGCACGGAGGAACAGAAGGTTCCATTCGCCACCTTTATGTTCCGTGGCGAAAGGAAAGGCATTCACGGTGGGAGTTTGTGAAGCGTACCCCACTGCCGCTTTTCAAAGATGTCTTGGGAAACTTTTCAATGACAAGTACTTTCCTGAAAGTATTCGCCATATGAAGGAGGTAGAGTTTATTAGATTGGAATAAAATAACATTACGGTGTCCCAGTATGAGGCGAATTTCGCAGAGTTATCCAGGTTTGCACCTCATTTGGTAGAGAATGAGGAACGAATGACGCGGATGTTTCTGAGAGGTCTAAAACCCAAGATTCGGCAATATCGTATCTCTCATAAATTTTCTTTATATTTAGATGTTGTAAATAGGGCTCAATTATTAGAGCGAGATAATGAGTATGTTCAACCGAAGGACCACAACCAAGGTCATACCGGTGTCAGCAGTCATCGGAGCAATGAAAACCAGCGGGGAGAAAAACATTCGGACAAAAACGGTAACCACTCTAGTGGTAATCGTGGCCATGAAAATAGAATAAGCGAGTCGAGGGGAGATTTTAAAAAGAGGAGATTCAACAATGACAATGTGAAGACCGTCAGCACCAGCAGCAACTGGTTCTAAGGGAGGAGAACGACCACCGGTCGTATGCTATAAATGTGAAAAAGAGGGACACATCAGTCCAAACTGTCCACAACAGTTCAAGGTATGTTATAATTGTGGAAAGGAAGGACATATCGCTCGAGATTGTACTATAGCGAAACCAAGTCCAGCGAGGATGGTGACTCAAAAGGTTGTCCCAGAAAAGTCAAAGTCAATGGTTCCTGTAAGAGCGTTTATCGTGACTGGTCAAAATGCGAGGAACCCAAACGAGGTGATCACGGGTAAGCTAATCATAAATTCTTGCGAAATTTATACCTTACTAGATACCGGTGCTACCCATTCATTTATCATTCCTGCTTGTGCTCAACGTTTAAACTTGACTCCGGAAAAATTAGACTTTGACTTATCTGTGGAGACTCCATTAAGAGAAATTTTCATTACATCCACTATTTATAAATCTTGTTTGATTCAAGTTGGCACCATCACATTATCTATTGACCTTATCTCTTTAAAGATACTTGTATTTGACGTGATTTTAGGGATTGATTGGTTAACTACTCATCATGCCAAAATTGATTGTTTTCGTAAGAATGTTAGTTTTCATATTCCTAACCAACCTGTTATTCGAATTCAAGCAACTAAACCACTGAAATCAATCACTGTCATATCCAACCATAAAGTCATTCGTTTATTAAAAAATAGATGTCAAGCTTTCTTAGCCCATGTTATGGACTTGAACAAAAACACATCAGATTTGAATAAAATTTCTATTGTTAGTGAATTTCCTGATGTATTTCCTGAAGAACTTCTCGGTCTACCCCCGGAACGTGAAATTGAATTCTTTATTGACCTTGAACCCGAGTACAAAGCCCATTTCTAAAACCCCATATCGAATGGCTCTATTGAACTTCAGAGTTAAAGGTCCAACTACGGGAGTTGTTGGACATCGGTTTCATTCATCCCAAGTACATCTTCTTGGGGTGCTCTGTTTTATTTGTAAAGAAGAAAAGACGGAGTATGTGACTTTGTATTGACTACTGGGGAATTGAACCATGTCACCATCAAGAATAGGTATCCGCTACCTCGTATTGATGACTGTTTGACGATTCAAGGAGCACAATTCTTTTCAAAGATCGATCTTCATTCGGATATCATCAATTTGAAAATTAGAATCGAGGATATTCTAAAGGCGCCTTCAAAACTCAGATGCGGGCATTATGAATTCTTAGTCATGTCTTTCGGATTGACTAATGCTCCTGCGGCTTTCATGGATATGATGAACCGAGTATTCAAGGAATATTTGGATCAGTTTGTTGTCGTCTTTATTGATGACATCTTCATCTATTCCAAAAGTCGTGAAGATCATGAGCACCATTTGAAGCTGGTACTGCAAAGGCTTCGTGATAACAAGTTATATGTCAAGCTGAAGAAATGCGAGTTCTGGCTTGAGGAAGTAGCATTCCTTGGGCACGTGGTGTCAAAACATGGAGTATCTGTAAACCCGGCGAAGATTGAAGCAATACAAAGTTGGGAGCAACCGAAATCGGTGACTGGAGTACGTAGCTTTCTGGGCTTAGCTGGTTATTATCAGAGATTTGTGGAAGGATTTTCTCGAATCGCAACTCCGTTAACTCAGCTAACTCGTAAAGATACAAAATTCGTATGTAGCAACAAATGCGAGAAGAGTTTCCAAGATCTCAAGAGGAGATTCATTTCGGTACCTGTTCTTACAATACCATCTGGATCGGATGGATTTGTTATCTACAGCGATGCTTCAGGTAAAGGGTTAGGATGTGTTCTCATGCAACATGGGAAAGTCATAGCCTATGCCTCGCGACAACTTAAAGAATATGAGAGGAATTATCCTACTCATGATCTAGAGTTGGCAGCGGTCGTTTTCGCACTAAAGATCTGGAGGCACTATATATATGGGGAGAAAGTGGAGATATATTCAGACCATAAAAGTCTCAAATATTTCTTCACCCAAAAGGAACTCAATATGCGGCAACGAGGATGGCTCGAGTTGTTGAAAGACTATGACCATACCATTCAATACCATCCTGGAAAAGCGAAAGTAGAAGATCATATGCGGGAACGAGTGCGATGTTGTCAACACAAATGCCTATTTTGTGTGATTTACAAAAGATGAAGATAGAATTTAAGACTCCATGGACCCATGCGATGATGTCAAATATACGCATAGAACTGACATTAATCAAAAAAGTTAAAGTTGCCCAAGCCACAGACCCAGAGCTGATGTGTATGAAGAAGAAATTACACGAAGGTGCTATTCGAGAAGCAAGAATCGATGAAGAAGGAATACTTCGAGTCCACTCCAGACTTTGTGTTCCTAATGACTCTGATTTGAAATACAAGATCATGATGGAGGCACACAATACACCATTTGCAATCCATCATGGAAGTACCAAAATGTATCATGATCTTTGACATACACTTTGGTGGAACAATATGAAGAGAGAGATCGTGAAGTTTATCTCGAGGTGTTTAACTTGTCAACGTGTAAAGGCGGAGCATCAAGTGCTAAAGGGTCCATTGCAACCACTTGAGATTCTGAAATGGAAGTGGGAACACATTACCATGGATTTCAAGCACGGGTCTTCCCACGGTTTCTCAAGGCATAAATGCGATTTGGGTTATTGTTGATAGATTAACCAAGTCTGCCCATTTCTTGCCTATACGGGAGACTTATTCCCTTGAACGTCTTGCTAGTATGTACGTAAATGAGATTGTGAGATTGCATGGAATGCCAGTATCCATAGTTTTGGATCGTGACCCAAGATTCACTTCACGATTTTGGGTTAGCTTGCAAAAAGCTATGGGCACGGATTGACGATTCAGTTCGGCATACCATCCTCAAACGGATGGACAATCAGAGAGGACTATTCAAACTCTTGAAGATCTATAAAGACTTTATGTCTTAGACTTCAAAGGGAGTTGGGATAAGTATTTACCATTGGTGGAATTCTCCTACAACAACTGTTATCAAGCAAGTATAGGTGTGGCTCCATTCGAAGCATTATATGGACGAAAGTGTCACTCTCCAATATGTTGGGATGAGGTGGGTGAAGCAAAAATGTTGGGACCAGAGTTGGTACGTGTGACTACGAAAAAGATCTAAATGATTCGACAACGTATACAAACGGCACAAGATCGACAAAAGAGTTATGCGGATCTTCATCAAAAGGACGTGGAATTTAGTATTGGGGATCATGTATTGTTCATGAAGTTGCTCCATGGAAGGGAGTTACAAGATTTGGGAAGAGAGGAAAGCTCAATCCAAGATTTATTAGTCCATTTCAGATTCTTGACCGAGTAGGAAATGTGGCCTATAGACTCGCGTTACCTCCAAGCATGTCTCGTGTTCATAATGGTTTTCACATATCTGTACTTCGTAAATATGTGAAGGACCGAAACCACATTATTGAGCTAGAACCAGACGAGATAGCCGAAGACTTAATGTACGAGGAGGTACCTGTTAAGATCTTGGATAGAAATGAGCATGTCCTACGCATAAAGGTCATACCACAAGTCAAATTTTTGTGGAGGAACCATGCTATTGAGGAAATGACTTGGGAGTTGGAAACAGAAATGAAAACGAGGTATCCTCACCTTTTCAAAATATCAGGTACGTATGTCAATTTCGAGGACGAAATTTCATAATGAGGGGAGGTTGTAAGACCCCAACTTATTATGAATGAAATTGAATTTCCTCTATTTATTATTTTGAAATAGTAAGGGTTGAGTTGATTAATGTGGTTAGTTATGGGTAAAATGCACAAATATTTCAAATAAGCAAGTGGTTATAAAATATTCATTGTTGTCGGAGAATATTCGTTTGGTCGTGGAATATTCTTATTATTGAGGGAATATTAAATGCGATTCACCAAGGTAAATTTTATGTGGGCCTCATAATGGAAAGCGATTGGATGAAGAAAAGGACAAATATAAGTTTTTTTTAAATAACGGCGTAGTTGTTTCTGCTAATTATCTTGTTGGAATACCCATTGGTTAAAAACACGTAATATGCGTTCTTTGACAAGAAGATGATACCAGATTGCACCAATTATTGATTCTTACGTAAGAAGGCATTACTCAATAATTATTCAAGAATTCTTCGCTCAATATTTTATTTTATTGATTCAATAATTGCTACGTTGATATTTTATATTATTGTTGTTTCAATAATTATCACTACACAGTATTTTCATTATCAAATCAATAATTCATATTATTTAAATAATATTATTAGATAGCATTATTGGCAATGTCTAGAAAGTTCTGTCTAAGGAGAGGTTTGGTCACCTAATTGCGTGCCAGTAAGAAGAAATCCTTATTGGAAAGCCCCCTTTTTCCTGGGAACGGCCTGGTTGTCAGCATTGTGATTCTGTAATATTATTTATGAATAATTAATTATTGATTATTATGATAAGGAAAATATTCATTTTATGTGGATATAGATGGAGAAAATTTTTAAGGTGACAATTGTTGAAAATTGATATTTTATCTTTTCTGATAAAATAATTTATTTAAATATATTATTATACTATAATAATATAATAATGGTAATATTTTTACAATGAATGTGGGATATATGAGTAAATAAGGAGGAAGAGTATTTTTGTTACTAAAAATATTTAAAACATGTTTTTCATGTTTGTGGACCCCATTTCTTGACTGAAATTTGATTATAGCCTATAAAATCGTCCGTATGTGGATTTCGGTCAATTTTTGTTTAAAATTTTGAAAAACTTTCTTCTGCAAAGTTGTAGAGAATTGAATTTCCTATGGAAGGACATAAGAGTCGAATTTTTCTGATAAAAGGGCTATTTATTATGAATTATTGAAGTTCCGGAATAATTGATTTTTGAAGTTTTAAATATTTTTTTAATAAAAACGTTTTTTCCATTGGGTGGGCCCCACTTGCACATGTTAGATGCTGAATTTAGATTTCTTGGTGTGCATAGGAAATTTATATAAATATATTAATATTTTATTAAATTTTCTGCTTTGGTGTTCTAAGCATTTTTCTATAAATAGGGTGCTTAGGTTAGAATTGAAAATCACACCAGAAACTAAAGTTTTCTCTCTAAATTGACAAGTTAAACACCTCGAGATAAACTATGCGATCTCTCTCTTCGTATTTCTCCACCAAAATGTATGTCGAAGATCATGATACATTTTAGTACTCCCAGGATGGATTGCAAACGGTGTATTGTGTGCCTCCATCATGATTCTATGTTTCAAGTCAAAATCGTTAGGAACACAAAGTCTGGAGTTGACTCGAAGTATTCCTTCTTCGTCGATTCTTGCCTCTGGAATAACACCTTCTTGCACTTTCTTCTTCATACGCATCAGCTCCAGGTCCGTAGCTTGAGTAGCTTTAACTTTATCGATTAAAGTCAGTTCTACTCGTATGCATGCTTGATATCATCACGTGGGTACTTGAAGCCTTTACCTCTATCTCCATCCTTTGCAAGTCATACAAAATGGACCTTTGTGTTAACAACATTTCACTCGTACCCGCATATGATCTTCTACTCAATGTGTCAGCTACCACGTTTGCTTTTCCAGGATGATATTGGATGGTATGATCGTAATCTTTCAACAGTTTGAGCCAAAGTCGTTGCCGCATGTTGAGTTCCTTTTGGGTGAAGAAATATTTGAGGCTTTTATGATCTGTATAGATCTCCACTTTCTCCCGATACAGGTAGTTTCTCCAGATCTTCAATGCGAAAATGACCGCTGCCAACTCCAGATCATGAATAGGATAATTCCTCTCATATTCTTTGAGTTGTCGTAAGGCATAGGCTATGACTTTCCCATGTTGCATGAGAACACATCCTAAGCCTTTGCCTGAAGCATCGCCGTAGATAACAAATCCATCTGAACCAGATGGTATTGTTAGAATAGGTGCCGAAATGAGTCTCCTCTTAAGTTTTTGAAAACTCTTCTCAGAATCCTCACTCCAGCCGAATTTTGTATCTTTACGAGTCAGCTGAGTTAACGGAGTAGCGATTCAAGAAAATCCTTCCACGAGTCTCTGATAGTAACCAGCTAAGCCTAGAAAGCTACGTACTTCGGTCACCGACTTCGGTTGCTCCAAACTTTGTATTGCTTCAATCTTCGCCGGGTCGATAGATACTCCATGTTTTGACTCCGCGTGCACAAGGAATGCTACTTCCTCAAGCCAAAACTCGCATTTCTTCAGCTTGGCATATAGCTTGTTATCGCGAAGCCTTTGCAGTACTAGCTTCAAATGGTGCTCATGATCTTCACGGCTTTTGGAATAGATGAGGATGTCATCAATAAAGACAACAATGAACTGATCCAAATATTCTTTGAACACACGGTTCATCATATCCAAAAAAGCAGCAGGAGCATTAGTCAATCCAAAAGACATGACTAAGAATTCATAATGCCTGTACCGAGTTCTGAAGGCAGTCTTTGGAATATCCTCAGTTTTAATCTTCAGTTGATGATATCCAGAATGAAGATCGATCTTTGAAAAGAATTGTGCTCCTTGCAACAGGTCGAATAAGTCATCTATTCGAGGTAGCGGATACCTATTCTTTATGGTGACATGGTTCAATTCTCGATAATCAATACAAAGTCGCATACTACCGTCTTTCTTCTTTACGAATAACACAGGAGCACCCCAAGGAGATGTACTAGGACGAATAAAACCGATGTCCAACAACTCCTGTAGTTGAACCTTTAACTCCTGAAGTTCAATAGGAGCCATTCGATATGGGGTTTTTGAAATGGGCTTTGTACCAGGTTCAAGGTCAATAAAGAATTCAACTTCACATTCTGGGGGTAGACCAGGAAGTTCTTTAGGAAATACGTCTGGAAATTCACTAACAACAGAAATATTATTCAAATCAGACGTGTTTTTGTTTAAGTCGGTGACATGGGCTAAGAAAGCTTGACATCCATTTTTCAATAAACGAATAGCTTTATGGCTTGATATGACAGTGATTGACTTTAGTGGTTTGGTTGTTTGAATTCGCATAACAGGCTGGTTAGGAATATGAAAACTAACAACCTTACGAAAACAATCAATTTTAGCATGATGAGTGGTTAACCAATCAATCCCTAAAATCACATCAAATGCAAGTATTTTCAACGAAATAAGATCATCAGGTAATGTGATGGTTCCAACTTGAATCAAGCAAGATTTATAAACAGTAGATGTAATGAAAGTTTCTCCTAACTGAGTCTCAACAGATAAGTCAATGTCTACTTTCTCCGGAGTCAAGTTCAAACGTTGAACACAAGCAGGAGAGATAAAAGAATATGTAGAACCGGTATCTAATAAGGTATAAACTTCGCAAGAGTTTATGATTAGCTTACCCGTGATCACCTCGTTCGGGTTCCTCAGGTTTTGGGCGCCACGATAAACGCCTTCCAGAACCACCAGGCTTTGACTTGTCCGGAATGTTTTATGAGTCACCATCCCGTTGAACTTGGTTTCGCAACAAGACAATCTCTAGCTATATGACCTTCTTTTCCACAGTTATAACACACCTTGGATTGTTGTGGGCAGTTTGGGCTGATGTGTCCTTCTTTCCCACATTTATAACAAACGATCGGTGCTCGTTCTCCTCCCCTAGAAACAACTGATGTTTGTGTTGACGTTTTCACGTTGTCATTGTTGTACCTTCTCTTCTTGAAATCTCCTCCCGACTCGCTTCTTCTATTTTCATGGCCACGATTACCACCAGAGTGGTTACCGCTTTTGTCCGAATGTTTTCCTCCCCGCTGGTTGCCATTGCTCCGATGACCGCTGCCACCGATATGACCCTGGTTGTGGTCCATTGGTTGAACATACTCATTATCTCGCTCTAATAATTGAGCTCTGTTTACAACATCTAAATATAAAGAAAATTTATGAGAGATAAGATATTGTCGAATCTCGGATTTTAGACCTCTCAGAAAAATCTGCGTCATTCATTCCTCATCCTCTGCCAAATGAGGTGCAAACCTGGATAACTCAGCGAACTTAGCCTCGTACTGAGACACAGTCATGTTATTTTGTTCCAGTCTGATAAACTCTACCTCCTTCATATGACGAATACTTTCAGGAAAGTACTTTTCATTGAACAGTTTCTGAAACGTTTCCCAAGACATGTTGAGTGCGGCAGGTTGGGTACGCTTCACTGACTCCCACCAGTAATCTGCCTCACCACGGAACATAAAGGTGGCGAATGGAACCTTCTGTTCCTCCGTGCATTCCAAGACATCGAATATCTTGGTAATTTGCTCCGATTGACCAACCAAATAAGCTTAGGTATGACACACTAGCGAAGGATTACTCGTCTCTCCCCTCCTAGTTCTATTCCCCGATCTCCGCCAGAGACCATATCTCTAAGCTCTGATACCAACTGTGACGCCCCCAAAATAGGTATACATTACCCACTCCGAGTCACCAAATACATGGTACAAAAACAAATACAACTTCAGTAATACAATTGTCGTGCAAAATACGACAACACATATACTGTGAGTTTGAATACAAATATTGTCTAATAGACAGTATACAAACTTAAAAGGAGTACTCATTACAATTATTGATACACTATTTTATAAAATAGTGAGGACTACTAAAACAACTATCCTGAACCATCACTCCAAACCCTCGGCTAGTTCCTGTTATGTTCTCACCTCCTGAGAAGAAAAATGGAACAAAAAGGAAAAGGGTGAGCTCAACTAGCCCAGTAAAGAATATTATGACTAAGATAATATACAATAATTTATCATTAGTCTTCAACAGTGAAAAATTTGATAAAATATAATAGACAACAAGTTTTAGATCAACAATTGCAGCGGAAACAACAATCCATTAGAAGAGTCAAGTAGAGAAAGAATTCTACTATCTTCTAAGATTTAAAAGTTCATCATCAATATTTTATCCCTATAACATCAATCAATATACATCATGAATCAAATATTCATCTTTGCACTATAGGCCAAAGATATTCATTTGTATCACCATTTGGTCATGTTCATCTCAACACCTGTTCATCTTTGCACTACGGGCCAACGATATTCATTAGGTAATCATTCATCTTTGCACTACATGCCAAAGATATTCAGTAATATCATTATTTAGGACCGAGGATGATGAAAAATATCTTAAAAAAAACGAATCCAGTGAGATAAAAGATCAAAGATTAAGGATTCATACTTTAGTTTATCCAAGTTTAAAAATACCTTGTGGAGCAAAATTCAAGAATAAAGATCAAAACATGGATACAATCAAAGATAGTAACCATAATAGACAACTTGGAAAAAGAAAATAAAATTTTATTTTTTCTGTGAATAGTGTCATATTCGTGAATAGTGTCGTATACATGAATAGTAACCCCGACACAAAAATGTAGAAATTCTACAATAAAATCCATACCAATATTTCGGTATAATGATATTGAAAGAATAACATCATTATGAAGAAAATAACATCCCTTACCTCAAAAAGAAAAAGATTACTTTACCGAAATATCGTGTATAAGGTCAAGGAAACTTGCAATCGATGAATAAGAACTCACAAAGTATCTAAATACTCACAAAATACGCTCGATAATATAGAGAAAGAGAGAAAACTTGTTTATGGTGTGATTTTCAATTCTAACTAAGCACCCTATTTATAGGAAAATGCTTACAACGCCATAGCAAACTAACCTGCTACCTGATGGCTTTACCTTCTACTATTCACGCCCACCACTTCTGAAAATAAATTTCAGCACATTTCATTTCTCACCAATCAAAAGTGGGGCCCACCATGTTTTTAATAAAAACATTTATTTTTGAAACTTCAATAATTCATAATAAATAATCTTTTATCAGAAAAATACGAATTTTATGTCCATTCCATATGAAATTAAATTCTCTACAACTTTGTAGAAGAAAGTTTTTCCAAATTCCAAACAAAAAATACCCAAAATTCACATACGGACGATTTTTTAATACTTCAATTCCGACAAAATACTGATAAAACACCTCAACGTTAATTCATTCATTTATATCCACACAAAATATATTCATCAATTATATCCACATAAAATAAACATTTTCTTATCATATAAATCAATAATTAATTATTCACAAATAATATTACAGAATCACAATAATGACAACGAGGTCATTCCTAGAAAAGAGGGGGCTTTCCGATAAGAATTTCTCCTTATTGGCGCGCAATTAGGTGGCCAAACCCATTTTCTAGACAGAACTTCCTTAGACATTGCCAATAATGCTATCTAACAATATTATTCAAATAATATGAATTATTGATCTGATAATGGAGATATCGTGTAGTGACAATTATTGGAACAACAATAATATAAAATATCAACGTAGCAATTATTGAATCAATAAAATAAAATATTGAGCGAAGAATTATCGTAACAATTATTGAGTAGTGCTTTCTTCACGTAAGAATCAATAATTCAAAAAATCTTGCAATACTGGTAATGCTTTCCGTAATGCAAACCACGCAGTATTATTGTATTTTAACCACCGGTTATTCCAACAATGTTAACGGTAACCATTACGCCGTTATTTATAAAAACTCAACTTGTCGGTTTCTTCATCCGACCGTTTTCTGTTATGGGGCCTACAAATAGTTGCGCCGTCGTACGAATATTCCCCGACAGAAAGAATATTCTATGACCAAACGAATAATCCCCGACAACCGTGAATATTTTATAACCATTTGCTTATTTTGCAAAATTTGCACATTTCACTCATACCCAAAGCATTATATCAAATTAACACCTTATTATTCACAATAATAATTAAAGAAAATTCGATTTTATTTATAAAAAGTTGGGCTCTTACAGAGTGTCTAACCTATCCAATCAAAAGAGTTTACTTGTCATATATCTTTTGAGTAAACTTCAATTTAAACCCTAATCTTTAACCTTAAAATCGATTTGTACTCAAAATTAAATGCAGTATATACTTTTAGTGTGAAAACAAAATGTGTTATTTACACCATTTTTTGACAAATATAAACCGAAAGTCTTATTATATCATTAAAATATGGAAAATATAGTCCAAAAACTAAAATTTTAACAATTATTTTTAAACAATAATATGGACACACGTATATTTAAAGTAATTGTTTAAAATCTTAGTGTTTAGACCATATCACCCTTGTTTTAATGACTTAATAAGACTTTCAGGGAATGTTTGATTGAAAAATAGTGTTGGTGGAGTATTTTAGTTTGTTTTTAGAAGTATATTATTTTTAATTCAAAATAAAATTTAAGATACAAGTCAATTTCACAGTTAAAGTTTAAGGTGTAAATTAAAATTTAGTCTATATTTGTACTTAACTAAACAAATATTTATATATTAATTTATAAATTAAAAATTAAGTTATGACCAAACATAAAAATGACTCGTGAGGTTGTAACCTAAATATTAAGTCATTAGGCTAAATTAGACACTGTAAAACCAAGTGAAATGGCCTGACTGATATGTGGTAGGCCAAAAAAGCCGGGTTTTGGTGAAATTTGAAGTATTAGGCAAATGGGTGTGATGACGGCCTACCACAAGCTTCTCCCTTTATTATTATTATTATTATTTTTTTGCAAACTCTTTGCTACACCAGAAATAGTAATAATAATAAATATTAAAAATAATAAAATAATTAATAATAAACAATAATACAAACAAACACGATTAATTAATTACTTATATTAACTATATATCTCAATCAATTAAAATTTTAATAGTATTATAAATTACTTACTAATCAAGCTTAGAATGGCCCCCATAAACTTTCAACTGTAGACACTATTTTGCCAATACTATTGATGGTTGTCTATGCTAATTCAAAGTAAAAAGATTCAGCAAAACATGAGCATAAATTTATATCCTCCCTTCGTTTTAACTTTTAAAATATATTTAAAGTCAAAATGAAATATTTTTAATATAAATTAATTTAGTTTAACAATACAACCCCCTCAATCTGGTATTAAAATTAGTATTATTAATTAATTACCTACATATCTTAATTATAGTTTTTAATTATAGTTAAAATATATCAAGATCGCATTAAAATAAATAGTTATTGTAAATTTTAGTTGGTTTGAATTTTTATTTATTTACTTACAAGTTTTGTGTTCAGCCTCACAACCCACACAAGAAGTAATATTTTATTTTTTAAAAAAAATTCAAAAAGCCATTGGTAGTATTGGACGCCCATGGGTAAGCCTTCACTGGTAAAAAAAAAACCCAAGTTTTGGTGGGATGAAAAATGCGGTTCAAAATTCGGATTTTGTCGAGCGGGCCGGGCCGGGCCACAGGCTTTGGGCCAGTTTGCCAGTTCTAGGCTAAATTGTTATCAAACAAGCTCTCAGTCTAGTCTACTCTTCCACGCGAAGCAAACCACACCCTAGTAATCTCAGGTTCTTTCTCTCTCTAAATCACACTTTTTATCTATTCGTACTCAGATTTATAATAGTGATTCAGTTCTCGATAATTCAACTAAGTTGTATTTTTCTTTAATTCATCATTGGATCAAGAGTTTGTTTCGGAATCGCTCTTGATTTCATCGATATTTTAGTATGATTCTAATTTGATTTCTTTTTCGTGTTTTGGGCACAATTAATTGTATGTTTTAAGAATTGTATGTTTTAAGCTTTTCGTAATTGACAATTTGTTTAGGATCACACACATATAAATACTTGTGATTCGGGATAAAAGTTGGTAATTTCAGTAAAAACTTATCTAATTAGATTTGAACAAACATTTTTTGTGGTGAAAGCATATCTAAAATTTAGGTGTTTCGTTGGGTGAGATTCACTAAGCTGAGGAGTTTGGAATTTTTGTAGGTTTTTTTTTTACTAGAGGGACTCGTGCGGAGAAAGAAGATTGTGGGTCTTGACTTTGGAATTGTAATTAAGAGATGAATCCTAGAGGGTTGATTTATAGCTTTGTTGCAAAAGGAACTGTTGTTCTAGCAGAGCACACACCTTATTCAGGCAACTTCAGTACCATTGCAGTTCAGTGCTTGCAAAAGTTGACTTCTAATAGCAGCAAATACACATACTCTTGTGATGGGCATACCTTCAACTTCCTCATTGACAGTGGATTTGGTAGTGGTTCTTCATCTGGACTTTGAATTTTATTTTATCTTGTTATAATTATGTTGCTTATGTGCAATTGGGATTGAATTACCTTTTTGGCCCATGCAGTTTTTCTTGCAGTTGCTGATGAATCAGCGGGGCGAAGTGTACCTTTTGTGTTTCTGGAGAGAGTGAAAGATGACTTTAAACAGCGTTATGGTGCGAGTATTAGAAGTGATGGATCACACCCACTTGCAGATGATGACGACGACGATGATGATTTATTTGAAGACCGGTTTAGCATTGCATACAACCTTGACAGAGAATTTGGGTTTGTTCATTTTTTATTTTTCTGGCATTTTTTATGACGTCATGTAAATTCGATTGTCTACTATTCTAATGTTGTATAAATCTATAATTTTGGGCTTCTTTCAGTTTACCTTTTCTATTTGTTTGTGTAGACCAAGGCTTAAAGAGCACATGGAATACTGCATGAACCATCCGGATGAAATAAGTAAGCTGTCTAAACTGAAGGCTCAAATAACAGAGGTGAAAGGGATAATGATGGACAACATTGAGAAGGTAATGTCATTTGAGAATTATTTAGGTGCAAAATGGTATCACATGGTAGCTGAACTACTACTTTTAGTATTTTGAAGAAATATTAAAGCAATTGAAGCGTTTGCTTAAAGAAAGGAAAGAGGTCAAAAAGGCAATTAATCATAATGGTTAGTTCAGTGTTTTAAACATGTAACTGAGGTGCGTATCGAGGAGAGGCGTAGCAAAAAAGACCCAAAATGCAAATAATTGAGCCTATTGAGAGAGATGATATAGAGTGAGAATAGGCATCGGCCCTTCGCTTCATAATATCCTAATATAAAGATAGGTTATACTTTCATTGTGCAGTTCTTACTTGGTCACGTGTTGGGTTGGGTCCTGGCCCTTTGGGTTTTCTGCAGGTATTCCAAACTAATAATAAATCTAAGCCCACTAAATGATGGTCAATTTAAACGATGCTTTCCTTTAATATTTCATTTATGTTTTTTAAAGAACAAATCATTGATGACAATACAGTTATATAGGCAAGAATTTATCCAACAAAAAGAGACATACTTATTAGCTCTTGTATTAATTCATATGGCCATCAAACTATGTTACACTGCCTCGGATGGAGTGTCTGTTTGGACACGATATTTTGATGAGTCCGACAAATGAAGCATCAATACCCATATCCTTGTCCGAGTGTCGAGTGTCAAACACGGTACTTTAGGGCAAAATGAATAGTCCAAGTAACATAGCCATCGGATTGTCAACTGTATTGAATACTTTTCCTTTGAAATTTCTACATAATAACATTATAACTGACCATAATTTCTAGACCCTCCCTTGTGCTACGTTGAGATTCTTACATGTTCACCAGGAAAAAACCTTTTTTACGTTATGATATATTTTTATTTTATTTTATGGGTGGCGTATAATGATAATATTGGAAAATCTATGGCTTTCAAAGAGGATGGGACTAATTAAAAATTAAAACCATAAGAACCTTGTACATTGTTGGTATAGGATTGTGACACGTTCCTCCGACCTATTTGATTACTTTTTCTCTATAGAGATTGGCCAATCCACCAATGAATTAGTTCGAAGTTCATCATACAGTTTGAGTTGCATGTCACTTTTACATTCTACAATACAAATTTAAATTGATGATCCTTGTAAAGGATTTAACGGAGTTGAGAAGTGATGAGCTAGATGAGGATCATATGTCGTCGGATCAATAGAACACATTACATTAACGTGCGTTTGGTTCCAAAGGCGTGGTAAAATTAGATTTTATTAAGGGACATATGAATTAATACAAGAGCTAATTCTCTTTTTGTTGGATAGTCTTGCCTATATAGCTGTCATGGCGTCAATGATTTAAGTTTCTATTTCATTTGATATAAATCAAAACTAAGAATTGGTAATAGCACTGCAGAAACTGAGAGATGCGTGTTGCTAGGTGTTGAGATTGCCAAAAAAAATTAAGCATTGAATTATGTACTAAAAAATGGAGTGTAATTTTCATCATCTCTAGGTTATAGAACGACATTCATCTTGCTAACACATAATAATAACATATAATATAATTTTATTCATTATTTAATTAAATAAAATTATTTTACAATAAAACCAATTTCTTGTTCTTCTGTCTTTTTGATAGTAATTAGTTTTGATATCTATAGAACAGAGAAATTAGCACCGAAATGATACCTAACATATACTCCGCTCTTTTGGAGGAGTTGCTATTTCAAATGTACATTTAGATTAGCAAGCTGTGATTTGTTAGTCGTTCTTTAATTCCCACTTGTATTTTAGAAGACTCCTTGTCCTCCCTCTTTGTACTCCATTTTCTTTCTTATAAAATTTATTCATTTATCTAAAAATCATATTCCTTAAATCTGTGTAATTTGTACTTGAAGATTTTACTAAATTATCATTCAAGATGAGAATTTAGTTCGACTGATTTCCATTGTAAAAAGAGAAGAGACGTAAAAGCCTTTCAAATCTTCTTAAAATCTATGTAGCGGCTTTTAATCTCTTCATATTAGTTTTTTAATGCTCCCTCTTTTACACAAAGAGTCCCAGTTTGACCTTTCAAAGTCAGTTTGTGAAATCCTAAATTCAACATCAAAATTGGTTCGAGTTCATTTGATGTTAGTTAATACAATTGTAAAAATTACAACTAGTTATAATTTTTATTGTTTTCAATATTACATGAAACTCATTAATTTTAGGATTTTCAAAATTGACTTCAAATAGTGAAAATGAGACTATTTGTGTGGAGCGGAGAGACTAATAATTTCGCAATCTTATTCTCGATATTTGCAAGTGGTTTCAATTTAAAAAGAAGTTGCAAATTTTATTATATTTTTGTTTTTTGAGAGGGAGAGGGGGAGGGGGGAGGGGGGAGGTAGTTCATACTGTCCAGTTAAGGTAACTCATTAGATACTATACCCGAGTTACGTCATTTCGTATGCAATTTTTCTATTGACATTTTGTGATATTGGGCACTAGCCAGCTATCGCAATTCTTTTTGCATCTCTTATATTTATCCTTAATCATATTTAAAAAGGAAACAATGGTAATATTTTTTAAAGATACGTGTTACATTTTTGGAATATTTATGACCGGTCATTAGATTGAGTTAAATTTATGTTTGTGTCATGCGGTTCGTATTGATTTACATGCATCACAGTTCGAAATCAACTATGAATTGAGCAGCCTATAAATATAATGAACTGTGTGAAATTGACCAGAAATGGTGAATGGATCTGAGCATTTTACTCGCATATCTATCCATCTAGGTCTGCGACACCAAAGAGATAAAAGTAATTTTTTTCTTGTATTTCTATTTTAATCAGTGGGTTGTAACTTAAGGTATATTTTAACAAAGAGACGAAGAAGCAACTATACCCCGCTTTTCTATCTTCAAAACCAAGTGCACAAATTTTTTTGGTTCTCGTTTTATTTTTTTATTTTTTTATTGGCACGTGTTTTTGAGTTCTTTTGTGTTGGAGTTTGAGGATTTTAGGATTTGGAGGTACATAGTCTCACTTTTTTGGTACTTGTGTTTCTGTATGTATGTTGTTTGTTGGTTATTAGTTTGCTTGGGTTAATAATGTTAAGTTGAATTTTTTGAAAAGTTGACTTATCATTTTTTGTTGACTTGTTGCTTGATGTGGTTATTAGGGCCGAAGTGCCAAACTTCAAATAGGATTATGCAAATAAATAAGCTACTGCTATTTACTTTGGATCATTTCATTTTATTGGTACTTATGTTTCTGTAGCATTGTTACGTTGGTTGTTACTTATTAATTTACTTTAGTTAGTGTTTAGGCCATTGAATTTTTTCTTGAGGTTACATTGTTTCGTGAGTTGTTTTTGACTTGTTTTGTTATTGCTTGTTGCTTGGTTGGGTTATTTAAGGCTTGATGTCAAATAGGATTATGAAGAACAATAAGCTATACTACACAGACATGGGACCGATTTACCAAATTAAACATTAGAATTAATTAGATTCCAAGTATTTCCTTATTGAAGATGAGGCAGTCTAATTAGAATGTAAAATTGCCATTGATCATGTGATCATTGTGATACAAACTCATGTATCCAATGTCTCTAATTTGTCTTGGTGTATTGCATGGAAGCTTTGATGGTCAGATTGCAGATTCAAATTGAGTAATTTTATGAATATCATGTGAAGGGTTAGGGCTCTACTCTAAAACCAACCCCTCGTGACACCCTTGAATTTGTGGGTTTAGTGGCTTAGATAGCCAACACAAGGGACCAAATTATACATTATAACTCTCATATTATGGGGAGAAGCTGCAGCGTCAAAAGGTTTTGAGTGAATAGACTTACTTTGTTAAGAGGCTTTGTGTGAGCTGGGAGGAAGGCAAATTTTTGTTCAGATTTAAATTTCTCTAGCTGTTGAGTAGGCTGAGCAGAAGTTTCTTATATTACATTGTCGGGTGTCCTATCTTTTACAGTCTGTACTAAGTCCTCGTAGATTAAAGTTCCATATTTACTGTCTTGTCCTAGCCCTTAAGACCAACACTGAACTAGGAGCCATCCGTACACTTTCTTGGTTAGACCTCTCTATGAATATGTTGTTTGGTAGAATGAGAGCTGCTATATGTTAGATTTGTATATAACGCGATCATGCAATTAAATCACATAAAATTAGCGAAATCGTGATAAAACGGAATTTAAAATTTTTTCATACAAACCATCACCATGATTATACTTTGTGCATAATTATCAATTCAATAGAAAAAATAGATGGAGATCAGATTCATACTCTTGTAGAAACTAGTTTCCTCATGTACAAGTTCACCTCCAATTCCTTTTTCACGTTCAACTTGAATTCATCGGGTTTGATTCATTCATTTGATCAAAGTTAGCCACTCAAGTGTTTGGCCTCTAGAGATGATCTACTAAGGAAGAACAAATATTCAAAAAAGATGGGTGTTTAGCAAAATCCTAGATCCCATCTCTATATAATTCTGTGTACTCTCCTAACTCTTGGAATTAAGTGTGTAACTTGTGTAACCCTAACTATAATAAGATTCTTATTTATAGATGTAGGTAACCCTCCTGAACGATTTAGGATTATGGTTTTATTTTAATTAAATAAACTCTTTTAATTAATTAGCCTCCTAATTTTATTAAGAATATATGAGCAGTGTTCTAAAAGTCGCTAGTCGGTCCCAGGTCAGTTGGCTACCGACTAGAGACTAGGGGATTAGTCGGGGATTAATCGGCTAGTCGGATTTTCAATTATTTTAAAAATATATATATTATCTTTCTTCCTTCATAAGTTATGAGTAAGTAGAATAACATAAGTAACACAAATCATCAAATAAAAACATGGAAACTAAGTAAAACCAAATAGTTTGACACTCTAAGTTCAAAACCAATTATCCAAATGAAACTAAGTAGTACAAAATCAATAGTCAATCACTCCTCCTCTTCTCCATATCACTCCAAGACTTGCTCTCCATCGGACTCAAACTCATAATCCTCATCTTCCTCTTCGTTGTCATCATCTTCCGACATAAACTCGTCTTCTTCTAGTTCTCGCACATTTATACCACTTCTTCTAGGTAGAAGGACCTCATCCGCTCCCAATTTTTTCGACTTTTTCCGACTTGTTCCGATTTTTTGATTCACTCCGACTGGGGGCGACTTACCCGACTGGACGACTTTCCTGACTAGTCGCCGACTGGAGCCCGACTAAATCAAAGGACTAGGCCCTAGTCAACTCGTTGAGGCTCCGACCCCGACTTAGTCGCCGACTAGTCGGCCGACTTTTCGAACACTGTATATGAGAGTACTTTAATTAATTAATTCCCGAACTCCTTTAGAAATTAAACTAATAATAATAGTAAAAATAATAATAAGATTCCTCTCATTAATTTATATTTAATATTTTCAAAATATTAAATAATAAATATTAAGCTATTTAATTTATTCTATCACCATAGATTAAATTAAATATACTTAACTTATTATTATGATTATGCCATTTGTTTCTTAAATAAATATTATTCTTTTATGGTGTGACCTTTTAGGTTCTCCATATTAAACCGGTTGTGAATAAATGAAATAGAAACAATTCTAATCTTATTTAAATAAATAAATTAAACTATTTAATTCATTTAAATAAATAACATTTATTCTACAATAAGGGTAAGCCCCCTTAGTAATCTTTTCAGATAATATAGATTTTAGCATTAATCATAAAAGAACCTTTGAGTAAATAGTTACCGTACAATTCAATCTTTCTACCAAACAATGTCCAATTAAATATAAGATATGAAATTACTATCAAGTCTTATTTCATTTAATTATATGTATTTTGATTATCAAATGCACAACTCTAAATAATGCAAATTAGAAACTTCTTTCTAATTTAATTCCACCTTGTCCAATGATTCCTGGGTTGTCAAATCACATAGGACATTCTTTTCTTTTACTAGAAGTGGTAGATTATTTATTGATCATTCATTATCTCCATCCATGTATAATTTATTATACCCAAGCATACCCTTTGATACACTCTAAGGGTCTTAAGGGACATGTCAAAGTATAACTTATCATACACAAGATACTATGATGATCTCAAGTCTAAGGATTACTTGTACTACTATTATTAGATGAATTTTTATTGACAAACAAGTAAAATTCCATTAGGTATTCCTTAGCGAGCCACGTTCAATGAACTTCTTCTCCAATAAACACCTACATATTTGCTTTAGTGTCTCCACAAATGATTATGAGATCAAGCATTCTCTTCCTAAAAACATGCAACGTATGTACCAATCTATCTGGATTCACTAATTTCCTTTTCAGTAATCCAACGATTAAGAACTATTTTAGTTTTAAGCTATGTAAGAATTTAGATCTCATTAGCATGATAATCATCATGATTTTAAAAGCATTGTTTAAAATTATGAGTTTATCACATATTATAAAAACAACACCATGTAGATAAATTAAAAGCCTTTATAAATTAACTTTTATTATAAAGCTTCAGTAAATGGATATATTGTTCTTGAGAGTCCATTATCTCTATAGTGACTTCTCCTCTTTCAATGATTCCTTTAATCAAATGAAAGTGTTGCAACACATGTATCCAAGATTAGACTTAATAACTATTCCTAGTTCTATAATAAACTTTTTATCCAAACAATCAACTGCAGCTTCATTTACAGCTATATACTTTGTCTTTGTCACTAAATCTGCAACTCTTTGCTGTTTGGAAACTTTCCAATTCAATGCATCATGATTCGAAGTAACGACATACTCTAAAGTGGATTTGTTGTCGTCTTGGTTAATCTGAAAAACTTGAGTCCTTCTAGTTTTAATTCACTCACCATGAATTATTAACACATCCTTAGTTTAGTTCCAGTTAAGTACTTTTAGGATGTTTCCATTGTCTTACAGTGATCTTCTCCAGAATATGACTGATCAACATCAAGTCTCGTATATTTCATTGCATAGATGATAGTTACTTATGCGATCTCTCTTTTCAGGAGTCCGTGGAGACTATTAAGAGAGATACACTCCATGACTCATCAACATGAAACATCTTTTGGAGTTTGCCATGCTAAACCCCTTTAGCATCAAATTAATATACGTTCCTTTGGTCAAGCCAAACATCCTTTTAAATCTATCAATATAGATTTTTATCCCCAAAATATAGGATGCTTCACCCAAATCATTTATTGAGGAATGTTTAGACAACTTTATCTTTACTGATTGTAGCACTGGTATGTCATTCCTTATCAATAGTATATCAACATAGAATACTAGGAATGTCCTTTGGCGCCCTAATCGACCCTTTTATGCATAACACTAGGTTCATTCTCTTTTTGATGAAATCAAACTCTTTTGATTGTTTCATTAAAACATCTTTGAGAAGTTTGCTTCAATCCATAAATAGATTGTTATAGCTCATATACATGATTTGCTTCAACCGTTGAAACAAATCCATTTGGTTGTATCATACAAACATTTTCCTCTAATAATTTATATTTGTGGAAGGACGTCTCCACGTCCATTTGCTAGAATATGTAATAATAAGCTGCAATCACAAGTAAAATTCAAATGGACTTGAACATTACTATCGGTAATAAGATTTTATCACAATCAACTCCTTGATTTTATTTGAAACCTTTTTGAAATCAGTCTGGCCTTATAGGTCTCCACCTTGTCATTTGCTCGAAAGATCCATTTTGAATTTTATGGTCATCTGCCATTTCTCTGAGTTCTGCAACTCTTAGCCTCATTGTATGTGACTGGATCATCATCTTCTATGATGCGTACCTTATCATCAATAGATGAATCCTATCTCCCAGGTATCTTTGGTATTATTCCAGATTTACAATTTGGTTGTGGTACAATAGGTTTATCTACAGGTTTCTCTAGTTGACTTATAGTGCCTTAAACACCTTTATCTCAGAAGGCAGCGTGTTTCGCAACAAACACCTTTTGCTTAGTAGGATTATAAAACTCTTATCCTAAACTTTCTTTAGGTATTTCCACAATTCTGCACTTGTCAGATTTTGTCCCAAGCTTATCCTTTTTAAAACTTTTTCACATAAGCTGGACAACCCCTTATCTTAACATACTTAAGATTAGGAATTCTTCTTGTCCATAACTCTTATGGAGTTTTGGGGCTGAATTTTGAGGTTTCCTTTTTCGTAGATATGCAATCATTTCTAGGGTATTACCTAGAAGGATATTAGAATGTGGGTAAAATTATTATGGACCGCATCATGTTCAACAATGTACAAATTTTCTTTTAAGATACATCAATCAATTATTGCGTATCAAGAGGCGTCCATTATGAGAAAACCATTTAAGATGATCTAAGAACTTATTGCACAAGTATTTCTTCCTCTATCCGATCAAAGAATCCTAATACTTTGCCAATTTGTTTCACTTCTGAATTCTTTGAACCTTTCAAATGATTTAGACTTGTATTTCAACAAATACATATATTCAACTCTTTGAATGATCATCTCCTTTTCTTTTACTAGTATGTTCAATTTGCAAAATTATTTTTAATGCGAGTCAAGTATACAAAGTCATATTAAGTAATCTTCTAGTTCTATATAAATCATTATTATTATAAACAGAACAAATATTGTTCTTAAATATAATACCAAAATTTCATTGTCCAACAACAAAATGAAAATAATGTTTCTAACGAGAACTGGAATACAATAACAACTTATTGACTTAATAGACTTGCACGTAGGCAATCCTAAACTATAAGTTCATACGGCTAATGTAGCAACCTTTGTTTCATTTTCCACACGCATGATTACTTCTCTTTTGTTTAGGTTTCTACTTCTGTTTGGTCCCATCATAAATCTATATTTATGAGAACCAAAGCCAGTATCCAATACCCAAGTAGAAACTTGACTTACATAAAGATTTATTTCTATTATGAATAAATTTGTATCTGTAACTAAAGCTTCACTAAGCTTCTTCTGGTTAGCCTCTGCAAGACACTTCTCGCAATTTTTTTTTCAGTGTCCAGTCTTATTGCAGTAGAAACAAACTCCTTTCATATCTTTATTAGTTTTGTTCTTATTATCCTTTGTTTTTGAATTTCTATTTACTTTCTTTGAATTGTTTTCTTTTCAGAAGATCATTTGGCTCCTACCAGTAAGACTTGGTCTTTCTTGGTTGGAAAGTGATTCTCAACAATTTTCAACATGTTAAGCAAATCTGCTAGGCTAATATCTAGCTTGTTCATGTAAAAATTCCCAACAATTGTGAGGAGTTCGGAAGTGACTGCAAGATCAAATCTCGGCTCAACTTTCCATCCATGACAAAACCATGTTGTCCTAATTGTTCAATTAAATTGATCATCTTTAGGACTTGTGTCTGTACTGTAGTTTCATCGGTCATTCTAGATCGGAAGAGTTCTTTAGATAACTGATTTCTATCGGTCCTACTTCCCTCACTATCAACCACTTGTTGTGCATGATTATAGTAGGAGCATCCATAGTTTCATGCTGACGCTGAAGCTCGTTACTCGCGAATGCGATCATGATTCATTGAGTTAACTGTGCATCATCTCGCCACTTTCTAAAAGTAACAATCTCTTCCTCAGAGGCATTGTCTGCAACCATTGTAGAAATAAGTGTATTAAGGACATAAGATAACTTTTCAATCTCGAGAACTATTCTCAAATTTCTTAACTAATCTGTGTAATTCAGTCTGGTTAAATTAACATATAATATGCTCTGCAGTGATAATAATTTAGATATTGTAAAATTCTGTAAATGAATTTTTAATTTTAATTAACAATATTTTAGCATACATTCTTTTATTAGTTACCAAAATAAATTAGGTCTTGTTTTAAATTGGTATCTCCCATTATTTTCTTCAAACTATGTTACCCTCATTTATATAGTTCAACAATATCTAATTAAGATCTGCTAGTGAGAATAATGATCTCATTTCAAATGTATATATAAATAAATAGGTAGACAACTCTTGTCAATTACATTACTATATATTCAAAAGAAAACTACTGTGTTTGTGGTGACACAACAAAACAACATTGTTCAATCTATTTACAAGCATCAAATGTGATTAAACATCTCAAAAAATTAAGATAAGTAACTTTCCCATTTGAGCACATGCTCAGAAGGGGGATGATGAAACAAGACGCAAATGGTATCGAGCTAAGTGTGTGTTCGTTTTAGCGCCCAAGAAGATCTTTTAATTTACTCCATTAAAACTGTTTTCAAAAATTCTTTTGTTCTTTACCTAAGTCACCTAACTTATCAGAGAACACCTTGTTCGTTGTCAACCCTAGGTAAGTCTTGTCTTGCGAAAGCAAAGACAGGTTTTAGAACAATAGGTATGAGTCTACCTGTAAGAGGGTCCGAATGGAAGATAAAGAGTGAATATTTTTGAACCAAAGAATAATGAGTAGGTTATTTAGATCTAACTCCTCGCCTAGTCACAGTCAACCTTGCAATCAATACCCATATAGTTAATCAAGAAGAAAAAGCAGTTATGAAAATATCACCAAGTTTTGCATAACTCGAATATACCTGTAATCTCTCCAAAGGAAATTTATCACCAACATTTTTAGATAATTTTAAACCGATTATAATGTTAAAACAAAGTTGAAAAGGTTTATGCTATTAATAAAGAGTATGAAAATTGTAGCCTTCTTTTCCCGTATGTTATTAAAAACATAGAAAAAGGGTTATAATTTCATTCACATAAGTTTAGTTCAAGTAATGTTAAACCATTAAACATTAAAGGAATTAATTCAAGCATCTACTCGTCTCAGAGATGCTAGATTTTTGAATTACTATCCAAGCATTATAGGTGCCATGGAAGCAAGTTTGCACAATGGTCCTATCCATTTTAATTGCTTTCCAGACTTCACACTTAGTCTAAGTGATCAGCATCTATTAAAGGCTTTAACATTAAATATTAAAACAGCAGGAGAAATTACACAAATGATTGAAGGTTCTCAACCAATTGCTTTGATCTATAGGATTTATTATAAGACCATGAAGACTAATTTAAATGTCCATGCTCTTAATAAAAGCCCTAAAGATCACACTGTATTAATTCAAAGTTCAACCAGTGATGCTAATATCCAAATCCCTAGAACAATTCTTTGGAAAGATATTACATTACCCAGTCAATGGATTTTACCATGCGAAATACCACAACATCCTCAGTAGTTAACAACGAGTAAACATAGAAAACATAAGGCAATTTTTCGATGGAACCGCCAAAGTTAGCTTTGAACGTTCCTCAAGACCGCTTATTATAGAAGACTATTCTAGTTCTTCACCTCTTTTTATGGATCTGCCTAGAAGAGATTCTGAAGTCCTTAGTAACCCTTCTATAAGAGACATCAAGTTAAAAGGAATTTTAAATCAAGGTCAAGCAAGTCATCCTTGTTATTCCCCGCTATCCTCAGAATGATTCACCAAGAAGAAAGCTCTCCTTCTCCGACTTCTTCTTCGAAGCTTCCAACTCACCGATTTTGATGTTCCAATTAATAATCAATTAAGAGTCATTAAGAAAGAATTTGTGTTAGATTGGACTAATCTGGTAAATGACTTTAACTCCAAATCTAATAAAATTAAAAGACATCAATTTAGAGAAAATCACCCAACTGAAAAGGAAAGGGATAAAATAGTCAATAAATGGAAAAAATTTATTAATAATGAAAAAATTAATATTACATTCTATGATTGGTATGATCAATATCAATTTAAATGCAATGTTATAACTAAAACTCAATGGATTAAAGAAGACAAATCTAAGGTCTCATCTAGTTATCCACCCTTAGAATCTGTCTTGATTTCAGTAAAAAATACTTCAATTACAAAACCACCCATTTAAAATCTCCAATGGTGTAAATGATGATAAAAAAATCATAGAACAGTTAAATTTCAGTAACCAATACCTAGCAACTGTAGGAAAACAGTTAGACAGGATTGAAGAAAAATTTGAAGAAAATATAATTAAAAAACCAGAGTCAAAAATTGTTCAACCACTATTAAAACTACCGTAGAAAATAGAGAAAATTAGGTTTACCTAATAAAGATAGTGATCTTACAAAGAGCTATTGATCGCTTATTTAAAAATTTAAAACAAAGATCGAACCGTAAATAAGCTTGTACTATTGCTATTATCGATCGATTATTTCGATAATGAAAAAAAGAGTCATCCGATGATCAATCCGATGCCACTTCGATTCAAGACATTCAAAGCAATTAAATAAGTTAACTGCTCATAATATTTAGTATGACCGTAAATTGGTATTCTAGACCAACTCCTCCAGATTTACAATTTGAAGAGAGAAATCTAGATAAACAATTTTCTGCTTTGCCTAACAAAATCTACGAATGGAACATCGACGGATTTAGCGAACAAGAAATCCTCAATAAGTTAAATCATATGTCCATGGTAGCAATAATTATCTCAACAAATTCAACACTCGACTCAACCCAGATATTGTTGAATTATCGCCAATGGATTTGCTGTGTATTCTCAGATCTTGTGTGGAAAAACATCTCATCAAGATTCTAGATTATCTATAATCCATGCCGTTTGGATTAGACGATCAAGAACCCGATTTTTAATGAAGCTATAGGCATAGGGCCACCGATGGAGTAAACACTTTAATTTATACTATAATAAAACACTTCGTAGAACCCCAAAGAATATCACCGAAAGAATCCACGATCATTGAGTAATCTCACTTGTCCCACTCTAAGTGATTTTAGATGGTACAAAGATGTTTTTACTTCAAGGGTTATGATGCGAAATGATAGTAATAAACCATTCGAAAGAGAAATTTGTCAATGGTTTACCATCCTTATTTGCTTTCATAAGGTTCGTGAAGAACTAAGTAAAGATTTGGGATATATTGATTATGATAATCTCACTTATGGTGACATAATCGTTATATTCAAAAGATAGGATTAAAATGTGCATTGATTTCAAGTTAGCCAAACAAGCCAAGAAAGACAAGAAGAAGGCTAAACACGAAGTTAGAACATTCTCATGAAGCAAAGATGGTTTACCCCCATGGCTCCTTCGAGACGTAAAACATGTGCATAAACATATCGACTCTCACGTAAGTCATAGACGCCTATAAGAAAAAACGAGTCATCATAAAATGAGAATCAAGATAATTATTATAATAAGCCAAAACCCAAAGAATAAAAAACATAACAAAAGACCTAAAAAATTTGATAAACGAAATTGTGTGTGCCACAATGTGGGCAAAAGGGTCATTATAAAAGTGAGTGCAAAATAAAATGAAGTTATCTCGCTTAAATATTACTAGTGAAGATAATCGAGTATATATTAGAGTTAATGAGAATAGAAAATGAAGTTAGTAATAATGAAGACTCTAACATTTCATATTCCTCCGATAATAATAAAGAATAGTGATTCAAGCAAGAGCGCAGCAGATGAAGTCACCATTTGTCTTTGAAAATTGCAATGAAAATTGTTGCACTAAAAGGATTAATGTGATCAACAAGGATGATGAAGAAAGTTCTTTGTTGATTGACTTAATTAGTAAAATCACTGATCCTAAATTAAAAGCCCAATACACAAAACAGTTAAGAGATTTATTAACTAAAGATACTAGAGAAAATGATAAGTTTATTAAAGCTAAAGAAAAACCAATTTTTAGTCTTAATAAAACCTTAGAAAGATTTAAATCTCCAGTTAAAGAAGCTAGTCTTCCAGAATTAAATCAAGAAGTTAATAAATTAAAGAAAGAGATAGCTAATCTAAAGATAGAAGTCTCTAATCTAAGAAAAGATTTTGATAAAAGGCCTGATCTTCAGATCAATGATTCCTCATCCAGTGATGAAAATCAAGATGAACCAGAATCATCTGGTACTAAAGATATTTCAGCACTCTATTTATTCAAGGTCTTTCACTTAAAAGAATTAAAGACATCACCATTCGTAAATGGTATACGATCTATTAACCTAGTCAGGATAAAAACTTTTCAATACAAACTTATCGCCTTGGTCGATACAAAAAGCAGATTTAAATCAGATCCAAGAAGGTCTAATTCCAACTAAGTATTACAAGAAAACCAAAGGAAAAATTGAATTAGCTAATGGTAGTCAAATGGAAATAAAATATAAATTACCTAAAGTGCATATTTGTCAAGATAATATGTGTTTCAAAACATCTTTTGTTTTGATTCGCAATCTTCTGCATAAAATTATTTTGGGTTTACCATTTATATATTTATTATACCCATTTACTACTAGTAATGAAGGGTTAACCTGTAAACATTTAGGAAAGAAAATAACATTTAAGTTTCTTATTAAACCGAAAGAAAGAGATTTAAAATTTATTCAAGAAGAATCCATTTTCAAATCATTGAGATTAATAAATCAGAATCTACACATTTGAATTTCTGAAAGAAGAAATCAAATATAAAAGAATCAAGAACAACTTCAAAATGAAGAGGTTCTGTTTAAAATTGAAAAGTTAAAACATACATGAAGAATAACCTTTGTTCCGATTCCCCCAATGCCTTTTGGCATAGAAAGAAACATATGGTTAGGCTTCCTTATGCTAAGGAATTCAAAGAACATTTGATTCCCACTAAGGCTAGGCCTATTCAGATGAGTCATGAACAAATGGAGTTATGTAAGAATGAAATCAATGATCTCCTCAATAAAGGGTTAATTAAACCTAGTAATCCCCTGGTCTTGCTCTCGCTTTTTATGTCAACAATGAAGGTAAAAAGAAAGAGGTGTTCCTCATTTAGTTATCAATTACAAACCATTAAACAAGGTCTTAGAGTGGATTAAAAATTCTTCCCAACAAGGACGACCTTATCAATAGGTTAAGTAATGCCACCATTTTCAAAGAATTGACCTTAAATCCGGCTCGCAAATTGCCATTCATCCCGATGATCAAGATACAAAACAACATTCACCACTCCATTTGGACACTATGAATGGAATGTTTAGGCATTTGGCCTAAAAAATGCTCCAAGTGAATTTCAAAATATTCTCAATGACATATTAAACCCTTTCAGCCATTTTATCGTTGTTTATATCGACGACATTCTTGTTTACTCCAAGACTATCAAGAACATGAAAACATTTAAAATCGTTTCTTCACTATCAGTTAAAGTAAATGGTCTTGTTCTTTCTCCTTCCAAATGCAAATTGCTTTCAGTCCGAATAAGGTTTCTTGGTCTTAATATCTTCAATGGACATGTTCAAATTTATCGAACGAGCTATTCAATTCACCGACAAGTTCCTGATAAGATAACCAATAAAACCCAACCGCAGAGATTTTTCGCTCATTGAATTATATAGCAAGTTCTACAAGAATTCGTGAAGATTTGCAAACCTTTTTTCGCTTTGCAAAACAATCTTCCACCTTGATCGACATTCATACTTCAAAGAAATTCAACAAGTTAAAAAAATACGTCAAGGCATTGCCTCGCCTTTGGTATCTCCAATGATTCAAATTTTCAAAATTGTTGAAACCGACGCCTCGAGATATTGGATTCTGAGGCATTCTTAAACAAAAGTTAACATCCGATTCCCGTAACAAATTGTTCGATTTCATTCCTACGCATGGCATGGAATACTACATACCAAAATATAGTACTATTAAAAAGAAATTCTTTTCATTAGTTCTATGTATTAACAAATTTCAAAATGACTTATTAAATCAAAATTTTTCGTCCGCATTGATCGTAAGTCACCAAGTACATTTTAGTAAAAGATGTTGAGAATTTAGCCTCTAAGCATTCTTTTCGCTAGATGGCAAGCTTTATTAAGCATTTTGATTTTGATATTGAATATATTAAAGGCAAAACAATTCTATTCCCGATTTTCTACCGTGAGAATTTATTCATACAGTACTATATAATCATGAGTTTCAGAGGTTCATCCTCCTCGCAGGGTCCGGGTCGCCCTATTGGCCCAAGTAATCATTTCAGAGGTACCTTAGTCCTCACCCGCTTATTCCCCGCTCATCACCAAACAAATTTTCGTTCTTGGGACAATCCCCAAGCCTTACAGGGCTCAAATTTCTAGTGAATAAACTCGAACCCATTGATCCATTCAAGAATCCAGCCAAGACCTCGTCTTCATCCCAAATCACTCCCCTTCCGAGCATGTGCTCAAATGGAAAGTTACTTATTCCATATCGAACCATACATGAAGCCAAAAATGATCCAGCTTAAGCTTTCGCCGCTTTTTTTCCTCCGGTTGGCATTTTCCTCCATACGCCCTTATAAGTCTCTTGTTTATTATAAAGACATTCTCCTCAAACCGATTCAGTAAATATCAAACCCATTTATGCAAACAATGATAAATCAAAAGTCCTTTATCATTCTTTCAGATATTAAACAATTCCTTCCTTCAGATTTCAGATTGGGGTAAAAATTCCTCCGATCTAACGGATCTCTCCAGTCATAGCAATCCCTTTTGTTTTTATGATTATATTGACGCCTGGTATAAGGTTCTCCTTCATCAGAATGAGTCCCATAGTCATTCCAGGTTTATTCAATTCGATCATAAATTCAAAAGTCCAATTCCTTATGGTTCGTCCTTCCGTGGTATAAAATGGTTCTACCGGCATGACCTCCTTCCCGAACCCCTTTAAAGTTCAAGTTACTCATTTTGCTAATAATAGTAAACCAGATTCAAAGAATGAGAACATTCCTCTCACTCTCCTCTTTGTTAGTAAATACAAAGTTCCCTGGATCCTCAAATGGCAATACTCAGATTTCACCACCCCCGCTGCTAGTAATTTGGCAGCTTATCGCCGATCCACTCCCTCGACTTTCCCGCTTTTTCTACATCAAGTGGTGGGATAAGTTCGACGTTAACAGAATCATAGGTTAAGTTCAACAGGAATTTCCTGCTGCCCCTATTCCAGTTCCAGTCAATTCCCCAGTTATTCAGGCTAAGGATTCTAAGGTCATTTCTTTAGAACCCTCTTCCTCAAGTCAGAAAAAAGATTTCAAAAGAATCTAAGTTAAAACCATTCCCCTCTGAGTTCTTCCCTGCTTCGTAGCATTTCGATTTCAAAGATTGCTCCTTAGAGTGAGTTAAAACTTATCGCTCAAGCCCTCAATAAAAGAATTGATGAGTTACACGAAGAAGCCTCTCAGCATTCCTCGATTTCTTCCCGTAATGATTCAGCTTAGCTAATTTGCGTAAGATGATGGTCTCAGACGATCCTTACGGCACCATCAACCTTCAGGATGCTCAGACCCATTCACCGACGTCAACAGCTTTATCGCCATTATCAGTAACAAAGACCGCCTCAGCATCCTGTTAATGTTCAAGAAGCCAAAGACCGCCCAAAGCAACCAACCATCGTTCATAATCACCAAAGACCGCTTTAAGCTCACCATCGCTCATAATCACCAAAGACTGCCTTTACCAGTTAAAATGATTCCACTTTTCGCCGAAAAGTAGCTCAACAAAGAAAAGGAGGCTCTTTTCCACCAAAAAAATACGCGTCGAGTCAAAAGTTTTTTACCACGGTCAAAAGGCGTTCAGTAATAGTCAAAGTTAGCAATTGCTTATCAACAAATTGTTTTGTCAGACTTTTACTTTTGCTTTTACCTTTTAACTTGTTTTTACTTTTGCTTTTACTTTAGTAAATCACTTTTACCTTAGTAAAATGTTTCTTACTTTACCCAGGTAAATGTAATAGTTCCCTTTCCTTGTTCTATAAAAGGAAGGCGAGCTCATTTGACAAATTAGTTTTCAGAAACTTAGAAAGACCCTGAGCTCTCTCTCTCAGATTAATCTTTAGTTTCTACCGATCATCGTACCTACTTAACCTCTTCTCCAATTCTCTAGTTAAATGTTTTAATTTCGTAAGTACTTGTTTTATTTTCCGTTCTTAGTTTGTACATAGCTTTTATATATATATATATATATATATATATATATAGTAGAAGCATGCACATATAGAATATTATATTTTATTCTAGTTTGGTTTACTAGAGCCACCAAGGAACCAAAAGGTCAAATCGTAGGCTGCAAGAAATAAATTTAAATATAAATATTACATTTAAACTTGGGACTCCATTACAAACAGGTCTTCATGCGCTCCTTGCTCCTTGCTCCTTGCTCCTTGCTCCTTGCTCCTTGCTCCTTGCTCCTTGGTATCTGGTTCTTCAAGTAATTCTAACTATCTTATTACATAAACTATTTACATTAAATAAAAACCTTGATCATCGGTCAAGGGGAAGTACATAGGAGGGTGATAGAATTTACAAGAAAAACTAGAGAAGACGAGGTACGCAAACCCCATTTATAAATTTCATACATTCATGCATCCAACTAAAATAAAATTCAATCACATTGGTCAATAATTCATAATCAATCTCATTTATTATCATACATATCACCATATGCATCAATAAATTAAAATTTATCTCATGAATAATAAATAAATTCCATATACGCATCGATATTATTTAAAGGGCAAAAGTTTGCTAAACTTTAGTTTTGAAACAAAATAAACTCTTTTATTTTAATCAAAAATCAAATCCAAATTAAACTCCTTTAATTTTTAGCAATCTGAAATCATATTTCAAATAAAATAAACATCTTTATTTTAAATTTTTATCAATTAAATAAACCATTTATGTTAAATGAAAAAGTAAATTTTTTTGGATTCTGACAAGTGGCGCGACTGCGCCCATAATGAACTAGGACGCAGCGTCGTGATGCAGATCAATTTTTTTTTCGATTACCCAAAATTTCGATCCAATCGCATATCATATATACATGGAATCATCAAAATCGATAATTAGCACAAACCTAGCTCTGATACCACTTTTAGGTTTGTATATAATGCGATCATGCAATCAAATAACATAAAAGTAGCGGAAGCGCAATCAAATGGAATTTAATTTTTTTTTTTCATACAAACCATCACCATGACCATACTTTGTGCTTAATTATCAATTAAATATAAAAAAAGAGATGGGGATCAGATTCATACTCTTGTAGAAACTAGTTTCCTCATGTACGAGTTCACCTCCAATTCCTTTCCACGTTCAACTTGAATTCATCGGGTTTGATTCCTTCATTTGATCAACGTTAGCCACCCAAGTAGGTGATCCACCAAGGAAGAACAAATATTCAAAAAAAATGAGTGTTTGGCAAAATCCTAGATTCTATCTCTATAGAATTCTGTGTACTCTCCCGACTCTTAGAATTAAGTGTGCAACTTGTGTAACCCTAACTATAATAAGATTTTTTTTATTTATAGATGTAGGTAACCCTCCTAAACGATTTAGGATTAGAGTTTCATTTTAATTAATTAAACTCTTTTAATTAATTAGGCTTTCTAATCTTATTAGGAATAATTAATTAAACTCTTTTAATTAATTAGCCTCCTAATCTTATTAGGAATATATGAGATTACTTTTATTAATTAATTCACAAACTCCTTTAGAAATTAAATTAATAATAATAAGCCTCCCATCATTAATTTATATCTAATATTTTAAAATATTAAATAATAAATATTAAGCTATTTAATTTATTCTATTACCATAGATTAAATTAAATATACTTAACTTATTATTACTATTATGCCATTTGCTTCTTAAATAAATATTATTCTTTTTATGGTGTGACCATTTAGATTTTTCATAATAAACCGATTGTGAATAAATCAATTAGAATAATTCTAATCTTATTTAAATAAATAAATTAAATTATTTAATTTATTTAAATAAATAACATTTATTGTACAATAAGAGTAAGCCACTTAGCGATCAACGACTTATCAGATAATATAGGTTTCAACATTAATCATAAAAGAACCGGAGTAAATAGTTACTGAATAATTCAATCTTCCACCATACAATGTTAAAATTAAATATAAGACATGAAATTACTATAAAGTATTATTTCATTTAATTATATATTTATTTCGATTCTCAAATGCACAACTCCAAATAATGCAAATTAGAAATTTCTTTTTAATTCAGTTCGGATTCCTGAGTTGTCATTTATCGAATCACATAGGTCATAGGGACATTCTCTTCCTTTATTAGAAGCAATAGATTCTTTATTTATCATTCATTATCTCCATATACAATTTATTATACCTAAGCATACCCTTTGATATACTTTAAGGGTTTTAAGGGACATGTCAAAGTATAACATATCATATACAAGATATTATGATGATATCAAATCTAAGGATCACATATACTACTATTACTAGAGGAATTTCTATTGACAGACAAACAAAACTCCATTAGATATTCTTTAACGAGCCAGGTTCAGTGAACTTATTCTCCAATTTACCTACATACTTGTTTTAGTGTCTCCACACAAATGATTATGAGATCAATCATTCTCTTCCTAAGAGTAAGCAACGTATATACCAATTTATCTGAATTCATTAATCTCCTTTTTAGTAATCCAACGATTAAGAACTATTTTAGTTTTAAGCTATCTAAGAATTTAGATCTCATTAGCATGATAATCATCATGATTTTAAAAACATTGCTTAAAATTATGGGTTTATCACATATTATAAAACAACACTATGTAGATAAATTAAAAGCCTTTATAAATTAACTTTTATTATTAATAAATGAATAAGATTGTTACAAAGTATTTGCTTTATAATATTTATGTGCATCTTCTTATCCTAATTATCATGAATCAACTGAAGGATGTCACAATGTATGTATTCCGTGAATTATGTTGTTTTACCCGGTGAAAATAATGAAGATAAATTCCGTTTGTATAATGGTGCTTCTCAATTACTAGACTCACACTATATATGAACTTAACAGAAAACTCAAGAACGTGAATCGAGAAGAAGAGCTTACAATTTATAGAGAAATTATTGCCCAATTTTGGGTTTCAGACAATGAATTAATCCAAGAGAAAGAAGAAGAATCCAATGGGTTGAGAGGGTTTGGTGAAAAGAAGTTACCAACTTCTCCATTCTCCTCATCATCATTACATCTATCTAGCCATCATGCGTGTGTGTTCGAGTTCACGAATGAGAATTAGGCTACGTTAAGCACTATGGGTCACTTAATATGGGACAAGGAGTCTGACGATTTTTGCAATAGCAAAATGGTTGCTAATATACTTAAGTTTTAATTTCTTTTTAGCTTACTAGTTCACATTTGATGACTTAAATGTTATTTCTTGGACTTTAGTTATGGACACATACACATAATCATATAATCCATGTACATATAACTTAGATAAAATAAAGTTGGGTATTATTAACTCCGGTATTCTCCATAAATTTTATTGTTTAATTACATACCCTTATTGAAATAAATATTTTAATAGTACATATTTATTTACTTCTATATACTAAAATACACTTTGCATTATCCCACCACACACGCATTTGAGGTCACAAAAACTCATCACAACCAATTATATGATTTACTTACCTTTTACCCTATAGTTTTGTATAACATTATTCACATTTAAATGTCACACCTTATGTTATGTCAATGCACGAAGTAATTATATGGTACTACTACTTCCATAATCCGATATCACAGATGGTGGTACATAACAACATTTAATAATAATGCTCATTTTAATAATATCGATATTTGGTCCACTATATCACTTATTCTCTCTCTCTTTCATTAATGTTAATAATCCATCTTTGTAACCCATGCATACAAAGAGGGAATTATTTTCTAAGTTTTGCTACCTAATACAATTTTACGTTGGTTTATTAAGAGATGTATATGGCACTGCAAGGCCATTGGGAATTCTTAGACTTATAATAATACTACTAGTTAAACACCCTATTTGATATCGCATGCATGAAATTACCTTATTACTCAATTATATGCAACTACTCATAATAACAATTAATTAAATTAGATAATATTAATTAATCTTTCTCTTATTAAATCGTTCTCTATTAATTCACTTAGTGAATCTCTTCGTCCTTCATTATGCCACACTAGACAATTTTTATAAGCTTTACATTGCTTTTCACCAATTCCACCCCTTGCCTTTGATACCTCTTTGAATATAATCCTTTTAGTTATCAAAAAGAAAAAAAAAATGAAGATTAATCCTAAATTGAAAGCTTTAATAGAAGCTCCTACAAGTAAAGTTGCTTAAGTTGAGTATGTCTATACTCTAAATGTAACTCGTCATGGTTGTTTTATAACATTTGTAAGTAAAGTTGCTTAGGTTGAGTATGTATATACTCTAAATGTAACTCGTCATGGTTGTTTTATAACATTTGTAAAAGTAGTGGTTAATTGCTTGGTTCGATGTTTAGGCTGAAGGATGTGGGTGCTTTCCTGGCCTCAATGTGGCTTCTGCTATGGAAGCTTTTGGGGAGAGTTTCGATTTCAGATTTGTGAAGGGACTTGGGGGTTGCAATACTGCAAGGGCTTTGTAATTTGGACTTTATATTTAGGAGGATTTCTCATCCTCCTTTTTATGTTTCTCCACTCTTTTCTTAAAAATCATCTTCTTTTATCTAAATAAAACGGGTTTCGAGATTCACTTCCTAGGGGTGACAAATAAAACATACAAGTAAAAATATTAATTCTTCAAGAGATCTTCGGAACTAAATTGGGCTAAAAGTTGAGAATTCTCTATTTACCCAGAAATGGCTAACAAAAGGATAGACCTCCAGAGGGGAATTGAAAGGTTGTTTTTGAAGATGCTTGTAGATGCATATTAGATGATATGTATCGCCAGAAAATTTTGAAAGTAGAGAGAATGATTCTTCAGCCTATGTAAATTTTTGTTAACAAAGAGGGTAAATTTTATTACTAGATAATAAATTACAAACCTTCTTGACTGGTATCAGCGGAGTAATCTGATGAATCACTGTACCTGTAGGTGTTGGATCGTGGGGAAAGGATTGAACTACTGGTGGATAAAACAGAAAACCTTCAGTTCCAGGTATCTGCATTTTTCTCAATCTTACATTTCAAGTATAAACTTCTTAAAATTTATGGTTGAGATTATTTCAAAGTGCTCAATTTCTTCAGGCTGATAGCTTCCAGCGGCAGGGAAGGCAGCTGCGACGGAAGATGTGGCTTCAGAACCTTCAAATGAAGCTGATGGTAGGAGGAGCCATTCTTGTTGTGATCATCATTATGTGGCTGCTTGTTTGTGGCGGTTTCAAGTGTTGAAGGAACAATTTTAGATTTATTATTCACTGGTAGATGCTTTCTTCGTCCTTTTTTTTGTGGCGTCCTTATTCGCTAGCGTCTTTTGGTGTACAAAAAAATGCCATATGAACCTGTTCTACTAGGTAATAATAGCATTGCCACTATGTGAATGTTCTTTAATCTCCCTGGGTTGCACCTTCTATGATGTTATGTAAAGGTTTGATCTGCTTGGACTTTAACAACCCTTCTATGATATGTAATTATGTAAATGTTTTATCTCCTCCTGCTAAGAGGTTGTGAAGTACTTACTCCTCTGTTCTACACCTCTTCCTCGTTAGAAGATTAAGATTATCGACTTTTAAAAAGTAATTTTTTAACTCAAAATTAAGATGATTTAGTAAAATTTTTGAAACAATGAATAATACTAGTTGGATAGTTTATAATATTTATTATTGTATAAATTAAAATTATAAAAATATATGTTGATTTTGAATGTAAAAATGTTTTAAATAAATTTTAAAAAGTCAATAATAATCTTTTGGAACGAAATGGGTATTTAAAAGAATATGTTTGTCGTATTTATTTCTAAAATAACGAGTTGGAAGTTAAGTATTGATGATATGATGGTGAAATTATAAAGATAAATTTAAGGATAGTATGTCATTTTATGCTGCTATTAACAAAAATGACATTTTGTGTAAACCTTTTTTTTTTTTTTTTGCAAATCGACTATATAATTAAAAGCACAAACTTAATTTTACAATTTTTTGTTTCACAAAATTTAGTTTAATCTTTTTCTAATTAGTATGAGTAATTTCCAAATTTATAATAATTAAATACTATCCAAATTTATAAATTAGTCAAAAAGAATCCCAACATGTTATTATGTTAGAGAAAAGTAAAGTCGTTTGTTTTATGTTTAATATATAATTTTTACTTTTGGTTTTACCAATTTATTACAAGCAATTTTTTTATCACAATTTTATGTAAGAATATATTTTAACAAATTGTGTGGCTGAATGACACTTATGTTCCTCCAAGTTCTCACTCACTTTCAAAGGCGTCCATAAAGTTCATTTTTCTTCAATTAGGCCCTTAAAGTTATATTTTTTAGCATTTTCGTTCCTTCTACCCTATTTGACCCAACCCAACCCATTTTGATCAAACTCGATTGAGTTTGACCCAATCCCAATTTTTAATATTTTAAATGAAAATAATTATTTTTAATATTTTAAAACAAATAATTATTTTTAATATTTTAAAATAAAATATATATTTTTAAAATTTTCAAATTAAATAATTAGGGTTAAGTTCAGATAACCACCTGGGGTTTGGGTGGTTTCTCATTTAACCACCTGTAGTCAATAAAGCTACATTTAAACTCCTGACCTTTTGAGTTGAAGTGAAAAAGTGTTTTCCGTCTTAACTCCGTTACTTTATTTGGCTAAAGACTTAATTACCCTCATTTAAAACACCCAACTGTAAAATCATTTATAAAAACAACCAAAAATAGTTGTTCAACTCTCTCTCTCTCTGTTTTTCTAACAAACAAAAAACTTCAATAATATCCACCGATCTTCATAGATTATAATTCCAAGTTCAGTAAAGAAAACTTCAATAATCTCTGTCTTGCTCATAAGACTTCCCATTGTTACAAATCAGATCTATTACACAAAGCAAACAAAAAAAATCAACACTAACTTCAAATCCCCCAATTGTGAACAACTGTAAAAGTCAATTGAACTAAACCAAGAATCCAACAAAAAAAATGAAATCTTCAATCACTACAAATGAATATCAAAGAGAATTCCCAAATTCTTCCATTAACATTGCAATATGTTTCCAAGTTTCAATTCGTAATCACAATCCATAACCAAAACAAGAAGAAAAAAAAGAAAAGGGGGAAAATTTTCTAATTCCCATCCATTACTAAAAACCCATTTTTTTACATCACCGACGTTAACAACAAGGGCTCTTGGGGATGGAGGGACATCAACCCACTGATCTTCATGAAGAATTTGGAGTCCCTTGATTTGGTACTCCATTTGTTTCGAGATACTCCATTTGTATGTCTCTCGCAAGTTATAATTAAATGGGGAAGAAGTTAGCACATCAGTTCATTAAAAGACATACATTCTTGATTCTCTCTCTTTTTCCTTGGCGATTTGTTAATAGAAGACTCATAGATTAACTATATGAAATAGAAAACACATACTGCATGGTCTTTGGCAATTCTTCCGGTTTAGGAGGAGAAGGAGCCATAAAACACAAAAACGAGTCCCTCCAAACTAGTTGCCGACCATCACCTCCTCCGATTCCAGAGCCATTAGAATCTTGCGGAACCCTCATTGCGAATTTTCAAAAACCCTCCCTTTCTAATGGATGGAAGGGTTGTTGGTGGGTGAGGTCATTAGGAGTGGGTTGAGATCCGCAATCGGAGGGGGGGAAGAAGAAGAACATACCCGATTCTTGCTCTTTCTAGCTCACGAACTTGTGGATCTTCCTTATTAGGGTCCGATTTTTACGGGTTTTGGGGATCTTGATTTTCTAGGGTTTGTGGTGATTGAGGTTGAGAACGTAATTGTTCTTGTGGTAGAAATTTGGTTGACGGCGTCGTCGTTGACATTTTGGAGATGAGAGAGAGGTCGGAGAATATTAGAAAGGAGAGAGAAAATGGCAAGCGTAGAGAGAGGATGCAGGTGAGAGAGGGAGAATAAGAAGAGAAGAGAGAAAGAAGAAGGGTATTTCAGACATTTATCATATATTTTTTAATTGTTATAGCTCTTTTCACGCGCTTTTGGCGTTTGATATACACGCATGGTTAAGTTGGATGAAAAAAGGTAACGTTTTCACTTCAACTCAAAAGGTCGGGAGTTTAAATGTAGCTTTACTGACTACAAGAGGTTAAGTGGGAAATCGCCTAAACCTCCGGTGGTCATCTGAACTTAACCCAATAATTATTATAAAATAGTTATTTTTAATATTTTAAAAGAAAATATTATTTTGAAAATAATTTTAAAAGAATAATTAAATTTAAAAATAAAATATATCTTTAAAATAATTTTAAAATAGTTATTATTTTAATATTTTAAAAGAAAATATTATTTTTAAATAATAATTTAATTTTTAAAATAAATATTTTTTAAAATAATTTGAAAATAAAACTTTTATTTTTTCAAAAGGAGTAAAGTTTCATAAAATATAGATTCAAAAAAAATAAAGTTAAAATTTTTAAATCTTAATTATTTTATGAAAATTTACACATCTTTAAAAAAAAATCATTTTGCTTTATGAAAATAAAGTTTTTTTTTTGAATATATATTTTATAAAACTTTACTCATTTTTTTAAAATATGAAAAGTTAAATTTTTTTATAAAATAATAATAATTTTAAAACTTTTAATTTATTTTTATAAAAATTGAATCAATTTTTATATATCTTTTCTTGCTTTTTTGTATTTTAATTTCTATTTTTAAAATTCTAATATTAAGAATACATATAATAATGGTAAAGATATTAACCTTTTTTTATAAAATAAATTTTTACATAACAAATGAAAAAATAAAATTTTCTTTTAAAAAAATAAAGTTTATTTTCTTATTTAATTTATTTGAATCTATATTTTATGAAACTTTACTCATTTTGAAAAAAATAAAATTTCTAATATTTTTCCTTAAAATAATAATTATTTTTATACTCTTTTTAAAAATATTTTATTTAAAAATATTAAATATAATAATATTTTAAAATTATAATAAAAATAATATTTATTTTAAAATATTAAAATAATTATTGTTTAAAAAATATATTATTTTAAAATATTAAATATAATTATGATTTTAATTTTTGAATTTTTTTTTAAAAAGATTAAAAATAACAAATTTTAAAATAATTATTTTATTTTAAAATATTAATAATAAAACAAATGACTATGTTTGCCCAAGCTGCAAGAACAAAAAATTGTTTTGAAAAAAGGATTGCTCTAGCTTTAGCATCCGGCTTTGTGGGTCAGTTAGGTCTTTGGTGGGATAACCTCCTAACCAGCGAGACGAAAGAAAGTATTTTCAACTCTCAAGTTCAAAAGAGAGTTAGCTGTTGATTGTAATCTAAATACGCACAACACGTAAGTATACGTGATTAACAAGTAATATAATGATAAGTTGAGTATCGTTCCCACAGAGACAGAAATTAATTTTAATCTAACAATTACCAGCTTTGTATTATTTCAATTTTATCAAACTAACCGAATTAATCCTACAACTTCATTTTATGCTTCACTCAGATTATCACACTTCTTTTCAATCCAATTAACTATTCCAGTTCATTAATCAAGAACACTAAAGTAGAATTAGTCATCTCTCAATGCACTAAACCCATATCAACTTAAATCCATAGATAATAGAATTAAGCCAAACACCCTAATTAATTAATTCACTATATCTCTATGTGAATTACAATTAAAGAAGCTTTAAATCCCAAGTTCTCACACGATTACATACGATGCATAAGTATATCTCTATCCCTAACATAAATCATGAATTTCATCAAAACGCAGAAATCACACACATGCTATTATGACTAAGTCTAAACTCATATCTCATCTCTCGAATCTGCACAAGTTCACATAGAATTGGTGATCAAGCAATTCATAGATTACACACAAATTACAATAGATGAACTGAAAAATAGCTTTATAAGATTGAAATTAAAGCATGATAATCCTTGCTACACTTAAAGATCCATTGTAAGCTTAATAAGATGAATTAGTTCATAACTAATGAATTAAACACCGAAAAGAATAAAGAAAACAACATGCCAATTATAGAAACTGAAATTATAGAATAAGAATAGTATAGAACCACCATTCTCTTCACCCAATTCTGCAATCTTTGTGACGAACGTGATTTTTGTAATTTAATTTTAATATTTATTGAAGTAAATAAATATTTTCGATGATTTAATTATTAGATTAAATAATTAATTGATGAAATTGTGGTAGATTAATTTAATTATATGTGTTACATTTATGATGTGTGTTACATTTATTAAATTAATGCAGAGAATTTTATTATTCGATATATGTAATTATGTGAGCTTATTGTATTAAAAGAAATACTAAATAAGCCTAATGTATTTTAATTAATTTAATTATTAATTAGAGAGTTAATAATTTGACATTATTTATTTATGAAAAATTTAATTATGTGACTATGTGAATTTATGAGAATTTATTATATTTTATTTAAAGTAAATTAAATAAAATATTAATTTATTTTATGAAGGGTGTGACATTAATTAAACTATATGATAAAGCTTTATTAAATTAAATGGTTTTTAAATCAATTTTGCTAGCCAAACAAGGCCCTATGGGGAGTTGGAAGCAGTTACCCATTATTGGGTTAACTGACCACTCAGTGCGTCAGTTCCTTTAATATATCATACGTCTTATTTTTCCTTCATTTTACTAAGTCTGATAAAACTAATCAGAGAGAAAGCCAGAGAGATTTTAGAGAGATTTCAGAGAATTTTGTGAGAAACTCAGTGATTGAAGAAAGAATCTAAGCCTACAAATATATATACTTTATTCTCAGTGTAATCTCTTCTTCCCAAATTCTAAATTTCACGTTGTTTAAGTTTTATAAATATGGCTTTCAAACCTTTTGTAAAGCCTCTGTAATTGAGAAAGGAGTAATGTTTATGGGTTATGTATGTATTAATATGTATCAAATCGTATTCAATTATATATATTATGTAAACCATGTCATCAGTTTCATGAAAATACGTAGTATGTGATTGCTACAAAATTATAGAGTATGGGTTTTGGCCTTATGGCCCTTATACGTAATTTTAGTGTGTCAAACATAAATGCTTTTGTAAAATTTATACTTGTATATTATTATACATGTTATTACGAAGAGACCAAACCTTAAACGAACGGATTCGGTGTTATAATGAATTCGTGGTATTAATTTTTATGATTTATGTTCAAAACCTTCAAGAACATCAAGAACAGTGAAAATTGCATATTTTAATTCTGTAATTAAGTGTTTAAATTGGTTAAAGTCACTCTATAAATGTTGGGTAATGATTATGTATAAATTATATCATGTGAGTATGTCTAAATTCGTGTAGAAATTAAGAAATTGATAGAAATTGTCATGTTCTACGATTTTTCGCGAACTGCCATTTCTGAATCGGTACTTCATGTAGCGTACGGCATACCGCTGCTGCCTTTTTCCTCGCCAGTAGCGCTGGTCTCAAGTCAGAAGCGCCACATAAATCGTCAGTCATATGAAGCCTTAGTATTAAAAGTGGAAATGCAATGCCACTCTCCGTAAATTTTAAACGAAAATTTTAAAGTGTTTAAGTCCATGAATGTGATGTTAACTTAATGTAATGAACATAAAATTATGTTATAAGTATAATGAGATGTTAAAATAGATACTTAGCATGTAAATAATATAATTACATGTGGATTGAATTATTGAATACATAATTAGCTTGTTATTCATGATGTGTAACTTATGTGACAAAGTGGTAATTTGATTAAGTATAGTCAATATTGAATTAGATAAAGAATGAGTTTATGATGATTAGTTAAGTTATAATTAATCGGTATTGTGAATGTGAATGGTATGTAGGATTAAATTCAAAGAACGTGCTTAGTTAAAGTGTAATCTACGACGAGGCAAGTTTCCTAACCCTACTTGTCATTATTGTTCAAGTTTATTATTTACCTCGAAGTAAATTATCATTACTATTATTCAAGTTCAAATGTTATATTAAAGATTGATTATCTTTTCAAAGCATGATTCAGTTATACAATAATTGTCCTATTGTATACTTCTTGAGATTATTATTCAAATCGAATATCATTATTGTTGAACCTTATTAGACTAGTGAACTTTATTGATTCAACTAGTCCTTAGTTGATGAACGTTCTAAATTTCAGAACCCTTATTGAATTATCCAAACTAAACTTCCTTTGGTGCGGACTCGAATGTCAAACTGAGATGAATAACCCTGCAAAGGGATTTACTTATCGTTAGCGTTTAGATATTGTGCACAGTATGGTACTAAGGGCCGATCCCCCTAAGTACGAGTAGAAAGGTCCATAGTCTTATGACTGTTAAAGGTTTCAAGTATAACCCTTGATAACCTAGGACATAGTTCAAGGTCTTATGACCCTCAGAAATCTTTTGATTCTTGTTATTCATTCTTGATTCAAAAGTTGAGTTTTTATTTCAGAAAGTATTATTTCTCTCGCATGTTATTATTCATTGTTATATTGTTATACTTGTGGGCAATCGTGCTCACTCTTGCGTAATAATAACATTGCGAGTTAAAACGAAAAAGCGAGACGAACCTTCCACTAGTAAAAGGCAAGGGCAAGCTTAGCAAGTAATGAAGACTGATTATTTATGTGATGTAATTAGAATTGATGTTACTTAAGACTTATTGTTTATATTTCCGCACAGATGTTTAAGGATAGTTTAACCTGGGATTGTATTATTATTCAGATGTTGTAACCCTTAAGGGGAAGATTTTATTTCTATCTATTACATGGGTTGCATTTATTATGGGTAAATAGATAGATGATATTTGTACAGTGAACACCAAATCCCGTGGAATTGAAGTACCCAGATTTGGGGGTGTCTCAATCTTCGTGATCCTTGCTCATTTGCTCCGCTCCTCCAAGAATCTTCTCCAAATTAGGGCTTCAAAGTTGAAATTGGTGATTGATTAATTGTATGTATGAATCGAATGACTTAAGTCTCTGTAAGCGCAACTATAAACATCCCCAATCCAGTTCCAATTGAATCCAAATTCCTTCAGTCCACGCCAGAGCAGTAGTAGAAGTGCATCAAAACTCTCCTTACTGTCTGCGTACCCCCGCCCCGACGAGTGTTTCCTTTGTAATATAGCCCGCCCCGGTGGGGTACTATGATGTACTCTACTGTTATTCCTGCACTTGCTTGCCATATCACCACCATTCTCGCCTTAACTAACACGTACTAATCCTGCATAAAAACATATACAAAACACAGAAAATGATACTAAAACAGACAGATTAAACACTGTTTAAGTCCAAATAAGAACCTGATTCGTAGGTATGAAACCCACTCATCAAATTCCCCAAAACTTAAATCGTGCTAGTACTCGAGCACAACAACATGCAATGCAATACAACTAACTACATGCCTACGAATCCAGCTATCAAACATAACAACGTCTATTCACATGGCCTCAGAGAAGCTACAATAAACATGATAGGACATCATACCAAGACAAATCAATAACTCCACATCAATCACCAAATCTTTCCCTGTCATGACTGATATAGTTCGTGTTTGCTCAATAACCATGCTAACTGTCAAAAAATTAAATAAGACACATAATATGCCTCTTTGAAGGAGTCAAACAACTTAAAGTCAAGAAATCCAAAAACAAGCAAGATCCGACTAAAACTAAATAATTACCAAATTCAGAAGTCAAAATGGGATACTTTTACTTTATTTTTCACTTACGGGGGCTTTTCGCTCTTTTTCCCGTTTTTCACTTTTTATTTTACTCATGACTGTGCAATATCTAGTCCTCTTAGGCTTTTTAGTGCTACCCATTAAAGAGCTTTCGACCAACGACTCCCAAACCGTAAGGCTTTAGGGTGATGGGTGTAGAGACATCCCCTCGGGCGTACTTACTCAAGTAATAAAGGCCACATAACTAGACTAGCCACGATGTTTATTCATACTTTTTTCTTTTCTTTTCATTTTTTTTTATTTTTTATATATCCCAAATCTTCCCCTAAACTTAGATTTCTATCTAATCTTAGCCATCACCACTTCTTTATGACTTTCTTTCATTCAAACTAGCATTATCCTTAAGAAATAAATTATATTTCAATTTAAACTCAATCAGTCAACATAGTCATTTTATAGTGCTAACCTGATTATACCAGTTTCAAACAGACAAAGATTTAGATCATGATAAGAAATTACATCAAAACCTTGACAGTTAATACTAATCTTGTCTACGTAGTTCCAATCTCATCATTGGCCCAAACAAACTCTAACCATCTAAAAGCTGGAATCATACAAATATGAACTAAATGCAATATAAAAACAGTAAACTAACTAATATTTTTGAGATTTTCGATTTTTCATTTTTTTATAACTTAAAAAAAACAGAAATAGAAAACTATTTACAACACTAACTACTAAACCACAAAAAACATGATTATACTAAACTAAAGATGCAACTACATGAATGCACATGCACTGGCATGAACTAATGAATGAAAAGCTAACTAGCATAAATAACCAACATATAACATATTTAACAGACTAAAACAATACTAAACAAAACTAATACTGTGACACCCCCAAATTCAGGTACTTGAAACCCAAACTCGGTGCTTCACGATACCATTTCTGTGAGCGGAATAATACTAATAATAATAACAATAATATAGATACCAAACTTAATTTACATAAATCAGAGTCTAAATCCCCAGGTACACAACCTTTAAACATTCATTACATGATAATTAATAAGTATCATCGTCTTAATAAAGTCTAATTATTACATAAGATAGCATAGAACTTATTCTGCAACCTTTCCTTTTCCTTTGTTTTTGGCAGAGCTTTCTGGTTGATCACACTTAACTGAAAACATTTACATTAAGCAAGAATGAGCATTTGGGTTCCCAACAAGTAATAGCAATAATAAATATTAGCTGAAAGGATTAAATGTTTTCTTTGAATGATACTTCTACAACGAATCAACAGTTGTGAAGTAAGCTGAACCAATAATAACAACATATCAATTCTATATCAAAATTTTGAAACTACGTACTGACTATAACTAGAGATTAGTCCACAAACTATGGACATTGTTTTGAATTTTCGATAAGGTTTAACAGAACTTCATCCGCAAACCGTAAGCGACTTATGAGCGGGGGGTGATCGACCAGATTATGCCTCAGATTGATCAATACTACATGCAAGAACGAGATTATCGTTTCATCTTATCTCGCCTTTAGGCGACAAAAGTTTTCCGTATGCGGGATGTTCATACTTAGTCGGGAATCCGAACCAAAATAATTTGATTATATGATAATAAAAAAGTTCTATCTTGCTCAACAATATTTTTAAGTTTGTGTCTAGCTGAATCAAATAGCTTAGACGGATTTTAAGTCAACGTATACATACTAGAAATCAATAAGTATGTATCAACATGTGATTAAATACAATGATTATCCAAGTGAGGACACTTGTATAACCATATTTAGAAATTAACGAACAGAATAAATATCTGGTTTGTACAATAGTACTGTATTGATAAACAATGATCGAATAATTTAAGAACTTGTATGAATACAAAAGATTGGATACATAATTGATAATAATAGAGTTAATAATTTGGCACAATGATAATATAATTTTGAAACTTTCTTACTCATATCCATTGTATAAAGGAAATGCAAAGTTAAGATACTTGCCTGAGCTACTGCTTACAATAACGCAATTTAGTTTTATCTTTTATATTGAGACCTATCATTAATAAGATTATTTGTTCGATTAGAATAATATATCATATCTCATAGTACTGCTATTTGCAGTCAGCACATAACCTAATCACATTGTCACATATGTTTAACAGTAATTGGATCACAAACAAACATGTATCGAGTCTAATTATCTAAGTCCGGATTAATTTCTGAAACATGTTGGGATACCGAATGTTTTATTGGATAATTATCGAGTCTAAAAATCTATTATGTAGTTCAATATTACTATAGATATTTTAAATATTAGTCGTATTATTTTTCATAGTCTTATAATAATTTTTAAATAATTATTATAATTTATCATGATTTTTTAAACACTATAATCATTATTAAATGATTTAAATATTAAATAATTCTATTATCATTAATATTTAATTAATATTAAAGTATTGATGAAACCATTGCCAAAATATTAAAGTTAATTATAATAACTCAAAATAATTTTAAAATATTTTTATTACCCTTAAATGATTTTTAAAACAATTAAAATTATTTTTAAATAATTACCATTAATATTTAATTATTAATGTCTTATTTATCAAAATATTAAATGTGAGACCCCAGATTTTATGAATAAAGATTTTATTTTCTCGAAATATTATTTTTGAATATTATGGTGTGGATTTGATATAATATTATAGTTGTGGGTAATATTTATAAATTTTACAAAGTATGCAAGTTGTCATATTATATTCGATTGGTCGGGGAATATTTGTTTTATCAGGGAATATTCGTGCAATGACACAATCATTGGTGGACCCCTCAACAGAATTATTGTCGAAATGAGAAAACGACAAAAATATTTTATTAAAAATAACGGCGGAAGTTTTATCGTTAATAATGTTGAACTACTCGGTAGTAAAAGTACAGTAATACGTGTGGTTGCATAGTAGTACACGGTATTGATTATTGATGCTTATGTGATAAGTCACTTAGTTTTGTTTTATTGGTATTATTAATGTAATAAAACATAATACTTTTATAAAGTTATTCCATAAATAGAATATTTTATATTTTATTATGCATAGTGTCTACATAGTGTTTTGCATAGTAAAATCTTTTTATATAAAACATAATACTTTTATAAAGTTATTCTATAAATAGAATATATTATATTTTATTATGCATAGTATTGCATAGTGTTTGCATAGTGTTTTGCGTAGTAAAATCTTTTTATATAAAACAAAATACTTTTATAAAGTTATTTGTTTTATTAGACAATAATTAGAATATATTATATTTTATTATGCATAGTGTTTGCATAGTGCATGCATAGTGTTTACATAGTAAAATCTTTTATAAAGTTATTCATTTTATTAAATTATAAATAGAATATATTATATTTTATTTAAAAAATTTTGCTTTAAATATGGACCGTCAGATTAAAATAATCAATCTGGACCGTTCATGAGTTAGTTACTATGCAGTCCATTTTTCTATAAATAGAAGCTCATTCATTCATTCATTATTTCTTAAGAATTCAATGAAACACTAGAGAGAGAAACTATAGAGAAAAAGAAGAAAAGTGTTCTGCTACTTCACTACTTCTATATCCAGTACTCTTCTTTCTAAGGTAGGGGATATTATTTGTTGTACTTGTAAGGGGTATTATTTCTTTCTTATTCATGAAGAGAACTTCTGTTATTCCATTCTTTATTATTCTGTTGGAATAACCTGTATATGCGGGATACCCTATACTTGGTGAAATTCTTCTGTTATTCCATTCTTTATTATTATGTTTGTTGGAATAACCTGTTTATGCGAAGTACCGCATACATGGTGAAATTCTTCTATTATTTCTTTCTTTATTATTCTATTGGAATATCTCATGCATCGTACGCCTTACGCGGGACTGGTTACATTATTTATTATTACATTGGAATAACTCGCCTGCTCATCTTGATCTATCGCATGTATGGTGATTTCATTGTTATTCCATTCTTTATTATTACGCGAGAATATCCGTATGCATGCATTTACGCCTGGGACTGGTTCCATTATTTATTATTTTGTTGGGAATAACTTTGTGCATGCGATCTATTTACGCATGGTAAATCCTTATGTTATTCCATTCTTTATTATTCGTAGGAATAACACATACATGTGGATTACCACATACGTGGTGAATGATCCTTCGTATTCATTCCTTATTAAATTATGGAAATGATGCATCTCACGTGGATTACCGCATGGCGGCGAAAATCCATTTGCAGTTTTTATATATTCTATTATACTCGGTTGGCTAAAGTTTTGACTTCTATACTCCATGAAATTAGTGGAATATCCTTGATATTTTGCGCTTCATCCAAATATCTTTTCATGGAAATATTCTTACGAGCATTCTTGAATTTTACTCCACAAAGCGAAGATCATGTTGACAATTTGGACGTTATTGGTTCCTGGATAAATTAATTCTTGAACTTGTTTTATTGAATTATTATGTCATTGTCATCATCCTCATGTTTATATTATGTTGAAAGTCATCTGTGGCCTGTAGTGCATAGATGGACTTGGTATGATTATGACCAGGGATTATTCGGCATAATCATGACCGTAATGTTACAAATGATGTGAAAAAAAGTCCTCATTGGCCCATAGTGTATTGATGGATAATTTTTGGTATGATTATGGCCATGGATTCTCTTCCGCCAAGGGTGCAAAGATGAATTGTTTTATGGCATGATCAGGACCGTTGATGAAAACACGATTATCTTTGGCCGTAGTGCATGAATAATTCGTGGTCGTGATACTAAAGAATATCCTTGGCCTGTAGTGCAGGGATGATTTGATGATGTGAATTGCTTATTAAGCTGAGTCTTAGCGATAAAAGTGATGAAAAACCTTTTAAATCATAGAAGATAGTAGATTTTATTCTCTACTTGACTCTTCTAATGGATTGCTTGTTCCATTGCAGATTAAACTTGATGTTTGTTATATTGTATCGGGTTTAACACTGTTGAAGGCTAACGATAATTTATTTTGCATTATCTTAGTCATAATATTTTTTACTGGGCTAGTTGAGCTCACCATTTTTTTCACTGTTCTTTTCAGCAAATAAGAACGTAGCTGGAACTAGTCGGGGAACGGAGTGATGGTCCTAGATGGTGCATTAGTAGTCCTCACTATTTTGTGAAATAGTGTGACAATAATTATAATGAGGACTCCTTTTGAGTTTGTATACTCTCTAGTAGACAATATTTGTATTCAAACTCACAACATATGTTTTGTCGCATTGTACACGACAGTTGCATTATTAAGTTGTATTCCTATTCTGTACCATGTATCTGGCGACTCAAGATGAGTGATGTATACTTAATTTTGGGGGCGTAACATTAAAAGTAATTAATTATAACTTAAAATATTTTTAAAGTATTAATATTGCCCTTAAATAATTTTTAAAACAATTAAAATCATTTTTAAATAATTATCATTAATATTTAAGTATTAATGTATTATTTATCAAAATATTAAAAGTCATTACTTATAACTTAAATTTTTTTTAATTCATTTATTTCCTTTTTAGATTTTTAAATCAATAAAACCATTTTTAAATTATTTATTTAATATTATTATTAAATAACTCTAATATCATTTAATATTAAATTATCAATTAAATTTATCTTTAAATATTAAAAGTTATATTTTATAACTTAAATATTTTTAAACTATTTATTTTCGTTTTAAAATGATTTTTATAATATTAAAATCATTTTAATTAATTATTTAATATAATTGTTAAATAAATCTAATATCATTAATATTAAATAATTAATGAAATTTGTCTTAAAATATTAAAAGTTATATTTTATAACTTTAAAAATTTTTGAATACTCTATTATCATTTAAAATAATTTTTAATATAATAAAATTATTTTTAATCAATTTATTTAATACATTTATTAAATAAATTAAATATCAATAATATCCAAATAAATATTAATAATTATGAAAAATATGTCAAATTTTTAAAAGTTAATTTTTAAAACTATTTTTGGAATTTTTAATAATTAATTTCTATTTTTAAATGATTTTTGGAAATTAAAATAAATAAAATGAATAAACATGTCGCTATAGCCTTTAGCGACAAAATCTGTCGCCTTAGGTGTTCTTGAGGCTCAAGAACATTCATACGCCAGTAACGAGTTAACTACTTTAACCAAACATTAAACATTGATCATTTTGTTTTTAGGCAAACTAATGATTAGAGGTTGTAGTACTAATGTCAGACTACATGATCCAACAACAAACATGGCCATACAACACAAAACGAAGGAGATCTAAGCATGCAAAGTGGTACATCGAGAAACGTTTCTTCATTTTTGGGTTACCCAGAAATGAAGAACAGTTCGACTGGTCATATTTGGGCTTCCATAACTTGTTGCTCGTGTAGTTTTTTCGTGATCTAAACGTTGCAGTATCTAGACAACATGTAAGACTACATATCCATTAAATAAAAATAGTATAACAACATCACAGAAAGCAAATCTACGCCGGTCAAAGCATGTCAAAATTAACCGTGCTAATAGGTTTTCTAGGTTATCCAAAAAACCATTATCGTGCTCAACCATGCTACTTTGACCGGTTACCACATTCTGTCTGGTACTCATTAGGTAATCTAAAGGCATAAACATGTAGTATAAACAACATACTATAACTTAGATGCAAAGACAAACATAGATCCTCAACTCACTGACAGATCCGTGCCCAAGAACTTGCTATCAGGCGTTTTTAGGCAAGTTCTTGGCTGCCCAAATTTCGTATGGTCATGGTCGGTCAACGTGGTTTGACCACGAATATCTTACAATCTATGTATGATTTGGTCCTGCTACTAGTTTCAGAACACAAATCTCATAGCATACTACCACTACAAACTTTCAAAACACAAAAACCATAAACAGAAAGAGATCTACAAGACCTGACATTTGGTTGTCAGACAACATAATTTTTTTTTAGATTTTTGAAATCTTTAAATCCAAGCCTATAGATGTTATGGATCTAACATCTATCAACACAGATCATCAATATACACTATAAACAACATGTTTTAACACAAAATCATAACATTTAACACATCAAGCATGATCAGATTCTGGGTTAGGGTTTTCTACCTTGATGAACAATTTTTGATTCTTGGCTACTAATTTGGTTATGGGTGTTAGTGGGGCTGGTTTTAGGGACTGAAATGCTAGTAGAATTCATGGGTTTGAGCTTGAGAGAGTTGAGTTGAGTGTTTGGGAATGAATGATCAAAAAATGTGCATCTTTCTCTCTCTTGATCTATTTATATAATTTAGATGCAATGAACTTGTATGTTATAGTGGCTGATTTACTGAGATTTGTCACATGGGTTAGCTAGAGTTGGTGAAAAACTCCCACACTTATCAACATCTTACAAGTTACATAATAAAGAATTTCAAAAAGGCTAATTAGGACAATTGGCTTGAATATTTAATGGCATTTTTGTAAACTTGGCAAACCCTTAGGGTTTGCACAAAAATTTTTAGGATTTCTAATTAAGCAAAAAAATAAAATTTTTAGTTTCTAAAATTCCAAATTAGGGTTTCTTAATTAGATTAGGTTATCTACTTACATAAAACATGAAAATTAGGTTCAATGTCCACTAATTAACATTAAACATTCTAATTTAGCAATTAGTGTTTCATAATTTGACAATTAGGGTTCCAAATATAGAAATTAGGGTTTATAAATATCAATTAGGGTTTTCAAAATTTATGTTTTCCCTAATTAAGGTTAATATCTATAATTACAATCGTTAATCTAAATATTATCATGATTACATAACAATCTTCTACTCTAATTTGAGTTTCAAATTAGGGTTTAACATAGTAAAACAAGAATTTTCTATAGTCACACAATAATAATCGTCCAATTATCAGTCTATGCAAACACAAGGTACATATTTATAATCTTTGAAATAAAATTAATATTATGTTATTATTCTCATTCCTTAATCAAAATCCGTAATTAGGGTTTGGATTCCATATCCGATTTATCTTGCACAAATATCATTATTAATTAAGTTAAAATTATTAACTTAAAAATCTTGAATAAACTTAAATAATAAAATAATTATTATAATAATTCTAATAATCATTTCATATATTATTTAAATAATATAATAATCATATTTTCATAGAAAATAAATAATAGAAACATTTCTACTATAAAATTAATTATTATAAGAATATACTTTATAATAATCAATAACTCTAAAATAAAAATTATTTTGAAATTATTCATGTAATAAATAAATTTTATTTATCACACACACACACACACACACACACACACACACACACACACATATATATATATATATATATATATATACACACACACACACACACACATTACCTAGCATATATTCCCACCTTTAAAATAAAAAAAAATATATATGCAAAATTTCTTATTTAATTATATAGAAAATATCGAGTTATTACATTCACTCTCGCTTATAAAGATTCCATCCCCGAAATCACCGTTTCAAAACTTATACCTATTAGGGTACATAGCATACACAATCATTGCAAGTAGATCTTGATCATATTTAATCGAACAAAACTTGAACTATTCCACATTAATCTTGTCTATCTGATTAAACGGAAATTTAATTTCTAAAAAACTCAAATTCCTCCTTCAAAATTTCTTTATAAAATAATTTACTATATATAGGAAAATCATATATATACGAAAATAAAAGTTATTCGAATAATACCTGGAGTTCCATTCCTAGCTGCTACAGTATCCTGGACCGTCATGTTGAAGACTCTCGCGGTTAATTTTGTTGGCTTGTTTGATGAAGTTGGTCCTGTGATCGCCAGAGTCCCACTTCCTTTTCCCGTGGTTACACTGCCTGCCTCTATTCTCCTCTTTGGACAATCCTTCATCTTATGCTCCGTAAACCCACAAAAAAAATACCCACTGTTCATCCTAGGATTGGGATAGTTGGGAGAGATATGGCTCTCCTGTCCGCACTTATAACAAACAAACTTACCCTTCAGACACTCACCGGAGTGATTCTTCCCACAGTTCCCACACTGTACCATCTGCTTCTTCACACCTTCTTGTTTCACCTGAACATTCCTAAAATTATTCTCCTTCCTTTTCTCACCCCTATTTCCACTATTACTTTCCACCTTCACAGCTCCTACGACCTTGCCTTTGTTCCTCTTCTCCTTGTTATAGAGGCTCATGGCCTCACTCCCTTCTTCGGCTATGATAGCCTTTTCCATGAGTGCTGCAAATGTAGAGATCTGCAACACCGCCATCTTGTTGTAGAGCCAGGGTTTTAATCCAAGCTCAAACCTTCTCTCCTTCCTAGCATCCGTATCAACTTGATGCGGAGCGAACCTAGCTAACTCATTAAACTTTACGGCATACTCCGCAACTGTCATGTTCCCCTGCTTTAACTCCAGAAATTTCACCTCTATCCTAGCCTACATACTAGCTGAGAGATAGTTTTCGAAAAATAAAGTCTTAAACCTAGCCCATGTGACTACACCTTCTCTTGCCCTTGGTCGATTTGCTTCCCACCAAAAGTTAGCCTCCCCTTTCATCATATAGGTGGAAAAAGTGGTCTTCTGCCCCTCATCTACCCTAACAATTATGAACGCCCTCTCTATCTCCTTTACCCATGTCTGGGCTTCTATAGGGTCAGCTGTTCCCCTGAATTCTGGTGGTCCTACAGCCTTAAAATCTTTGAAGTTTGCCAAGCAATTGTCTGGAGGGTTCCCTGCGGCTGGTATTCCCTGCTGCATAGCCTGAGCTACCATGTTTGCGAAGTTCTGCATCAGGTTTGGTTGTTGTCCCCCAGCGTTGTTGACAGATTCTTCTGCCCTTTGATTTCAAGTTCGACATCTTGGCGGCATTATTTGATTAAATAGAATCATAAATTTAACTTACATTCTAAACCTTATTGTATAAATTTAACATATCAAACTTATTTCATAAATCAAACATAGATTCATATTCATTCAGCTAATTCATAGTACTTTACATAACACATACTGCTATCCCTTTGTGAGAACAAAAGTCGGGACTTATATATATAACTTATACAGAAGTTGAGAATATTACATTACACATGCACATTATAAAACATACATAATCAACTACTAATCCTAATTATTTCCTACACCTTTTTCCTGATTCTGGACAATCTTTCGCCCAATGACCTTCCAACCCACAAATAAAACATGCACCTTACTTAAAGTTGGGACAATGAGGAGAGGTATGTCCTTCATGGCCGCAAATATAACATATCTTTTTCCCTTGGTTTTTATTGCATTTTCCTAAGTCGTGGTCTTTCATATTTCTTTTCCCCTTATTGCTCGAAGCTGCACACGATATGTTGCTCTTGGCCCCCATCTGGTCAATTTAGATTTTAAGCTTATCTTGTTCTTCCATTGTTTCTATTAAAGCCTTTCGCAACTGACTATTTAATAGATTTTCTATTTCCCACAACTTTTCCAGAGAAGAAACCTTGTTCCTCAGATTCTACACTTCCGTTGATGCTTGATCAGCTCCAACTTCGGTGTCCGAATCACTATCTGTTAGTTCCACCATTTCCAGATCTGATACTACATTTTCCAAAATAACCACCTCATCCGAGTTGTTTTCACCGTGAGCCTCTATTCAGCTATTGGCTTTGATATTAGCTCGGGTGTATGGATTTGATCCTTCTTCAAGTTATAAGCATATAATAAGCCTTTCCCACCTGACATCTACACATAAATTATCTAGATTAGTATATAATATATACACACAGCAAATACTAGTTTCATATAAGTTATCTTTCATTTTGTTTGACGATGAATTTTCCCAATTCATCTCCTTTTAAACTCTATATGAGTTATTTGTATTTTCAACGTTTCCCTCTGTTCTAAGGTTATAGCCTAAGGTCTATCCCACCACAGGTTTCTAACCCTAAGCTCTGATACCAACCTGTGACGCCCCCAAATTCAGGTACTTGAAACCCAAACTCGGTGCTTCACGATACTATTTCTATGAGCGGAATAATATTAATAATAATAACAATAATATAGATACCAAACTTAATTTACATAAATTAGAGTTTAAATCCCTAGGTACGCGACCTTTAAACATTCATTACATGATAATTTATAAGTATAATCGTCTTAATAAAGTCTAATTATTACATAAGACAGCATAAAACTTATTCTGTAACCTTTCCTTTTCCTTTGTTCCTGGCAGAGCTTTCTGGTTGATCACACTTAACTGAAAACATTTAAATTAAGCAAGAATGAGCATTTGGGTGCCCAACAAGTAAGAGCAATAATAAATATTAGCTGAAAGGATTAAATATTTTCTTTGAATGACACATCTACAACTAATCAACAGTTGTGAAGTAAACTGAACCAATAATAACAACATATCAATTCTATATCAAATTTTTAAAACTACGTATTGACTATAACTAGAGATCAGTCGACAGACTATAAACATTGTTTTGAATTTTCAATAAGGTTTAACAGAACTTCATCTGGAAACCGTCATGACTTACAGACACGGGGGGTGATCAGCCTGTTATACCCTGTATTGATCAATACTACATGCATGAACAAGATTATCGTTCATCTTATCCGCCTTTGGCGCACAAAAGCTTTCCCATGTACGGGATGTTCATACTTAGTCGGGAATCCGAACCAAAATAATTTGATTATATGATAATAAAAAAGTTCTATCTTGCTCAACAATATTTTTAAGTTTGTGTCTAGCTGAATCAAATAGCTTAGACGGATTTTAAGTCAACGTATACATACTAGAAATCAATAAGTATGTATCAACATGTGATTTAATACAATGATTATCCAAGTGAGGACACTTGTATAACCATATTTAGAAATTAACGAACAGAATAAATATCTGGTTTGTACAATAGTGCTGTATTAATAAACAATGATTGGATAATTTAAGAACTTGTATGAATACAAAAGATTGGATACATAATTGATAATAATAGAGTTAATAATCTGGCAAAATGATAATATAATTCTGAAACTTTCTTACTCATGTCCATTGCATAAAGGAAATGCAAAGCTAAGATACTTGCCTGAGCTACTGCTTACAATAACGCAATTTAGTTTTATCTTTTATACTGAGACCTATCATTAATAAGATCATTTGTTCGATTAGAATAATATATCATATCGCATAGTACTACTATTTGTAGTCAGCACATAACCTAATCACATTGTCACATATGTTTAACAGTAATTGGATCACAACCAAACACGTATCGAGTCCAATTATCTAAGTCCAAATCAATTTTTGAAATATGTCGGGATACCGGTGGCTTTATTGGGTAATTATCGAGTCTAAAACTCTATTCTGTAGTTTAGTATTACTCTAGATATTTTAAATATCAATCGTATTATTTTTTATAGTCTTATAATAATTTTTAAATAATTATTATAATTTATCATGATTTTTCAAACATTGGAATCATTATTAAATGATTTAAATATTAAATAATTCTATTATCATTAATATTTAATTAATATTAAATTATTAATGAAACCATTGCCAAAACTTTTAAAGTTATTTATAATAACTCAAAACATTTTATTACCCTTAAAATGATTTTTAAAACAATTAAAATCATTTTTAAATAATTATCATTAATATTTAATTATTAATGTCTTATTTATCAAAATATTAAAAGTAATTAATTATAACTAAAATATTTTTAAAGTATTAATATTACCCTTAAATGATTTTTAAAACAATTAAAATCATTTTTAAATAATTATCATTAATATTTAAGTATTAATGTATTATTTATCAAAATATTAAAAGTCATTACTTATAACTTAAAATTTTTTAATTCATTTATTTCCTTTTTAGATTTTTAAATCAATAAAACCATTTTTAAATTATTTATTTAATATTATTATTAAATAACTCTAATATCATTTAATGTTAAATTATTAATTAAATTTATCTTTAAATATTAAAAGTTATATTTTATAACTTAAATATTTTTAAACTATTTATTTTAAATTTAAAATGATTTTTATAATATTAAAATCATTTTAATTAATTATTTAATATAATTGTTAAATAAATCTAATATCATTAATATTAAATAAGTAATGAAATTTGTCTTAAAATATTAAAAGTTATATTTTATAACTTAAAAATTTTTGAATACTCTATTATCATTTAAAATAATTTTTAATATAATAAAATCATTTTTAATCAATTTATTTAATACATTTATTAAATAAATTAAATATCAATAATATCCAAATAAATATTAATAATTATGAAAAATATGTCAAATTTTAAAAGTTAATTTTATAACTTTTTTGGAATTTTAATAATTAATTTTTATTTTTAAATAATTTTTGGAAATTAAAATAAATAAAATGAATAAACGTGTCGCTATAGCCTTTTGCAACAAAATCTGTCGCCTTAGGTGTTCTTGAGGCTCAAGAACATTCATACGCCAGTAACGAGTTAGCTACTTTGACCAAACATTAAACACTGATCATTTTGTTTCTAGGCAAGCTAATGATTAGAGGTTGTAGTACTAATGTCAGACTACATGATCCAACAACAAACATGGCCATACAACACAAAACGAAGGAGATCTAAGCATGCAAAGTGGCTGTCAGAGCTGTTCTTCATTTCTGGGTTACCCAGAAATGAAGAACAGTTCGACTGGTCATATTTGGGCTTCCATAACTTGTTGCTCGTGTAGTGTTTTCGTGATCTAAACGTTGCAGTGTGTAGACAACATGTAAGACTGCATATCCATTAAATAAAAATAGTATAACAACATCACAGAAAGCAAATCTACGCCGGTCAAAGCATGTCAGAAACCGTGCTCATAGGTTTTCTGGGTTACCCAGAAAATCGTTATCGTGCTCAACCATGCTACTTTGACCGGTCACCACATTCTGTCTATTACTCATTAGGTAATCTAAAGGCATAAACATGTAGTATAAACAACATACTATAACTTAGATGCAAATACAAACATAGATCCTCAACTCACTGACAGATCCGAGCCCAAGAACTTGCTGTTAGGCGTTTCTGGGCAATTTTTTTCTTCAGATTTTTGAAATCTTCAAATCCAAGCCTATAGATGTTATGGATCTAACATCTATTAACCCAGATCATCAATATACACTACAAACAACATGTTTTAACACAAAATCATAATATTTAACGCATCAAGCATGATCAGATTCTAGGTTAGGGTTTTATACCTTGATGAACAATTTCTGATTCTTGGCTACTGATTTGGTTATGGGTGTTAGTGGGGCTGGTTTTAGGGACTGAAATGCTAGAAGAATTCGTGGGTTTGAGCTTGAGAGAGTTGAGTTGAGTGTTTGAGAATGAATGTGCAAAAAATGTGCATCTTTCTCTCTCTTGATCTATTTATATAATTTAGATGCAATGAACTTGTATGTTATATGTGGCTGATTTGCTGAGATTTGTCACATGGGTTAGCTAGAGTTGGTGAACATCTCCCACACTTGTCAACATCTTACAAGTTACATAATAAAGAATTTCAAAAAGGCTAATTAGGACAATTGGCTTGAATATTTAATGGCATTTTTGTAAACTTGGCAAACCCTTAGGGTTTAACCCTAAGATTTTGCACAAAAAATTGTAGGATTTTTAATTAAGCAAAAAAATAAAATTTTTAGTTTCTAAAATTCCAAATTACGGTTTCTTAATTAGATTAGGTTATCTAATTACATAAAACATGAAAATTAGGTTTAAGGTCCACTAATTAACATTAAACATTCTAATTTAGCAATTAGTGTTTCCCAATTTGACAATTAGGGTTCTAAATATAGAAATTAGGGTTTATAAATATCAATTAGGGTTTTTAAAAATTAGGTTTTCCCTAATTAAGGTTAATATCTATAATTACAGTCGTTAATCACATTATCATGATTACATAACAATCTTGTACTCTAATTTGAGTTTCAAATTAGGGTTTAGCATAGTAAAATAAGATTTTTCTACTGTCACACAATAATCGACCAATTATCAGTCTATGCAAACATAGTACATATTTATAATAATGAAATAAAATTAATATTATATTATTATTCTCCTTCCTTAAGCAAAATCCAGAATTATGGTTTGGATTCCATATCTGATTTATCTTGAACAAATATCATTATTAATTAAGTTAAAATTATTAACTTAAAAATCTTGAATAAACTTACATAATAAAATAATTATTATAATAATTCTAATAATCATTTCATATGTTATTTAAATAATATAATAATCATATTTTCATAGAAAATAAATAATAAAAATATTTCTACTATAAAATTAATTATTATAAGAATATACTTTATAATAATCAATAACTCTAAATTAAAATTATTTTGAAATTATTCATGTAATAAATAAATTTTATTTAACACATATATACATACACATTACCTGGCATATATTCCCACCTTTAAAATAAAATAAAAAAATTTATATGCAAAATTTCTTATTTAATTATATAGAAAATATCGGTTTATTACAAATGCTACTGCATTACTCCCCCAAACTTATCAGAAACAATGTCCTCATTGTGAAAATAAAGCTTTAAAGCATAAGAGGACTTGCCTGAAGTAGTTAGGCAGGCGGAGGTGGCATCTCTTCAACGTCAGAATCGGATGGTGGATATCCTGGAAGTGGTTGTGGAGTCAAAAATTGGAACTAATCTGCAGCAGTTGGATTCATTCTGGCAAATGCCTCAGCCAATGAAGCATTGAAAGCATTCTGTGTGGCAAAGGCATGATCTTGTCTTGCTATAATCCTTTTCAGCTTCCTATCCACCTGTTTGTATCCATCATCAATGTGTCTCTGCATGCTGCAGAACTGAGTGCTGAACATATACTTGGTAGATGATGACCCCTTTCAGCCTCCTCAGCTCCCTCAGACATCTCATCAGCCTTGAATTCATCATCTTCAGAGGTATCTTCGGCGTCCTCCTTATTATGAGCATCGGGAAATACAAATCCTAACCCTCTAGGATGCGACTCACCTCCTGCCCAGACTGAGTATCTTGTAATTAAACGCGAGTTAAGTAACTGGAGTGGCTGCTGTACGGTCTCATCTGTGGACTAACGAACTTCTGACTATCTACACAGTCCGTAAATAAGTGAGGGGTGTGGCAATCCCCTAGAGAATGACCCGTGCAGACATCGTTATATCTAAAAATTGATGATGGCCCCAATATAAATATCAAAATCCTTAACGATGGCATATAGAAGTAGAAGCTTTTCTTTAGTTACTTCACTGGTATGTGTTGATGGAAATAACCTAGCACAAAGGAAAGCATACCAGATCTTTCCATACAAACTGAGGTCTTTGCTCATAAAAAGGGTGCCTCCTTTCTTCTCTTTCGCCCATGTGGTTCTCGATTTTGATATTTCAGTGAGAATCTAATCATAGTTAGGGTTACTATCTCTAAGCGGAACATACTGGCAAACAGTTGGGGCTCGCACATTGTAAAACTCACTGATCGCCTCCGGACTGAAAAACACTTGCTTGCCATGCACAAAGGCAACAAAAGGTGCTTTATCATCTGTGTTAGCATAAAAGTCTTTTACTAATGTCACAACTGCAGGGTTTGGCTGATCAGTGAATGTATCCCAACTTTGCTCATTGCTTTTTTGCCTCATTTGTCCATCGAACGAATCTGGCCTTAGTCCTCTCTCCGGTGTCAACGCCTTAGGTGTCAAGTAATCATACTTGTCAGCCGCTAAAGTATTGACAAATTTCAGTTTGTCAAAGCTACGAGTTGGTGGCGAGGACCCTTCGCCACGTTGACGTTTAACCGACGTTTTCGGTGCCATGATATCATAATGTAAGAAACAAATCCCCCAAGCTTTTCACTCGTGCAATATTTCAAACACTTGGCATGCACAACAATGTACTATGCCCAAAATTTAAGAATGAAAACCAAATATGGTGAAAGACTTATAAGATTTGCTTACCCACACCGATTTCTTCACTTGATGATGATAATGAAGTGGTTGAGTAACCAATTGCTGAATTTCCCCCTCCTTCTTTACTTGCAAACTCGAAACTTGAAGAAGCCCTAGTTTTGGTGTATGAAATTTAGAGAAATTGATGTGTATATGGTGTAGAATGGATGGAATTGGAGTTAGGGTTATATAGGATTGAAGTAGTGGTCAGATTTGGTGGAGATTGGGGGGTTTTGGAGGGAGTTCATGTGTTATTGGGGTTGTGACACCCCCAAATCCGGGTTACCTGGCCCCCGAGTTTGGTGCTCACGATCTAACATATAAATAACATCTAACTACCCATTCATTTATGAATATAAACATACATCTCATTAACTTATATTGTTAATACATTACCCCAGGTTCTCTAACCTTAACATTACAAACATACCCTTAGATATACAAAAAGGGTTTACAATACAACATAATAATAATAATGTTCATTATACTATTCCAGCAATACACCTTTGCCTTTGTTCTTCTCTGCCCCTCTGGCTTCTTTGTTCCTAGCTAAAATATTTTATTTAGCAAGGGTGAGCAACAAATTTTCCCTGCAAGTTAAGACATACAATGAATGTATAAGAATACGGATTAACATACTATCAATTTTGATAGAATGAAACCAAAGTTCGGGGAACTTTGAAATAGCTGAACAATTCGTTAATCACTAACAAGTCTTCTCGCATCTAACGCAACACCATAATTCGATAATGAAAGAGTACAACGCTTTCAAAGTTTCTACGATATTCTATTGAATAACAAGATAGAATTACTTTCTAAAGTTTATGCCAAATGACCTCAAAGGATCTTGAAATTCTCTTCTCGAGTAACCATCACAGATTTACTTTGATATACCCAAATAACAAGATGGAAATAATATCCAAAATTTATTCTGAGTGATCCCTAAGGATCTTGAACTTCTCTTCTCAAGTAACTATCAAAGATTTACTTTGATATACCCAGGTGTATCAGATAACCATAAAGATGTTGGAGAGTTGGTGACCTGCTCCATCAACCTCCATCATCACTGCTATCTAGCCTTTACCAAGCTTAAGCAACAGAGGAGTAGGCCATTAGCCTAATTCATGTATGATATATTAATGGGTGACACTGATTTTGGGACACGGTTAAAATCTCAGCAATAGAGCTTAGTTTGGTTCCTTGAATTCCCAAAAATGAAATTTTAATGTGTTATTGCTACTACACCAAGTAAAGTTAGAGATTATTTATGTACTTACATCATATAATCCATGTAAATTAGTCCACATAATTTAATCTTTAAAACATGTGTGGACTTAATTTAATTGCTCACTAATAACTTAATATCTCTTTTTACTATTTACTTACACATTGGTATTGAAATAAATATTTTAATAACACATATTTATTTACTCCCATCTTTTAGGGTACACATATAATTGTCTCATCTCCTAGGATGAGATAACAAAACTTATTTAAATCAACTCTATGATTTAACCACTTTTACCATATGTATATCATTAGTCCCAATTAAATGTCACACTTCATGTAATCTTAAGCCATATGTATTATATACTACTATCGCTCATATTTTCCCTATTACACATAGTAATATTATTAATATTTTAATTGGGCTAAATATCATTTAGTTAGATACTTTCAACCCACATTTTAATATCACAACAATTAATTAATATTAATCATTTATTCTCTTTTCAATAATTATTATGCACTCCATAAATAAATAGAATATAATATTCTATAATATCTCTTAATTAACCATATTTATTCCGAGTTAATTAATTAACCCTTATTCAAATCCATTCATGGATAACTTAATCATCATTTAAGATTTTTATTATCCTTATGAGTCCTTAATACCCATTTCTTAGATTTTAAATTCCAAAAACTGATCCTACAGACCGGCGCAGTTGCGTTAGTCATAGGCTTGGAAATGGCGCAGCTGTGCCATACCAAGTTCATAGGTAGACAAGTTCTACATTAGCAGAAATGAAACCTACTCTTCTAAATACTTTACACATCATCCTTAAGTGTTAACTCGTCTAACATCAATTCCCTCTTTGATTACACATCATCGGTTACTATTTTCCTTAACAATATAAGGATCACACTTCGAGTTTTAAAACTCCATTTCCATTATTAGTTTAACCAACTATAACGTCTCCTTTACGGTTTCTTACCACCAATAACACAAAACTCGAATATAACACATATATACATTCCTTTAATCTTCACTTCTCGTCATATATCAACTTACTTAGTAATTCTCTAACCAATTTAAAGGTATATTAATTTTCTTCTCTCGTCAACAAAATACATGCATAAAAGTCTAAACCTGACACACATCGAGTCTTTAATAGTATTCAATATAGTATACTAAGTGGTTTCCCACAAACTGTAACGCCCCGAAAAATCGAACCTTTTGTAAATACTTTAATAATGAATAAAATAATATTATTTGTTATTATTATGTGTTGGTCAGATGAATGTCATTCTATAACCTAGAAACGTCAGAGCGTCGAGGTATTTTAACTACGTGAAAGAATTAAAGTGTTTGAATTTCCAAGATGAAAATAAAAGCTTTTCGAGAAATATTTCTGAAAAACACTATTCATCATTTTCCGCTCGGGAATTATTTTTGAACTTCTAAGAAATACGTAACGTTATAATATCGAGGTGAGATAGATTATGTAATAATAATCTAAGTATGGAAAGCATAATATTTCTCATGGGGACTTAAAATTAAGAACGTTAAAGATTAAAGTCTAATGAAATGAACTTGTGGAATTTTATATGAAGTGCAAGTCCACTAAGCTTTAAGTGGCAAGCCCAAGTTGTAAGAATGTTTAGGCCAAGAGTTGGTTAATATAAAGCCCAAACTAAATTAATGCAAGCCCAAAGATAAGTTAAGTAATTTATAATCCAAGCCCAAGCTAGGATCCATTGGGTTGTAGTGACCCATGGGGCAACCCATGTTAATGGGGTTAATCTTGGTGACCAAGACATTTGAGTAATGACTAAGATATAAGTGTAATGATCAAGTAAAGGATAAGTTTTGTGATAAGCAAGTAATGAATAGTAAGGAGGTGACTTAAGGAGGTGGGATGACATAATGACTAAACTACCCTAACCTTGTGTTTTCTATAAATAGAAGGAGCTTGCTAGTCATTTACTACTTGTTCAAAATACCAACAACTTCTAATACAAAACAACTTAAGTGTTAGAGAGAATAAGCACTTATAAGTCAAATCAGCCTTTGTTAGATTTTTAAGAGGAAGGAAGCTAGTCACATAAGGTAATGATCTTGTGATCTTATATCTTCCATCTCTACCATTGTAGGGTAATAAGAAAAGTGTAACTTAATGAACATGTATGCTAAGAACACTTAAGAAATGGTTGATTAACGAACTTAAGCCGTATAAGTCATGAATAAGAAATTTGAAGCTAAATAAATTATGAACTTAGGATGAACTTGTCATATGTTTACTTTAAGAAGTTAGTATGATTGATAAGATGTAAGAATATTGTTAAAGGACTTAAATCACTAATAAGTCTTAAGGGATGAAATCGTGTAGGTTATAATTTGTTAAGTTATGAACTTATAAAGAATAAGCCGTAACCTAATTTAAAGATAAGTTGTTGTAATATGTAGGTTGAAATGTCTTGTTAATGAATTGAATCCATTTGGAATGATGAACAAATCACTAGTAACGAAGTTTTGCTGGAATTCATACGATTGGACGATAATTATCGAATTCATGAAATTCTCGGAATGGAAGTCGAATTTTGTGTTTGAACTTGGAAACGTTGGTTTTCGATGGAGGCAAGTCGTATTTGGCATTATTGCGGACTCAAAAATGACCAGATTCTGACTTAAAATGAAGAAACGAGTGTTGAACGTTCACGAACGTTTATCATTTTTGTTAAAAATAGACTAATAGGTGAATTTTTAGTTTATGAAGTCAAATAGATAAAATTCTTACATGAACACGTAAAGTATGTAATTTGAGAACCATAGGCTCTTGAACGAGCCAATTTGTACTTATAACGAAGAAGTTATGAGTCCAGGAGTTTCAAAAAAATAAAAGTCTGTCAAAATTTTTCGGTGCATAGAAATGGTGGCATGGCTGGCGCAAGCCCAAGGTTAAAAGGTGAAATATAGCTGCCAAGCATGGTCGGATGATGCTATGATCTCATCGGAGTTTGGCATGCAAAGACTGGCCAGTAACAAAGGGGACTCATGGCAGTGCCGAGTCCCGTATTAGACCTCTAGAATATTATATGGCAGCTTAACTAAAAAAAGTAAGTTTGGGTAGAACGCCCGATCTTAGTTTTTCTAGACAATGAAGAAAGTTTGCAATTAGAGCATGAAGGATAACTGATGAACAAAGAACTAAAGCTTAATTATAACATTGTTATGACATGTTTAAACCTTAAATATGATCACTTAGGGTTGAAGTAACTCAATTACATATGAACGAAAGAACAACATAACAGAAATCCAGAACCAATAAATAACAAATCTAATACATAATTAGATTGAGAAGAAGGGTAAGATTCTTTAGGAACCATGTATGTTGTTCATGACCTAATGTCTTATGTGATGTTATTATCTACTGTAGAGACTTAAAGACTTAAAGTGCACGTGTTATAACTGTAGTAGACGCTATAGGCAAGTATTTTAACCCTTGTTCCAGTTTAATCTGGACAAGCTTTGTGATTCATGTATTCTTACACACGAGTTAATGTCTAATGAAGTCAACACTAATTCTTTCGGCTAGACTTATGATATGTTGGATTCTTATAATCTATCAAAGTGTTGTCAAGGATTTACCAAACTAATATTGGTGTGGTTTTCAAAAGGATACTGAGTATGCTAAATTGTTTTGTCGTCAAACGACAGGCACATGAGGTCGCCATAACTTAAACGTATACACGTTTAATGAATGCAGTGTTGATCAACATAGAGTACTATAGGCTGATCACCTAGACGTGCTCATAAGCTATGCCGGACTTACGGACTTAGTGTCGGGATGTCCTTTTTCAAAGTACTTATGAAATGCTCATGGTCTTGGACCAGAATTGATGTTTTACTGAATATTGTTGTTGTAAAACGTTTTGAATGAAAAGAGGTGCTATTTTGAATCATCGATAGTACTTCGTAACTATTGTTCAGTTATTGAAGATATATAATTCCTATGTCTCAAGCATGCTATTTTACTAGAATCGTTGTACTTGCTGAGCTAGTTAGGCTCACTCTTGCTTGAACCATATGAATGCAGCTAAGATCGAATGGACCAATGGATCCTACAAGGATAAAGGGAAGGCTAAGGTGAACCCATAGATTACCTATGTAATAGTATAGGTTTTGTAATGATAATATTTTATATTATGACAAGAACAATTGTAACGGTTATAAAGAACCTGGGAGAATGCTAAATTATTTTGAATATATATAAGACATATTCGTTCTTTTGAACTGTAGCACCGTGTAGCACGATCTGTCGGGTTGGAAGATACCCGAATTTAGGGGCGTCACAGGTTGGTATCAAAGCATTAGTTTATAAAACTTAAGGGGTGATTTACACCTTAAGTCATAACCTTCAGAAAAGTCAAAGAAATAAAAGATGGAAATTAATCTTATAAAAATGCATTTATATGTTATGTGTTTTTATTATTCTACTGACATGTACTAATCAAACTTATTTGTGTTGTTGTAGGTGTCAGGAGAAAATAGAGATGTGCATGTAGTTAGCGAAGGGTTGGTTAATTAGATAGAGATCATACCAAATCCCATAGCAGCAGAGCCTGGGGTAGTAGTGGTTGAGTCTGGAGACTCAGAGAGCTTAGATCTTATGTCCGTGTTTGACGACATGTTGGAGGAAGAGGTGGAGGTAGTGTCCTTCAACCCAGTAGGAATAGCAGCAGAGATGGCTCCGGGGGAGTCAATGATGTCACTTTTTATGTTAGTATTGGATAGAAACATCCATTACTATCAGGAGGTTAAGGAGCTGAAAGCCGAGCTCCAGGTTGTCAAATAAGATAAGACAGCTGTTGAGTCCATGTGGGAAAAGGAGCATGATGAGAGGGTTTTGGCTAAGGACAAGGTCCATGAGCTGAAACAGGAGGTCTTTGAGCTCAGGGGGAGCTAAAGACTAAAAAGCAGAAGATAGGGAGAATGTCCTATATTCATAGGAGTTCTCATGCGAATTTCCAGCATCAGGCATCTGGTTATCCCATAGAGGCAGGGCAGAAACGGCATACTATCAGCCGTGATATTATCGTCGGTCTTTCCAAGGCAGATTTTGAAAATGCCTTAAGGCAGATGTGATCTAGTAGTGGCTAGAGTAGTTTAGATATGTAAATATTTGGTATCTAGTAGTGACGTAAAACCCTTTTTTGTATAACAAAGGGTAGTCTTTTGTAAATCCCAATTTTTGGAAAGCAATTGCGGGAAAGTATTGTAATCAGCTTAGGCTGTGTAATGTAACCGATGTACTGTTATACTATAATGAATCAATATAAGCGTTTTTCGGAAAATGTTGAGTAATGAATGTTTAAGTTATTGTTTAAAATTGAATAATAACTACCTAACAGGAAATGAATAATAATGAAATATGTTATTTATTGTAACAACAAAATGCCGCCGAGAAGAGTACCACGTAATCAAGGTGCCAACGTAAATCAACCGGAGGGAGGTCCGGTTAACCCCATGCAGGAGTTTGTAAATCTGTTAATAACAGCGTTTAATAGAACTGAGGCTAATATCCCCATAAATCCTGGTGTAGTACGAGCTACTACGTTTAAGGATTTTAAAAGTGTGGGTCCGTCGGAGTTCAAAGTAACTACGAACCTTATCGAAGCCCAAATGTGGGTGAAGGAAATTGAGAAGGCATTTGTGGTAGCTCTGGGAATACCGGAGTGAAGCAAGGAGACCCGAAGAGGAGGATGAAGGCCTGCAAGACCTGTGGGAAGACTCACTTAGGAGTCTGTCTCAAAGGGAAGGCCGTATGTTATAATTGTGGACAGGAGGGGCACATTGCGCCTAACTGTCCAAGTCCGAAGAAGAACCATGGATGCTTCGTGTGTGGATCAACTGACCATATGGCAAAGAACTGCCCGAAGAAGGGGACGGATGGGAACAGGGGCGCCAATAATTCATGAAGTTATCTATTGGGGTCCAAAGATAAATAGGGTAGCCGATGGTCTGATACCTTTAACATGACTGTCCAAGATGCGATGGCCTCAGGGGACATAGTCACAAGTATTATTCCGATCAACGACTTAAATGCATACGTGCTGTTTGACTCGGGTGCTACTTGTTCATTTATCGCATGTGATTTTGCTAAACGATTATGATTACTTCCTGAAAAGTTGACTATACCTTTAAATATTAAGGTAGAAAATGAAGAGATAATTCCTGTTGAAGATATTCATAGGAGTTGTTGCGTAGACATTCGGGGTTGTAAATTATCGGTAGATTTGATACCGATAAAGTTAGGAGAATTCGACGTAGTTCTCAGAATGGATTGGTTGGTTAACCATGGGGTGATTATAGATTGTCAAAAGAAATGCGTAAATATTAGAACGTTAAGATAACCTCAGGTAGTATTTTACGGTAATAAATCCACGGGACGTTCGTGTTGTCTTACTATGACACAAACTAGGAAACTATTGAGGAAGGGGTGTATAGGGTATCTGTGCCATGTGGTTGATACCCATAGAGTGGACGCGACCATGGAACAAATACTTATAGTGAGTGAATTCATGGATGTATTTCCAAGTGAATTGTCGGGTCTTCCGTCGGATTGGGAGACTGAGTTCGTGATAGACATTGTGCCAGGAGCGGTACCAATTTCCAGGGCACTGTATCATATGTTGCCAGTGGAGATGAAGGAGTTGATGGTGCAGTTACAAGAATTGCTGGACAGAAAGTACATACAACCTAGTGTTTCGCTGTGGGGAGCACCGATATTGTTTGTTAAAAAGAAGGACAGATCGTTAAAACTTTGTATTGATTACCGAGAGTTGAACAAGTTAACGATAAATAATAAGTACCCATTTCCCAGGATCGATGATCTTTTTGATCAGTTAAAAGGGGAAAAGTATTTTTCTAAAATAGATTTAAGGATGAGATATCATCAGTTGAAGGTTAGGAATGAAGACGTACCAAAGACGACATTCAGGACTCGCTATGGTCATTACGAGTTTCTGGTAATGTCATTTGGGTTGACGAATGCACCAGCTGCATTTATGGATATGATGAACAGAGTGTTTAAACAATATTTGGACAAGTTCGTCGTGGTGTTTATCGATGATATTCTAGTCTATTCTAAGACGCCAGAAGATCACACTGAACACTTAAGAATAGTGTTGGAAACACTAAGAGAGGAGAAGTTGTACGCTAAGTTCACTAAGTGTGAATTTTGGTAAGAGAGAGTATAGTTTTTAGGACACATCATTGACCATGAAGGGATTTCAGTAGATCCAACAAAAGTGGAAGCCGTGATGAATTGGGAACAACTGAAAATGCCGACTGAGGTGCAGAGTTTCTTAGGGTTAGCGGGATACTATCAGAGATTCATCCAAGATTTTTCAAAGATAGCTACTCCATTGACTAACTTGATAAGGAAGACGGTGAAATACGCGTGGACTGAGAAATGCAAAGATAGTTTTCAAGAACTGAAAAAGAAGTTAAGTGAAGCGCCTATTTTGTCATTACCCGATGACACATGAAATTTCGTAGTATATAGCGATGCTTTGCATAGAGGACTTGGTTACGTGCTCATGCATCATGGCAAGGTCATTGCGTTTGCATCACGACAGTTGAAGGATTATGAGAAAGTTTACCCTACTCATGATCTGGAACTGGTCGCGGTAGTGTTTGCCTTAAAGATATGGCGACACTATCTTTACGGAGAAAAATGTGAGATATACATGGACCATAAAAGTCTAAAATATATCTTCACACAGAAGGAGTTGAATATGAGACAAAGGAGATGGCTAGAATTGATAAAGGATTACAATTGTGAAATTCTGTATCACCCTGGAAAAGCAAATGTAGTTGCCGATGCCTTAAGTAGGAAGGGTCGGGAAAAGTTGTCTATGTTAACGGCTCAAACCGAGTTAATAACAGAGATGGCTAGGATGAAGTTAGAGGTGAAGTTGTCAAGTGAATCGGGACATATACTGTTTACGACGGAGATCCAATCTACCATCGTAGAGAGAGTTAAGGAGGTACATCTCAAAACTGATGAGTGTGACCAGATGAAGAAGCGGTTAACCAATGAAAAAGATTTAAAATACAGTCTTGATAATGAGGAATTATTAAGATTTGAAGGAAGAATTTGGGTTGTGATGCCCCCAAATCCGGGTATCTTCCAACCCGACAGATGGTTCTACACAATACTATTATTCATACAGTCATTCCATTGAGATAACAACAAAATGAGTGTATTCACTATATTCTTATTACCTTAGTAATAAATCCTTTCCCAGGTTCATAAACCAAATACATTCTTTGTTATTCATAAGTATATTACATACAAATACTCTAATCTATTACAGGATAATCAACTATCCATCTTAGCCTTGCCCTTATCTCTCTTAGAACTCTCAGTTCATTCGACTTTAGCTGCAATCATATAGTTCAAGCAAGAAGTGAGCATAACTAGCTCAGCAAGTTTAACAAAGAAGGATATAAATACCACATCGAGAATTATATGATTATCTTCCATAACTGAACAAATAGCTATGAAGCACTATGAAACATCGATTAACACTTCTCTTTTCATAACAATGATTCCACATATATATAATAGATTAGGAATTCTGAACCGTTCAAAAGACTATGAACATACTCTTTTCATTTTCATACTTAAAAAGGACATCCGGCACTAAGGCCATCCATTCAGCATTACTTATGAGCACTTCTAGGTGATCAGCTTATAGTACTCTATGTTGATCAACACTCATCCATTAAACGTATTTACGTTTAACTTTTGGCAACCTCACGTGCCCATCGAATAATCGATGAAAATACTTTTGTTTGTTCTTAGACAAACTTACCTTTACATCCGTACTAAATACTTGGCATAGGATAGCGTTAACAGTTCTATATAAAAAGACTTGTAAACAAATCAATCTAACTCTTAAGATTAGTATAGTCGAGTTAAAATAGGCATCGACTCTTTCTTTAAAATCATTCATGCATTTCAGAACATGAATCATAGAAAACTTGACTAACACAGAGGTTAGACAAGCGTTAAGAAAACTTGCCTTCAAGCGTCTTTGAATATACTATCCAACAATTCTCAGCCTTTATAGGATCTACATGATATATTCACATAGCATACTGTAATTAACAACTAAGCAAATTTACTTTATTTGTTTTAACCAACTTCTTTCTCTTCTATATCTTATTTGAATTTATTCCATTAGTAATGTCAATTCGACTTACTATACTTCGTTATGGCTTGTTTAACGTTCTTACGTTATTAACCGACACTCGATCATCATTGGTGATATACCAACGTTGAAAACCATTCACGGTTTACTTGCTTACACTTTTGCGTTCTTCGTTTAATTCTTATTAAACCATACTTAATCTTTTAACGTTATCACTTTATAAGTGAGTTAAAGTCAGCCCTATAATGTAAATAAAGTACACTCATGTCTTAACTTTGGTTTACATTCAAAAGGAATAAAAACCTAACTTGGTCAACTATTCTCATCACAAGGTTGCTGCTGCATGGTATCTCTCTTTTTGTATAATGGCGTCATGACGTTACTCTCGTGGGTTTTGCGGGACTCGTACTATGGCCATGAGTCCTTGCACTAACTCTCATACATGGTGTGACTCTCCAAACGATTTTGGTTTCTCTCGGCCATGCTTGGCGCCATGCGTATGACAAATAACTTTGGGTTGATACTGTGCCATGGCGCTTCGCAATGCATCGATTAGTTTTGACAGTTGGTTTTTCCAACGAACTTCCCAGCTTCATAACTTATTCGTTTTACATCCGAATTGGCTCATTCAAAAGCCCACAACTCAGAAATTACATACTCTAGGTGTTCATATAAGAATTTTACATTTTTGAATCCGTTAACTCGGAATTCACCTTTTGCTTCATTTTGAGCGTTCGTTTATCGTTTTTGAGCATTCAATACTCGTTTTCTTCGTTATAAGCCAAAATTCAATGATTCTTGCGTCCACGACTCTTAAATACCTTATCTCACGTGTTGTCATTGAAAACCAAAGTTTCCAAGTCACACGGCAACTTTTGACCCTTAATCCGAGATTTCTACGATTTCGACGTTTAACGTCTATTTTGGCAAAATTTGCCATAACTTCGTTACTCGTGTTCTATAAGCCAAATCAAATGGAACACTCCATTGATTCATCATCTACACCCTAACCAAACAATATGCACATACCCTAGCTATGATGGTTTTCAATTTGTCCATCAACAACCAAGTTCACGTTCATAACTTTCTACGATTTTAACTTACGTCAACACTTATAATTTCTATTCGATCATAACTTATCAATGTTTTCATTATTAATAGTCATCCTTATTCCTCCTCACTAAACATGCTCCACCAATCTACGATTCTTTACGAGAAAGAAATCGAAAAAGATGAAGATTAATGTTTACGAATTATTACCTTTGTCGTTCTTCGCGTTCTTGGTAAACTTCTTATGTTTTGCTTGGAAGTAGCTTTATTATGTGTTTCTAGCTCTTTCTCTCTCTCAATATAGGTTGGACAAAGTTTACAAAACTCTAAATGACCAACATAAGCTTTCTATTTATAGGAAATCAAATGGAGGGCAAAATGGTCCAAGTCCACCTCCTTACTATTTCCCACCTCCTCAACAACTTAGCCACCAAGTAATCACTTTACTTGGTGGCTAAGTGGCCGTCCCACACCTCTTTAGGTCTTCCCATGAGTTTCCCCATGGGGTTTACCCATCCCGTGACCCCCCGGTTCGATCAGCGGTTCGTTTTCTTGGATTGGGCTTGTCTTATTTAACATTGGGCCTTAACTTGGGCTTGATTCCATACTTCATTGGGCTTGCTATTAATCCATGTACAATTGGATTATCCAAAGTCCTTAACTCATAATCCAATTAGAACTTCTCATATTCTACGCGTATAACTCACGTATTCTCATCGTTTAGTATTCATACGATATTCGTATTATACGTCGTACCATTATTCATACTATACTCGTACGTCATACGTATAATAACCGAAATGGCTATACACATTACATTTCCCTTTCGGAAATCATTTTTACCAACCCTTAGGATTTAAGTCTGCAAGCAAAACCTTCATTTTCCATAACTGAAATATTATTGGATATTCCATTATATCTTCATATTCTATCATTACGCGTTTCTTGGAATTTCAAACCTAAGCTCCGAGCGAAATCAGATGAATAGTGTTTTTACGGGAAAATTCTCGAAAAACATTCATTTTCGTCTTGATAATTCAAAACAATTAATCCTAGTACATATCCAGAATACTAACCACATCCACACATTCTAGGTCATAAAACGACCTTTAAATATCATATTCACATAATTAATCAATTAAATTCATTTAATTCACATAATCAAATAAAAATTTAATTCATTAAAAATCCGTAATTCTCAGGCGTTACATTCTTCCCTCCTTATAAGGATTCTGTCCCCAGAATCTCGCTATAATTACATAAACAAATGAGGAAACTTTTCCTTCATTTTATTCTCGAGCTCCCACGTTGCTTCTTCAACATCGTGGTTACTCCAAATTACCTTTACTGAAGGTATTATTTTATTTCTTAAGACTTGTTCCTTCCTATCAACAATTTGAATCGGAAGTTCTTCATACGTTAAGTCTTTTTCCACTTGAATATATTCATACTCTATTACGTGCTTATAGTCCGGTTTATAAGGACGCAACACTTACATATGGAACACATTGTGTATTCTTTCCATCTCTGGAGGTAAAGCTACTTCATAAGCTACCTCTCCTACCCTTCTTAAAATTTCAAATGGTCCTACAAACCTTGGACTTAACTTCCCTTTCTTCCCAAAAAGTATCTTCCTTTTCCAAGGTGATACTTTCAAAAAGACAAATGAACCTACTTCAAACTCCCTCTTCTCTCGATGAGAATCTGCATACTTCTTTTGTCTATCTTGAGCCACTACCAATCGAGTTCTTATTAGCTCAACCATATCTGCCGTTTGTTGTACCATCTCTGGTCCCAACATTCGACGTTCACCTACTTCATCCCAACAAAGTGGTGTTCTACACTTTCTCCCATACAACGCTACGAGGGCGGCATGCCTATACTAGCGTGAAAACTATTGTTCTAAGCGAATTCTACCAAAGGCAGATGTTCGTCCCAACTCCCCTTGAAATCCATGATGAAAGATCTTAACATATCTTCTAGCATTTGAATTATCCGTTCACTTTGTCTATCCGTTTGTGGATGATACGCCGTACTCAATCTCAAATGCGTTCCCATTGGCTCTTATAAACTCCTCCAAAAGTTTGACGTGAATCATTGGTCACGATCGGACACAATCAAAATAGGTACTCCATGTCTAGTAATAATTTCTTTGACATAAAGTTTAGCTAGTTACTCTAGGTTATACCTAACTCCTATTGGTAGAAAGTGAGCCGATTCCGTCAATCGATCCACTATTACCCAAATAGCATCGTATCCTTTTCTTATTGTTGGAAGTCCCACCACAAAGTCCATGGTGATATGCTCCCATTTCCACTCTAGAATCTCTAGTGATTGGAACAACCCACTCGGTTGTTGGTGTTCAGCCTTAACTTTCTGACAAGTTAAGCACTTACTAACGTATTCTGCGACTTCTCTCTTCATGTTCGGCCACCAAAAGTTCTGACGAAGGTCTTGATACATCTTAGTACTACCAGGATGTATCGAGTACCTCGAACTATGAGACTCACACATAATCTCTTCTTTTAAATTGGAATTATTTAGAACCCAAATTCTTCCTTCAAAATGAAGTAAACCTTCATTATCAAGGTTATACTTAGTATTCACATCATCCTTCATTATCTTTTTCATTCGCTCGCATTCTTCAGTACCTATTTATATTTCCTTAACCCGTTCCACTATCGTTGGTCGAGTCTCCATTAAGAATAATATCTCCACCATTTTATTTGGCAACTTGACTTCTAACTCAATCCTTGCCATCTCTGTTATTAACTCATTCTGAGTCGTTAACATTGACAGCTTTTCCTTACCCTTCCGACTTAACGCGTTGGCTACTACGTTCACCTTCCCTGGATGATATAAGATATCACAGTCATAATATTTTATCAATTCTAACCACCTCCTCTGCCTCATGTTCAACTCCTTCTGTGTGAAGATATATTTCAGACTTTTATGGTTCGTGTATATTTCACAATTTTCCCCATATAAATAATGTCTCCATATTTTTAAGGCAAAAACTACCACTACTAATTCTAGGTCATGAGTAGGATAGACCTTCTCATAATCCTTTAACTGGCATGACGCGTACGCAATGACCTTGCCATGCTGCATGAGCACGCAACCAAGTCCCCTATGTGAAGCATCGCTATAAACTACAAAATTCCCCGTATCATCTGATAAGGATAATACAAATGTCTCACTCAACTTCCTTTTTAGTTGTTGAAAACTATTTTCACACTTTTCTATCCACACATACTTCACCAACTTTCTCGTCAGATTCGTCAATGGTGTAGCTATTTTAGAAAAGTTCTGAATGAACCTTCTATAGTATCCTGCTAACCCTAGAAAACTCCAAACCTTGGTTGGCGTTTTTAGTTGCTCCCACTCATTTACTGCTTCCACCTTCGCTGGATCTACATATATGCCATCTATATCTATAACATGTCCTAGAAACTGCACTCGTTTAAGCCAAAATTCACACTCAGTGAATTTCGCATATAACTTCTCCCTCTGTAGTGTTTCCAACACTATTCTTAAATGTTCAACATGATCTTCTGGTGCCTTAGAGTAGACTAGAATATCATCAATGAACACTACAACGAACTTGTCAAAATATTATTTGAACACTCGGTTCATCATATCCATGAATGCGACTGGTGCATTCGTCAATCCAAATGACATAACCAGAAACTCGTAATGCCCATAACGAGTTCTGAACGCCGTTTTAGGTACATCCTCCTTCCTCACTTTAAGCTGATGACTCCGTACGCAAATCTATCTTAGAAAAATACTTTGCCCCTTTCAACTGATCAAATAGATCATCGATCCTGGGCAACGAGTATTTATTCTTAATCGTTAACTTGTTCAACTCTCGATAGTCAATACAAAGTCGTAACGACCCATCCTTTTTCTTTACAAACAATACTGGTGCTCCCCACGGAGACACACTCGGTTGAATGTACTTTCTATCTAATAGTTCCTGTAATTGAACCATTAACTCCTTCATCTCTACTGGCGCCATTCTATATGGTGCCTTTGAAACTGGTGCCGTACCCGACAACAAATCAATCACAAATTCTACATCCCTATCTGGTGAAATACCGGGTAACTCCTCTGAAATTACATCCGCGAAATCTTGTACTACCGGTATCTGTTCCAATGTTACTCCCACTCTTTGGGTATCCACAACATGACACAGGTAACCCTTACACCCCTTCTTCAACATCCTCCTAGCTTGTGTCATGGTTAGACAACAAGAGCGTCCCGGTGATTTATTACCGTAAAACACCACCTCAGGTTTCTTAGAAAACCTTAGATTTACACTCTTTCTATGATAATCTATTATCGCTCTATGGTTAATTAACCAATCCATACCTAGAATTACATCGAATTCTCTTAACCTTATCGGTAAAAGATTTACCGATAATATGTTACCCCTAATATCTATGAAATAACTCCTATGAATGTGTTCAATGGGGATTATCTCTTCGTTTGCTACCTTAACGTCTAACAGTATTTCTAGCTTTTCAGGAGTTAATCCTAGTTTCTTAGCAAATCCACATGCTATAAAAGAACAAGTAACACCCGAGTCAAATAGCACAAAAGCATTTATTTCATTGACTGGAATGATATCTGCTACTACATCCGCTGGTGCAATCGCATCTTGGACAATCATATTAAATGTTTGGGCTGAGGGTCTACCCAATGATGGTGTTAGTCCAATAATGGCTAACTTACCACTACTAGAACCCTTACTACCCTCTGGTCCCTTCTTTGGGAAATTCCTTGCCATGTGGTGCATCGACCCACAAACAAAACAACCATTGTTTTTCTTAGGATTAGGACAGTTGGGTGATATGTGACCCTCCTGTCCGCAATTATAACAACCTAATTTTCCTTTTAGACACACTCCCAGATGAGTCTTCCCGCATGTCTTGCATGCCTCCATCCTACATTTAGGATCCCTTTGTCTCACCCCAGTATTCCCGGAGTTAAAACTTTTTCGTTTTGGCATACTGCCACTACCACTGGCACCCTCTGCCTTGGTTCCTCCCTGTAATAACCCGATATTTTCAATATAAAATAAATAAGAAATTTTGCATATAAATTTTTTTATTTATTTTAATGATGAGAATAAGTGTCTAGTAATGTGTATGATAAATACAAATATATTTAGTACCTGAAAAATTATAAATAATTTTAGAATTTTTGATCATTACAAATTATATTCTTATAGTAATTAATTTTTGTAAGCAAAAATGTTTTTATTAATTATTTTCCATGAAAACATGATTTTATATTATTTAAATAATATATGAAATGATTATTAGAATTATAATAATAAATATTTTATTATATGAATTTGTTAGAATATTTAAGTTAATTGTTTTAACTTAATGTTGTATATGAAGGATAAACCAGATATGGAACCCAAACCCTAAATTTGAATTTTTATCAATGAATGAGAATAATATTATAATATTAATTATATTTTGAGTTTTCAGTGCTATAAATGTGTACTTCATATGTGTAGACTGATAATGGTTGGTAAATTATGATAAATTATGTCATAACCCTTATATCATGTTGTTAAACCCTAATTGTTAAACTCAGTTGTGAGTTCAAGTGTGAGCAGTAATTGTGTTATATGAATTTTACTGTGTATTATAGAATTTCTGTAATTAGGAGAAACCCTAATTATTATTTGAAAACCATAATTTGTTAAAATTAGAAACCCTAATGATTATTTTTGTAAATTATAATGATAATTAGAAAACCCTAATTATTAATTTGGGAACCCTAATAGTATTAAGGAACCCTAATTTAAAAACCCTAATTTTCTATTAAAAACCCTAATTTTAAATTAGTGTGTTTAATTAAAATATTATTACACTTTAATTTTAATTTTTCAAACCCTAGTAATTATTTGGGAAACTTTAAGATGTAAAATTTAGTGAATAAATCCTAGATACAAGCACCTTGGACAAGAATGCCCTTAAAATTAAAATAAAATTACCATTTTACCCTTTTGTCTTATTTGTTGAATTATTGCTAGCCAAATCTTTGCAAATCTGGCCAGCCACCCCCTAGACCTAGCTATGAGCTAAGGTTACCAGCACATGATCAGCCATTACAAGTTCATTTCACCAATTGATTTACTAGATTTAAGAGAGAGAAAGCTACTAAAAAAATTTCTCATTTGGCTATCTAACTCCTAAACTATTTTCTCTCTCCCAAACCTCTGAAAATACAAGGCATATCAATCCCCTAAGCAAACCCCAGGAACACCAATATTAGATCAGAAGAACAGAATCAAAATCAAAGCCTAAAAGAGGTAAACCCTAATCTAGAAATTTAACTTTTGATCTTGTGTCAGATGTTATGATTCATTGTTAAAATATGTTGTATATGGTGTATAATGATGATCTGGGTTGCTAGATGTTAGATCCATAACATCTAGAGGCTCAGATTTGAAGATCTACAAAATCTGGAAATTTTGTTTTGGATGTCTGACAACCAAATGTCAGGCCTTATATCTCTGTGATCTTTAATGTGTTTTGTGTTTTGAAATTTGGTAGTTGTAGTTTGATATGTGCTCTTGAATCTGGGCTTGAAATCAGACTTAGATCTGGTCTATATTGCATGATATTGATGGTCAAGAGTCATTGACCGACCATGACTGGGTTATTTCTGGGCAGCCCAAAAAGTATAAAATAGTGTCTGACAATGTATTTAACCACTTTGATCTGACAGGTTCTGCAAGATTTGATGTTGTTGTTGAATCTAAGTTATACTATGTTTGTTGGACTATATCCTCATGCCTTAAGATCACATAAATAATAAGCAGGTTGAAATTTGTAGCCGGTCAAACTAGTCAAGTCGATCATGTTTTCTGTTTTCTGGGTAACCCATAAAACATAAGAACATGAAGATTGACATAGTTTGACCAGACTAGATCTTGTGTTTGTGTGGATATTTTGATGATGTTTGGTGATAGATATCTTAAGTTACATTCTGTCTACAACATGAAAGCATTATATCACAAAATTATAACACGATTAACATGTAGTGGAGGCTGGAAAGTGGCACCTTACACTGTTCTTCATTTCCGGGTAACCCAGAAATGAAGAACATGTCTGACAAGGTTTTTGATTGATCATATCTTATTGTTGTTGTATGTGATAGCTATACTCTTTGTTTGGGGTTGTAGTGCTACATCTGTTGTGACGAACGAGATTTTGTAATTTAATTTTAATATTTATTGAATTAAATAAATATTTTCAATGATTTAATTATTAGATTAAATAATTAATTGATACAATTGGGATAAATTAATTTAATGATATGTGTTATATTTATTAAATTAATGTGGAGAATTTTATTATCCGAAGTATGTAATTATGTGAGCTTATTGAATTAAAAGAAATATTTAATAAAGCCTAATGTTATTTTAATTAATTTAATAATTAATTAGAGATGTAATAATTTGGCATTATTAATAAATAATAATTTAATTATTTAGCTATGTGAATTAATGAGAAATTACTATATTTTATTTAAATAAGATATATAATTTATTGTGCAAGTGAGCGTGTCATGATTTAAAACTATAGTATAAAAGATTAATTAAAATAATTAGAAGATTTATTCATGTTGTTAGCCAAACAAGGCCCTAAGGGGAGTTATAGCAGTTAACCCATGATGGGTAACTGACCTCCACTCACGTACGCCTTCTTCTTTATTAATCAGTCTTATTGAGAAGACGTATTATTTTTATGAGTTAACTAAGAGAGAATTCAGAGAGAATTTTAGTAAAATAGAGAGAAGCAGTGTGAATTATTGTGGTATTTTAGAAGAACGTGAAAGTCAGAGAAATTGTTTTAAGGGTAATCTCTCTTTCCCAAGTGTTAAAGTTACGTTGTTTAATTTTCATGAAAATGGCTTTCAAAGCTTTTGTAAAGTCTCTATAATTGGGAAAGGGTATGATTATGAGTTTATATATGTGTTAAATGTTATCAAATCGTATTCAATTATATATTATGTAAGTTACCATGTCATTAGTTTCATGAAAATACGTCGTATATGTTGCTCAAAACTTACAGAGTATGGGTTATGGCCATATGGCCTTATACGTGATTTTAATATGTCAAACATAAATGTTTTTGTAAAATTCCCACTCTTATTTGATTATGCATGTTGATACGAAGAGACCAAACCATAAATGAACGGATTTGGTGTTATAACGAATTCGTAGTATTAAATTTTATGTTTTTGTTCAAAATCTTCAAGAACACAAAGAACAGTGAAAATTTCATGTTTTAATTCTGTAATTATGTGTTTTAGTTGGTTAAAATCACTCTATAAATGTTGGGTAATGATTATATACGAATTCTAGTATATGGGTATGTCAAATTACATGTAAGAAATAATAAATTGGTAGAAATTGGCATGTTCTGCGATTTTTCGCGAATTGCCATTTTTTTGTGTCTGATGCTGTACTTGTGTCATATGTATTTACCGCAGCATAAGCGTCATAAATATATGCGCCATTTACAGTACTTGCTTGTGCCGCCATATATATGAGAGGATCGATAATGATGGAAATACAGCATTACTACTCTTTAGAAGGTTCAGAAACGAAAATTTTAAAGTGCTTAAGTCCATTAGTGTGATGTTAATCTAATTTAATGAAGATAAGAATATGTTAGAAGTACAGTGAGATGTTAAAACAGATTATTAACATGTCGATAACATAATTGCATGTGGACCGAATTATTAAATGCATAGTTAGCTTATTATTCATGAAGTGTTATTATGTGATAATAAGTGTGATATTTGACTAAGTATAGTCATAACCAAAGTTTAGACAAAAGAATGAATTTATGATGGTTAATTATATTATAATTAACTAGAGTTGTGAATGGAAATGGTATGTAGGAGTTAAATCAAAGAACGAGTTTAATTAAAGTGTAATCTACGCACGAGGCAAGTTTCCTAACCCTACTTGTTATCATTGTTCAAGTTTATTATTTACCTCGAGTAAATTCTCATTACTATTATTCAAGTTCAAATTGTTATATTAAAGATTGATTATCTTTGCAAAGTTTGAATCTGTTATACAATATTTGTTCTATTGTATACTTCTTGAGATTATTATTCAATTTGAATATCATTGTTGTTGAACCTTGTTAGACTAGTGAACCTTATTGATTCAACTAGTCCATAGTTGATGAACGTTCTAAATTTCAGAACCCTTATTGAATTATCCAAACCAAACTTCCTTTGGTGCGGACTCGAATGTCAAACTGAGATGAACAACCCTGTATAGGAATTTCTTATGCGTTAGCGTTAAGATATTGTGCACAGTATGGTACTAAGGGCTGATCCCCCTAAGTACGAGTAAAAGGTCCATAGTCTTATGATTGTTAAAGGTTTCAATTACAACCCTTGATAACCTAGGACATAGTTCAAGGTCTTATGACCCTCAAAAATCTTTTGATTCTTGTTATTCATTCTTGATTCAAAAGTTGAGCTTTTATTTCAGAAGTCTTTGATTCCCTCGCATGTTATTATACATTATTATTTCATTATTTTACTTGTGGGCAATCATGCTCACTCTTGCTTAATAATAACATTGCAGTTAAGAACGAAAAGTACGACGAGCCTTCTACTAGCAAAGGTAAGGGCAAGATTAACAAGTGATAAATACTTGTTGTTTTATATGATGATGTATTTTGTTTAGACTTAAGTGAATGATGTTGTTAAGACTTATTAATTGTTTATGTTTCCGCACAGATGATTAAGGTTAGTTTAACCTGAGATTGTATTTATTATTCGGATGTTGTAACTGAAAGTAGTATGCACACAAGCCAATCATGTTTGATGATAAAGCATATACTTTGTAACAATCTTATTCATTTATTAATAAAAGTATTAATTTATTAAAGGCTTTTAATTATCTACATGATCTTTGTTTTATAATATGTGATAAACCCATAGTTTTAAGCAATGCTTTTAGAATAATGATGATGATCATTCTAATGAGATCTAAATTCTTAGAAAGCTTAAAACTAAAATAGTTCCCAATCATTGGATTACTAAATTGGGGATTAGTGAATCGGATAGATTGGTACATACGTCGTTTGCTCGTTGGATGAGGATGATTGATCTCATGATCATTTGTGTGGAGACACTAAAGCAAGTATGTAGGTGCTTATTAGAGAATAAGTTCCTTTGAGCGTGGCTCGCTAAGGAATACCTAATGGAGTTTTATTTGCTGTCGATAGGAATTCTGTAGTGATAGTAGTACAAGTAATCCTTGGACTTGAGATCATCATAGTATCTTGTGTATGATGAGTTATACTTTGACTTATTCCTTAAGACCCTTAGGGTATATCAAAGGGTATGCTTGGGTACAATAAGTTGTACATGGAGATAATGTATGATTAATAAAGAATCTACCACTTCTAATAAAAAAGAGAAATATCCTATGTGATTCGATAAATGACAACCCAGTAGTCCTTGGCCATGAAGCGAATGAAATTAAAAGGAGTTTCTAATTTGCATTATTTGGAGTTGTGCATTTAAGGATCGAAATACATATAATTAAATAAAATAAGACTTGTGATGAAATTCCATGTCTTATATTTAATTGGGACATTGTATGGTGGAAGGATTGAATTATCACGGTAACTATTTACTCAAAGGTTCTTTTATGATTAATGTTGAAATCTATATTATACGGAAAGTCGTTGATCGCTAGGGAGGCTTATCCCTATTGTAGAATAAATATTATTTATTTAAATAAATTAATTGTTTAATTTATTTATTTAAATAAGATTAGAATTGTTCTAATTGATTTATTCACAAATAGGTTTAATATGGAGAACCTAAAGGGTCACACCATAAAAGGAAGAACAATTATTTAAGAAGTTAATGACATAATCGTAATAATATGTTATGTATATTTAATTTAATCTATGGTGATAGAATAAATTAAATAGCTTAATATTATTATTTAATATTTTAGAAATATTAAATATAAATTAATAAGAGGAGTCTTATTAATATTATTACAATTATTATTATTTTAATTTCTAAAAGAGTTTAGGAATTAATTTAATATAAGTACTCTCATTTATTCCTAATTGGATTAGGAAGGAAAATTAGTTAAAGGAGTTTTAATTAATTATCCCTAATAAGATTAGGGAGCTTAATTAATTAAAAGAATTTAATTAATTAAATAAAACCCAATTCCTTAATTGTTAAGGTGGGTTGCCCACATCTATAAATAAGAGGAGTCTTATTATGGGTGATGGGGGTTGTTGACTTTTACAACGACATAATTCCAATTTGTTGGAGAGTACCCTTTTCTATAGAGATAGAAAAACTAGGGTTTAGCCAACCACCCTTCTTCTTGAATTTTCTTCTTCCTTGGTGGATCACCTCTAGAGGCCAAACATTTGGGTGGCTAACGTTGATCAAAGGAAGGAACCAAACCCGGTGGATTCAAGATTGAACGCGAAAGGATTTGGAGGTGAACTTGTACCTGAGGAAGCTCGATCTTCAAGGGTATGATTTATTCTTTATCTTTTCGTTTAATTAATAATTATGCATAAAGGGTGATCCGGGTTTTATGGTTTGTAAATTTTTTTTTAAACTCTGATTTTCTACGCTTCCGCATTATTTTGCAATTTGATTGCGCACATGAATATTACAAACCTAACAGTGGCATCAGAGCCAAACCTTTATGCGAATTATTAATTGTTCAAATTTGATATGTATGTTGATATGTGTTTAGAACAATTTTATTGGGCATAATTTTATTGTATAAAATTTAAAAAAAAAAAAAACTGAAAACTGTTTTTCGGAAACAGTTTTTTTTATATATATATATACTGAATTCATGGGTCATTCATGGAAAAAAAAAAAAAAAAAAAAGAGGCTACCGTTTTTTTTTTGATGCAAAGGCACGGAAATTAAGGAATAAACAAGCAACATGACCGAAGTCAGCAACATAAAAAAAAAAAAAAAAGGCATGCAATTGTTGTTTTGCCATGCACGGAAATCAAGAAACAATCAATGAGTTACCAGGAGGTTACATGATATCTTAAAATAAAAAAAAAAGTAACCGTGTATGTTTTTTGGAAAAACGTAAGCAACTTGGTATATATTATATATATATATATACGGATATTATATATATATATTTATTATATACGGATATTATATATATACATATATTATACGGTTAATATAATATATATATATATTAATTATTTTATAATTAAAATAAATGTTTATTTTAATTTTAAAATAAAAAGTTTATTTTAATATTAAAATAAAAAGGTTTATTTTAATTTTAAAATTGGATTTCATGCTAACTAATTAGAGTTGGAATTGGATTCCATGATAACTAATTGGAGTTGAAATTGGATTTTATTTTTCCTAAAATAAAGGAGTTTATTTGTGAATAGGGAAGTAAATCCATCTTTCCTTAAATAAAGGAGTTTGTTTAGATATGAAATAAGATTTCATATTATTCAAAATAAAAGAGTTTATTTGTGAATAGGAAAAGAGAATCCATGTTTCCTTAAATAAAGGAGTTTATTTAAATATGAAATAAGATTTCATATTATTCAAAATAAAGGAGTTTATTTGTGAATAGGAAAGAAAATCAAAGTATTTCCTTAAATAAAGGAGTTTATTTAGATATGAAATTAGATTTCATATTATTCAAAATAAAGGAGTTTATTTATGAATAGGAAAGATAATTCGTGTTTCCTTTAATAAGATTTTTTTTTACATGGAATTGGATTCCATAATTAATTAAAATAAAAGAGTTTATTTTAATTAAAGATTTTTTTTTATAACATGGAATTGGATTCCATAATTAATTAAAATAAAGGAGTTTATTTTGATTAAAGATTTTGATTAAAATAAAATAGTTTATTTTATTCAAAATTAGATAAATTAAAATAAAATAGTTTTATTTTGATTTAAATTTGGATTAAAATAAAGGAGTTTATTTTGATTCAAAAATAGATTTTATACTAACTAAATTTGCCCATTAAATGATATCAATATATATATTAAATGTTTATTATTCATAAGATGAATGTTATTTATTGATGCATATGGTGATGTGTATGATAATAAATGGGATTGATTATGGACTATTGACGATGTGATTGGATTTTATTTTAGTTGGATGCATGAATGTATGAGTTTTATTAAATGGGAATTACTGCGTGCCTCGTCTTCTCTAATTTTTCTTAATGTAAATTCTATCTCCTCCTATGTACTTCCCTCGATCTGCGATCAAGGTTTCTATTTATTTTAAATAGTTTTGTAATAGGAATAGTTAGAATTAATTTTGAAAAATTAGAGATCAAGGAGTAAGGAGGCGCTTGAAGACCCGTTTGTAATGAAGCCCGAGTTTAAATGTAATAGTTATATTTAAATATTATTTCTTGCACCCTAGGGTTTGACCTTTTGGTTCACTTGGTGGCTCTAGTGAACCAAACTAGAATAAAAGTCCATAATCAATCCGGGTAGAATATAGTATTCTATATGTGCATGCGTATACTATATATATATTATATATTATGCAAACATGCTTAGCATGTTCATTAATATAATGGCGCGTATTTTATATATATATATGCATATGCGCTAAACAAGCAGAGACAAATTAATAACAAACCCTTAATTTTTTATATTAAGTCATAAGCGTTCAAAGATATTTGGAATATCGAACGTCGCCTTCTAGCATGATAAAATTAATAGAGTATTAAATATTTAATATGAGTTTGTTGTGTCACCACAAGGCAAGTATTAAGTATTTAAGATGTTAATTTATCACATTTGATGCTTATAAAGAAAATTGAAAAATATTGTTTTGTTGTGTCACCACAAGGATGATATTTTTCTTTTTTGAATATATGGAGTGCTAGGTCGGACTTAACTTGGATAATTTTGATTTGATGCCATCACTTGATCAAAATAATCTAAGAGGTAAAAGAAAAGGAGTTGCATAGTTGATGTAATTGACAAAAGTTGTCTACCTATTTATTTATATATAGTTTGTTGTGTCACCACAAGGCTATATACATTTGAAATGGGATCCTTATTCTCACTAGCAGATCTTTAATTAGATTTTGCCGAACTATATAAGTGAGGGTAATATAGTTTGAAGAAAATAGTGGGAGATACCAATTTAAAACAAGACCTAATTTATTTTGGTAATTAATAAAAGAATGTATGTTAAAATGTTGTTAATTACAAATTCATTTACAGAATTTTACAATGTCTAAATTACTATCACTGCGAAGCATATTAGATGCTAAATTAACCGGACCGAATTAAACGGATTGGTTAAGGAATTTGAGAATAGTTCTCATAGCTGAAAAGCTATCTTATGTCATAATCGCCTATCCTCGAATGGTTGCAGACAATGCCTCTGAGGAAGAGATTGCTACTTTTAGAAAGTGGCAAGATGATGCACAGTTGGCTCAATGCATCATGCTCGCATCTATGAGTAACGAGCTTCAGCGTCAGCATGAAACTATGGATGCTTCTACTATATTCCTGCACATCAAGTAGTTGATGGTGAGGAAAGTAGGACTGATAGATATCAGATATCTAAGGAGCTCTTCCGATCTAGAATGGCCAATGGCACTATAGTACAGACAAAAAGTTCTAAACATGATCAATTTGATTGAACAATTAGGACAACTGGTTTTGTCATGGATGGAGAGTTGAGCCAAGATTTGATCTTGCACTCACTCCCGGACTCCTTTCACAATTGTTGTGAATTTTTCATATGAACAAGCTAGATATCAGCCTCGCTGATTTGCTTAACATATTGAAAAATGTTGAGAGTCACTTTCCAACCAAGAGAGATCAAGTCTTACTGGTAGGGGCCAAAGGATCTTCTGAAAAGAAGAACGATTCAAAGAAGGTATATAGAAAGGTAAAAACAAGGATAATAAGAACAAAACTGATACGGATAGCAAAGGAGTTTGCTTCCACTACAATAGGCCTGGACACTGGAAAGAAACTGCGAGAAGCGTCTTGCAGAGGCTAACCAAAGAAGCTTAGTGAAGTTTCGGTTATAAATACAAATTTGTTCATGATTTAAAATAAATTTTTCTTTAAGTCAAGGTTCTACTTGGATATTGGATATCGACTTTGGTTATCATAAATATAGATTTATGAAGGGACCAAACAGAAGTAGAAAGCTAAACAAATATAAGTAAACCTATGTGCGGGAAATGTAGCAAAGGTTGCCATATTAACCATAGAAACTTATAGTTTAGCACTGCCTACGGGAAAATCTATTAAGTCAATAAGTTGTTATTGTATTCCAGTTTTGTTTAAAATATTATTTCCATTTTATTGTTGGACAATGAAATCTTTGGTATTATAATTAAGAACAATTGTTGTTCTATTTATAATAATAATGTTTTGTATAAATGGAATATTACTTAATAAATTTTGTATACTTGACTTACGTGAAAAATTATTTTATAAATTGAACAAACTAGTATAAGAAAAAGAGATGATCATTCAAAGAGTTGAATGTATGTATTTGTTGAAATACAAGTGTGAATTATTTGAAAGGTTCAAAGAATTCAGAAATGAAACAAATTGACAAAGTATTAAGATTCTTTGATTAGATCAAGGAATAAATACTTGTGAAATAAGTTTCTAGATCATCTTAAATGGTTTTTCATAATGGGCGCCTCCTGATACGCAATAATTGATTGATGTATCTGAAAGGAAAAATCGTACCTTATTGGACATGGTGCGGTCCATAATGATTTTACCGACATTCCAGTATTCTTCTAGGGTTATGTCCTAGAAATGGCTGCATATCTACGAAAAGGTAACCTCTAAATCCGGCCTCAAGACTCCATAAAAGTTATGGACAGGGAGGATTCCTAATCTTAAGTATGTTAAGATAAGCGGTTGTCCAACTTATGTGAAAAGGTTTCAAAGGATAAGCTTGGGACAAGATTTGACAAGTACAATTTGTGGGACATCCTAAAGTAAGTTTAGGGTATATGTTCTATAATCCTACTTAGCAAAAGGTGTTTGTTACGAAACACGCTGCCTTCTAAGATAAATGTGTTTATCATTAAAGGGGCTAGTGGGAGGATAATAGATCTTGAAGAGTTCAAGAACCACAAAACACTATAAGTCAAATAAGAGGAACCTGTAGATAGACCTATTGTACCACAACCGAATCGTAAATCTGGAATAGTACTGAAGATACCTAGGAGGTATGGATTCATCATGGATGATGATGATGAGGTACGCATCATAGAAGATGATGATCCAGAGTTACATACGATGAGGTAAGAGTTCTAGTGTGTACAAAAGGGTCAGTGGGAGCGTCGTGAAATTTCTAGTATTATATGTTGATATACTACGGATGAGGAATTACATACCAATGCTACAATCAGTAAAGATAAAGTTGTCTAAACATTCCTCCATGAATGATTTGGAAGAGTATCTTAATTGGGGATATAAATCTATATAGATAGATTTAAGAGGATGCTCGACTTAACCCGAGGAACTTATATTCATTTGATGCTAAAGTCGTTTAGCATGGCAAACTCAAGAGATGTCTCATGTCGATGAGCTATGGAGTGTATCTCTTAATAGTCCCCACGGACTCACGAAAAGAGAGGTCGCATGAGTGACAATCATGTATGCAATGAAATGTACAAGACACGATGTTGATCGGTCATATGCGGAGAAGTTCACTATGAGTCGGTGAAAAACATCTTAAAGTGCTTAACCAAGCACTAAGGATGTTATCATATACATGGTGGGTGCGAATTAAAACTAGAGGGCTTTACTGGACTCAAGTTTTTCGAGATGAGACAAGAAGACGACCGAAAATCCACTTTAAGGTAAAGGGTTACCTTGAACAGTGGTGCAGTGAATTGGAAAGGTTCCAAACAGCAAAGAGTTACTGGTTTAGTGATAAAGACAAAGTAAATAGCTATAAATGAAGCTGCAAGTTGATTGTTTGGATTAAAAGTTCAATACAGAACTAGGAATAGTTCCTAAGTCTCATCTTGGATCTAAACATGTGTTGTGGCACTTTCATTTGATTATTAGTATCATTGAAAGATGGGAAATCACTATAGAGATAGTGGACTCTCAAGAACAACATTATATATCCATTCACTAAAGCTTATCCAACAGCAGGATAATCGTCACTTAGAGAAGAAGAGTATAAGATACCATGACGATTGGCTTTAGTGCAAGTGGGAGATTGAAAGTAGTATGCACACAAGCCAATCATGTTTGATGATAAAGCATATACTTTGTAACAATCTTATTCATTTATTAATAAAAAGTATTAATTTATTAAAGGATTTTAATTATCTACATGATCTTTGTTTTATAATATGTGATAAACCCATAGTTTTAAGCAATGCTTTTAGAATAATGATGATGATCATTCTAATGAGATCTAAATTCTTAGAAAGCTTAAAACTAAAATAGTTCCCAATCATTGGATTACTAAATTGGGGATTAGTGAATCAGGATAGATTGGTACATACGTTGCTTGCTCATTGGATGAGGATGATTGATCTCATGATCATTTGTGTGGAGACACTAAAGCAAGTATGTAGGTGCTTATTAGAGAATAAGTTCTTTGAGCGTGGCTCACTAAGGAATACCTAATGGAGTTTTATTTGCTGTCAATAGGAATTCCTATAGTGATAGTAGTACAAGTAATCCTTGGACTTGAGATCATCATAGTATCTTGTGTATGATGAGTTATACTTTGACTTATTCCTTAAGACCCTTAGGGTATATCAAAGGGTATGCTTGGGTATAATAAGTTGTACATGGAGATAATGTATGATTAATAAAGAATCTACCACTTCTAATAAAAGAAGAGAAATATCCTATGTGATTCGATAAATGACAACCCAGTAGTCCTTGGCCAAGGCAGAATGAAATTAAAAAGGAGTTTCTAATTTGCATTATTTGGAGTTGTGCATTTAAGGATCGAAATGCATATAATTAAATAAAATAAGACTTGTGAAATTCCATGTCTTATATTTAATTGGGACATTGTATGGTGGAAGGATTGAATTATGCGGTAACTATTTACTCAAAGGTTCTTTTTATGATTAATGTTGAAATCTATATTATACGGAAAGTCGTTGATCATTAGGGAGGCTTATCCTATTGTAGAATAAATATTATTTATTTAAATAAATTAATTGTTTAATTTATTTATTTAAATAAGATTAGAATTGTTCTAATTGATTTATTCACAATAGGTTTAATATGGAGAACCTAAAGGGTCACACCATAAAAGGAAGAATAATTATTTAAGAAGTTAATGGCATAATCGTAATAATAATATGTTATGTATATTTAATTTAATCTATGGTGATAGAATAAATTAAATAGCTTAATATTTATTATTTAATATTTTAGAAATATTAAATATAAATTAATAAGAGGAGTCTTATTAATATTATTACAATTATTATTATTTTAATTTCTAAAAGAGTTTAGGAATTAATTTAATATAAGTACTCTCATTTATTCCTAATTGGATTAGGAAGGAAAATTAGTTAAAGGAGTTTTAATTAATTATCCCTAATAAGATTAGGGAGCTTAATTAATTAAAAGAATTTAATTAATTAAATAAAACCCAATTCCTTAATTGTTAAGGTGGGTTGCCCACATCTATAAATAAGAGGAGTCTTATTATGGGTGATGGGGGTTGTTGACTTTTACAACGACATAATTCTAATTTGTTGGAGAGTACCCTTTTCTATAGAGATAGAAAAACTAGGGTTTAGCCAACCACCCTTCTTCTTGAATTTTCTTCTTCCTTGGTGGATCACCTCTAGAGGCCAAACATTTGGGTGGCTAACGTTGATCAAAGGAAGGAACCAAACCCGGTGGATTCAAGATTGAGCGAAAGGATTTGGAGGTGAACTTGTACCTGAGGAAGCTCGATCTTCAAGGGTATGATTTATTCTTTATCTTTTCGTTTAATTAATAATTATGCATAAAGGGTGATCCGGGTTTTATGGTTTGTAAATTTTTTTTAAACTCTGATTTTCTACGCTTCCGCATTATTTTGCAATTTGATTGCGCACATGAATATTACAAACCTAACAGTAACCCCATAAGAGGGAGGATTTTATTTCTATCTATTGCATGGTTTGCATTTATTATGGGTAGATAGATAGATGATATTTTTATAGTGAACACCAAATCCCGTGGAATTGAAGTACCCGGATTTGGGGGTGTCACAAAGTTGGTATCAAAGCTGTAGGTTATGAACCTTAGGTAGGGGAACAACCTTAGGTAGTAGCCTTATAGGAAGAACATAGAGATGGAAAACTCTTATCGTGTTCTAGAAAATGAATTTTTGTAATTCATTGAAGATAATAAAAGACTTTATGTGCTTATGTGTTAAATTATGTGCTCACTAGTACGACTTAGTAACTGAAACTCGAAATTTTTTTGTCAGGATGTCGGATGTCGGATGAACTAGTCGAGCAGGGGAGGAGGAACCCCGAGTACCTATAGTACCTACAGAGGAGGAACCCCGATACATTCATGTCGTTAGGGAACAGTTGGTACAGAGGGAGTCATCTCCATTGATCACCGTTGTTGGTCAGGAGCATGAACCTGAGACTGATCCTAAGGAGGATCCTGAGGAGGAATTTGATGAGGAAGAGGAAGAAGAGGAGTTTCCACAGCACTCCATTGATGCTGAGATGTACGACACATTATACGACTGTAACGTGGAGTTACGAGATGAGGTCCAGGATCTGACTGAGCGGGCTATTATTCAGCAGATTACTCTAGAATAGAAGGAGAGGGAGATTTCAACTCTTCACTCACGACTGGGAAATGTAGAATGGGATTTGGTCCACAAGAAGGGTCAAACCGAAGATAAGACCGAGGAGATAGAGAAGCTGAAGAAGGAACTGAAGGAAAGCTCTGAAAGGCTGATCATAGCAGAGGAAGGCTGGGTAAGAGAGTCACGTCGTGCTGATCTTGCGAAAGATGATGGTCGTGCAAAGAAGTCAAAGCTTGGAGAGACATACTCTACACTTAAATCATGCAATGGATGAGGCCCAGGATCGAGTTTTGAGGTACCCCATCCAGTTCGAAAGACTTCCATCGTACATGCTGGATCGCAGGACGATGTCTCGCATCATGGAAGAGGAGCGTAGCAAGGCTATTCAGCGCCTTGACAGACAATGATAGAATTTGTTTACTTATGTGATAAACTTGTCTATTATTTAGATGTAAATTCCGATGTAGTTATGAACAAAGGAATATTTTAATATTTAAATCCTGTGGATTCTTTATCTCAGGATAGTTGATGTAAATAGCAGTAATGCTATCGTCTGATGTTAAAACTTTTGATTTGAATTAATATATATCAAGTTGTTTGAGATAATATGTTAAATGATTATATTAAATTGTTGAGTTAAGTCTTAACTATTTAGAGAATTTAATAGAGATTTAATAAGCATATATCTTAACAGAAATATGCCGCCAAGAAGAAGACAACAACGTCAACCAGCTCAGGAAGAGTCTACGAATAACAACAATAACGCCAATGCTAATCCTGTTCAGCAATTGGTTAACTTTCTAGCTGGAGCAATGAATAATCAACCTCAAGCTCCACCAAATACTACGTTTAAAGATTTCAAGGCGGTGGGACTGCCAGAGTTTAAAGGTTCCATGAACCCGATCGAGGCTCAAACGTGGGTTATGGAGATGGAGAAGGTTTTCAACATTGCTAGGGTTAGAGAAGACCAGAAGACAGCTTTTGCAACGTTTATGCTGAAGTCTGAAGCTAGCTATTGGTGGCAAGCAAACAAAGTACGAGGAGGTGAAGGTGTAATTACTTGGGAGAGATTTAAAGAGATGTTTTTCGAGATGTATTTCCCAACCAGCTCGCAGAACCAGATGGAGGTTCAATTTCCAGAATTGAAGCAAGGGAATATGATGCACGATTATGAGGCTAGATTGAAGTTAGCGAGGTTACGCCCAGTATCAAGTACACACTGACGAGAGAGAAAAGCCGAGAAGATTGAACAAGGACTAAAGCCTTGGGTATCTGAAGAAAGTATCAATATTCGAGATAAACACTTTTTGTTGAGAATCGAAAAGGCCATCCTCGCTAAAGGTGGAAGCGATGCGGTGACCAAGTACAATCAAGATCAGAAGAAGAAGAAGAGTGAAGGTGAAGGAAATAACAAGACTAGTGGAAGTGGCACAGGAGGTGATAATTTTAATCAAGAGAAAAGGTGGAATGACAACTCATCATCGGGGAATCATCAAGGAAGTTAGAAGAAAAGAATCGAAGCATGCCCGACCTGCGGGAAAGCTCATCTGGGAGTTTGTATGAAGGGAAAAAGAGTGTGCTACAATTGGGGTCAGGAAGGCCATATAGCACCTAACTGTCCTAACCCAAAGAAGGGTGCTTGTTTCACTTGTGGTTCGAAGGACCATCTGGTAAGAGACTGTCCTAAGAAGGGATCGGGAGGGTCAGAACTAGGAGGAAACCGGGGAAACAACAGTGGAAACGCCTTGACTATCACCGGACCAACCGCAACAAACCGATCGACCGCCAGGACTTTCAACATGACGGTGCAGGATGCAGTTCTATCTCGTGATGTGGTGTCAGGTATCATTCCGATCAATAAAATTAATGCTTATGTTTTATTTGATTCGGGTGCTACTTGTTCCTTTATATCCGATGACTTTGCTAATAGTTTAGATTTGCTTAAAGATGAGTTGGAATATCCCATGAACATAGAAATTGCGAATAAAGAGATAATCCATGTTAAGTATGTGTATAAGAACTGTAGAGTAGATATTAAGGGTAATATCATGAACGTAGATCTTATCCCTATTTGACTTGGGGAATTTGACGTTATATTGGGAATGGACTGGTTATTCAATTACGGGGCTATAATTGATTGCCAAAAGAAGCGTATTAACCTTATGACTACGTCAAAGGTTATGTTTTTATGGTATGAAGTCGCTAGACAAGTTGAGTCAGTGTCGACGATGATGCAAAGCAAGAAGTTATTAAGATAAGGATGTGTAGGATACTTAGCTTACATAGTCGACAGTCGAAAAGAGAATCCGAAGGTAGAAGAAATACCAATAATGAGGGACTTCATCGACGTATTTCCAGACGATTTGCCAGGACTTCCACTAGATAGAGAGGTAGATTTTGTGATCGATTTGGCGCCCAGAACTGCTCCAATATCGAAGGCACCATACCGAATGGCACCAGTAGAGATGAAAGAATTAATGGTACAACTACAAGAATTACTGGACAAAAAGTACATTCAACCGAGCGTATCGCCATGGGGAGCACCGGTGTTATTTGTGAAAAAAGAAGGACGGATCGATGTGGCTCTGCATTGACTACAGAGAACTGAATAAGGTCACAATTAAGAACAGATATCCATTACCGAGGATCGACGACCTGTTTGATCAATTGAAGGGAGCGAGATACTTTTCCAAGATAGACTTGAGAAGCGGTTATCATCAACTGAAGGTGAGGCCAGAGGATGTACCGAAGACAGCGTTCAGAACGTGATATGGTCACTAGAAATTTTTAGTAATGTCGTTTGGTCTAACGAATGCTCCTACAGCATTTATGGGACTAATGAATGGTGTGTTTAATCTGTTTTTGGATAAATCGTAGTTGTATTTATAGACGACATTTTGGTATATTCAAAAACTAAAGAAGAACATGAAGAGCATTTGAGATTAACGTTGGAGGTATTGAGAAGGGAGAAGTTGTATGCTAAGTTTTCGAAATGTGAATTTTGGATCGAGCGAGTGCAATTTCTTGGTCACGTGATCGATAAAGACGGAATTTTGGTAGATCCATCAAAAGTCGAAGCCGTGATTTACTGGTATCAGTCGAGGATGCTGTCGGAAGTACGAAGTTTTCTTGGATTGGCAGGATATTACAGAAGGTTCATACAAGACTTTTCCAAGATCGCAACTCCGTTAACGAATTTAACTCGAAAAGCTGTGAAATTTGTTTGGACGGAGAAGTGTGAAGAAAGTTTTTAAGAATTGAAGAAGAGGTTGAGTACAGCTCCCGTGTTGTCTCTTCCGGACGATACAAGAAATTTTGTTGTTTATAGTGATGCTTCGCATAAAGGACTTGGCTGTGTGCTGATGCAAAACGGCAAAGTCATTGCGTATGCATCACGACAATTGAAGGATTACGAGAAGGGATATCCGACCCACGACTTGGAGTTAGCTGCAGTTGTTTTTGCTTTAAAAATTTGGAGGCACTATCTCTACGGGGAGAAGTGTGAAATATATATGGACTACAAGAGTCTGAAATATATTTTCACGCTGAAGGATTTGAATATGCGTTAAAGAAGATGGTTGGAATTAATTAAGGATTACGACTGTGAAATTTTATACCACCCAGGTAAAGAAAATGTGGTTGCCGACGCCTTTAGTAGAAAGGGGCGTGAGAAATTGATGATGTTGACTGCTCAGGAGGAGCTAATTGCAGAAATGGAGAAACTGGAGTTGGAAGTGAAGTACCCTATGGAAATTGATGAGAAGCTATTTCAGATGCAATCTAGTACAACTCTACTAGATAAAGTAAAGGAGGCTCAGCTTCAGGATGAAGAATGTAAAAAGGTGACAAAGAAGATATCTGAAGGAACTGAACCGAGATTGAAGATGGATAAGGAAGGAATATTGAGATTTGAGAGCAGAATTTGGGTACCGCCAGTACCAGGGATTAAAGAAGATATTTTGAGTGAGGCTCATAGCTCACGATATTCAATTCATCCTGGTAGTACCAAGATGTATCAAGATCTTCGACAACATTTTTGGTGGCCGAATTTGAAATGTGATGTTGCAGAATGTGTTGCCAAGTGTCTGACCTGTCAGAAAGTGAAAGCAGAATATCAAAGACCTAGTGGATTGCTACAACCGTTGGAAATCCCAGAATGGAAATGGGAACATATTACAATGGACTTCGTGGTTGGCCTTCCGACGACTCAGAAAGGCTACGACGCAGTATGGGTTATCGTTGACCGACTAACGAAATCCGCACACTTCTTCCGATTAAAATTAGATTCAACTTAGATCAGTTGGCGAGACTATACATAAACGAGATTGTTTCGAGGCACGGAGTGCCGGCGCCAATTATTTCTGATAGAGATCCGCGCTTCACATCGAATTTTTGGAAACGTCTTCAGGAATGCATGGGTACGCAATTGCGAATGAGTACAACATGTCACCCTCAGACAGATGGACAGAGCGAAAGAACGATTCAGGCATTAGAAGATGTGCTAAGAGCCTGTGTGATGGACTTTAAAGGAAATTGGGATGATCACCTACCTCTCGTGGAGTTCGGCTACAACAACAGTTACCACGCTAGTATAGGCATGCCGCCTTATAAAGCGTTATTCGGCAGAAAGTGCAGAACTCCAATTTATTGGGATGAAGTTGGTGAAAGACAATTGCTAGGGCGTAATTGGTATAATGAGCAATGAGAAATAGTCAAAGTGATCCGAACACGGTAGTAGCGATTCAAGAGATAGCGGAAGAAATATGTTGATCCACATCGTAAAAATATTGAATTTGAATCGGTAGTTATGTTTTCTTGAAGGTCTCTCCCGGAAGGAAAGATCGAGTTAGGAAAGAAAGGAAAATTAAGCCCAAGATTCATTGGACCATTTGAAGTACTGCGAAGAATTGAAGAAGTTGCATATGAGGTAGCCCTACCTCCAGCACTCGAAAATGTCCACAACGTCTTTCACGTTTCTGTATTACGACCCTACAAACCCGATTACAAGCATGTAATTGAATACGAACCCCTGCATTTTGAAAAAGACTTATCTTACGAAGAAATTCCTGTTCAAATTGTTGACAGAAAAGAACAAGTTCTCAGAAATAAAGTTATACCTTCTGTTAAGGTAATTTGGAGGAACCACAACGCTGAAGAAGCTGTGTGGAAACTCGAAGAGAATATGATGAAGAATTACCCTCATTTGTTAACTTAAATTACATGTAAGTGATTCTGGGGAATGTGACGGGTTGAATTTATTGAGTCGTGATTCTGGGGACAGAATCCTTTTAAGGGGGGAAAGATGTGACGAACGAGATTTTGTAATTTAATTTTAATATTTATTGAATTAAATAAATATTTTCGATGATTTAATTATTAGATTAAATAATTAATTGATACAATTGTGATAGATTAATTTAATGATATGTGTTATATTTATTAAATTAATATGGAGAATTTTATTATCCGAAGTATGTAATTATGTGAGCTTATTGAATTAAAAGAAATATTTAATAAAGCCTAATGTTATTTTAATTAATTTAATAATTAATTAGAGATGTAATAATTTGACATTATTAATATATAATAATTTAATTATTTAGCTATGTGAATTAATGAGAAATTACTATATTTTATTTAAATAAGATATTTAATTTATTGTGCAAGTGGGTGTGACGTGATTTAAAACTATAGAATAAAAGATTAATTAAAATAAGTAGAAGATTTATTCATGTTGCTAGCCAAACAAGGCCCTAAGGGGAGTTATAGCAGTTAACCCATGATGGGTAACTGACATCCACTCATGTACGCCTTCTTCTTTATTAATCAGTCTTATTGAGAAGATGTATTATTTTTATGAGTTAACTAAGAGAGAATTCAGAGAGAATTTCAGTAAAATAGAGAGAAGCAGTGTGAATTATTGTGGTATTTTAAAAGAACGTGAAAGTTAGAGAAATTGCTTTAAGAGTAATCTCTCCTTCCCAAATGTTAAAGTTACGTTGTTTAATTTTCATGAAAATGGCTTTCAAAGCTTTTGTAAAGTCTCTGTAATTGTGAAAGGGTATGATTATGAGTTTATATATGTGTTAAATGTTATCAAATCGTATTCAATTATATATTATGTAAGTTACCATGTCATTAGTTTCATGAAAATACGTCATATATGTTGCTCAAAACTTACAGAATATGGGTTATGGCCATAGGGCCTTATACATGATTTTAATATGTCAAACATAAATGTTTTTGTAAAATTCCCACTCTTATTTGATTATGCATATTGATACGAAAAGAACAAACCTTAAATGAACGAATTCGGTGTTATAACGAATCCGTAGTATTAAATTTTATGTTTTTGTTCAAAATCTTCAAGAACACAAAGAACAGTGAACATTTCATGTTTTAATTATGTAATTATGTGTTTTAGTTGGTTAAAATCACTCTATAAACGTTGGGTAATGATTATATACGAATTCTAGTATATGGGTATGTCAAATTACATGTAAGAAATAACAAATTGGTAGAAATTGGCATGTCGCGATTTTTCAAGCGAACCGCCATTTTTTTCTCACGTCAACAATAGCCATTCTGTATAGCATAAGCGTCGCCGCCGTAATACATGAGCCACGCCACAAAGATGAGCCACGCCTGTCATTGTTACGGACCAGTGTTGCAATAGCAGCCACGCCAAGCAATGCCGAGGATCAAGATTCAAAACAAAATTACTCTCCATAAGGTTCAGAAACGAAAATTTTAAAGTGTTTAAGTCCATTAGTGTGATGTTAATCTAATTTAATGAACATAAGAATATGTTAGAAGTACAGTGAGATGTTAAAACAGATTATTAACATGTCGATAACATAATTGCATGTGGACCGAATTATTAAATAAATAGTTAGCTTATTATTCATGAAGTGTTATTATGTGATAATAAGTGTGATATTTGACTAAGTATAGTCATAACCAAAGTTTAGACAAAAGAATGAATTTGTGATGGTTAATTATATTATAATTAACTAGAGTTGTGAATGGAAATTGTATGTAGGAGTTAAATCAAAGAACGCGTTTAATTAAAGTGTAATCTACGCACGAGGCAAGTTTCCTAACCCTACTTGTTATCATTGTTCAAGTTTATTATTTACCTCGAGTAAATTCTCATTACTATTATTCAAGTTCGAGTTTGAAAATTCATGATAAATTATAATAATTATTTAATAATTATTATAAGGCTATGAAAAATAATATGACTGATATTTAAAATATCTAAACGACTATTGAACTACACGATAGAGTCTTAGACTCGATAATTACCCGATAAAGCTGTCGGTACATCGACATGTTTCAGAAATTGATATGAACTTAGATATTTTGACTGTATTAACGATTGTTTATGATTCAATGACTGTTAGATATATGTGACAAGGTGATTAGGTTATGTGTCAATCGCATAGGCGATTGTTATGTGTTCTGATATATATTATTCTAATCGAACGAATGATCTTATTCCGATAGGTCATTGCATAAAAGATTTATCTAAGTTCGTTATTATCAGAAGCAAAGACTCGTGCAAGTATCTTACCTTTGCATTTCCTTTATACAATGGACATGAGTAAGAAGTTTTGTAATTATATTATTATTGTATTGGGATTATTAACCCTATTGTTATATAAGTTATATCCAGATCATTGTTTATCAACATGATACTATATGGTAATTATTTATATATATATATTACATTCGTTAATTTCTATATATGGTTATACAAGTGTCCCCACTTGGATAATCATTGTATTTAATCACATGTTGATATATATATATATATATATATATATATATATATATATATATATACCTCTAAGCTATTTGACTAGCTAGATGCAGATTCAGAAATATCGTTGAATATGATAAAACCTTTTTGTATCCAATCAAATTGTTTTGGTTCGGATTCCAGACTAAGTATGAACATCCCGAACACGGGAAAACTTTTATGCACCTAAGGTGGACAGAGTGAACGATAATATCGTTCTTGCATGTAGTATTGATCAATACAGGGCATAATGGGCTGATCACCCCCCGTGCTCGTAAGTTATGACGGTTTGCAGATGAATTTTTGTTTAACCTTTTTGAAAATAGAAAACAATGTTCGTAGTATGTTACCTTAACCCTATTTATAGTCAATACGTAGTTTCAAAAATTTGATAGAGAGTTGTTATGTTATTATTATCGGTTTAGATTACTTCACAACTATTGACTAGTTGTAGAAGGGTAGTACAAAGAAAACATTTATACCTTTCAGCTAATGTTTATAATTGTTATTACTTGCTGGGCACTTGTTGGTTGATTTCACAATCAAAGAATACGTGCAAGTATACACGGTCAACAAGTAATAAAGTGATAAGAAAAGTATCGTTCCCACATAGAATCTTAATTAATAAATTCCAACTACTAGCACTATATCAACCCAATTTTATTTAAACAATGATAAATTATGATTTTCTGAAATATTAAAACTAAATTAAACAATTAAAGATATTATTCTAAAATAAGCAAATAAATAAACTCAGATTTGAATGATTGATTTCCGATAAATAAGGATTAAGACTTCAATATCCCCAATTATGAACTATAACTCAATTACCCAATTATCCCAATTATTATGTCTACTGAATTGTTAACAGGAATTCTCAAATGTCAAAAGTCCTTTTTCAAGTAATCAACTGACTTCTATTTAATCCAGATTAATCTTGCTATATTCCTATGCAAAACAAGTGAATTAAACTCTTTCAATTCCAATTCCTTATGTGTTACATGCGGTGAAAAGATATTTCCATTCAATTCACGAACCTAATTATTCACAATGCAAATAAATAAGTCACACATTATCAAACCCAGTTCTAACCCTAGAATTCCTCTTTCAATTCCTTCTAGAGTAACACGGTAATTATTGGCCTAATAATTAATCAATAGATGCAAGGTATGATAAACAATTCACTTCAACATAAATAATTGGAATAAACTGAATAACTAATTTATAGTCATAAAAGGTTCAATTGAAATCTTAATTAAAGAATTAGTTCATAATGGAAATAAAAACCAATAATCGTTTGCAAATCATCCTTAAAGAATTACGAATTGAAAATAAGGAGAAGAAGAAGAAGACTCTTTAGCCAATCCTTAGTCTTCAAGTAATCCTTGTGTAGCCTCCAATGAATGAATGAATAGATGAATGATTAACCCTTTAATTTCAGCACTTGGTCTCTTTTTATAGCTTCTAACAATCCTAATCCAAAACAACTTTGAAACCCATGTGCCAAGCCAAGTCAAACGCGTCCCTGGTCAACACCAACCGAGGCCTCAAATACCAGTACCGTCCATAGTGTTATTCTCAGAGACCGACATCAGAGGTGATTATTTACCGTATTGCCATTAAATGCTTGAAACTCCCATTAAATGCCCCGCAGCCTCCGAATCAAGCAAAACAACAACTAAACACAATAAAAATGCTTCTAAAGAACTTGAGAATACAATAATTTAAGTCCAAATATATCCAATTCATGGGTATATGACCCAATCATCAAATACCCCCAAACTTAAATCGTTGCATGTCCTCAAGCAACAAACACAAAACAATACTAACAATATGAAAATGACAACTCATGCAAATGCAACTAACTCAATGAACGAATTTCCAGCAATCCAATAGCTCACGTATATCCATAGGCCTCAGAAAAATCATAAAAATATGTTAATACATTATGCGAACACAGATCAATGATATCCCAACAATTAACGAATCTGAATATGTTATTACTGATATTGTGAGTGTGTGTTCAACAACCATGCTAACCCATGAAAGGCAAAAATATGAAAGATAATAAATTTCTTAGTAAGCTTCATACAGTGTAAACTTGAGAACTCATCAAATATACTTGTTTCAACTGAAATCAAATAATTACCCGAATTCAAGAGTCAGGATGGAATACTAAATTTCTAGTGCACTTTTTTCGCTTTATTTGCAATTTTTTTTAAATATACATAAATGACTGTGCAATGTCTCATCCCATTAGGCTAACAATGTTACCCCTTAGCGAGCTTTTGACCAACGACTCCCAGACCATGAAAGATCTTAGGGTGCTAGGTGTAAAGGCAATCCCCTCAGGCGTACTTGCTCAAGTAACAAAGGTCCCGAAACAAGACTAGTCACCATGTATAATTATTATTTTTTAGCTTATATATTCCAAATATTTTTCCCCCAAACTCGAGCTTATGTATAAATTCAGTCTTCTCTAGCTATTCAAATTGTCCTTTCATTTCACTAGCAATCATCCTTTAGAACTCTATTATCTAACCATTTAAACTATCATAGCCAATATGGTCATTTTTCAAAGTGCTTTCCTATAATATCAGTGTCAAACAAGTAAAGATTCAATTCATGTCAAGAAAATCATATCCCTGACTCAACAATCCTTACTAGACTTGTTCATGCAATTCTAATTTCATCATTGGTCCCCAAATATACATACTATCAAAAGCTGGAATTAACATGCAATCCTAAATGCAACATTAAACTAACAATCACAAACCAAATCCACAAACTACAACATAGAAATAAAAATCAACGACCCCCAAACTAATCTAGAGCAATGTCCTCATGCGAAAAATAAGGCAAAATAAAATAGAGGACTTCCCTGACGAGCTTATTCCTCGGGTGGAGCATCATCGCCCTCGCTCATCTCTCGATCGGAAGGGGGAAATCTTGGCGTAAGCGGGAGCAGTTGGGAAATGGCTAAGTTGAACGCCCGGATGTGATTGGATGGTCAGTGCATTCTGTGCAGCAAATTGGTCAACTAAAAACTTGAAAATCACTTCTTGACGTTCTGACAAGCGCACATTCTGGGACTCCATATTGTAAAACCAGTCGTCTATCTCCCGCTGGACAGCTTCGGGGACCACACCTCGATGAGCTGCTGTGTATGGGCCATAAGTAGGTGGAGTCTGAGGTGGTGGGGCGTGTGTAGGTGTAACTTGGGGAATTATAAAACCCAATCCCCTAGGGTGATTTTCCCCACCTGTCCACACTTTATAACGGCTGATCAACTTGTGGTCCAACACGGGCATAGGCGTTTGAATCATCTCATCCGATTTCCAATTTACCCCAAACTTCGCACATAGAACACAAATTAATGATGGATGGGGTAAACCTCCTGTGGTTCCTCCTCTAGATGCTCGGAGAATGGATTGCTGAATCACGTGGCCGACATCTATTTGCAAGCCTTGAATGATAGAATATAGCAGCACCGCTCTTTCTTTTGTGACATGGCTCACATGTGTGCATGACATGAGTTTGGCATAGATGAAGGCATACCACGCCTTCCCATATAGACTGAGGTTAGAATGGGGGAAGGTCATGCTACCGCGCTCATGCACTGTCCATGTGGTGCCCCGTTGACACAACTCTTGGATTATCTTCTCATAATCTGGACCTTGGCTCAGAAGCCCAGCATATTCGTCGTTCAGATCCTCTAAATCAATTTGATAGCAACCATTTATGTCCTTATCCCCAATTTCCATGATTTTTCCCCTGACAAACACTTCATAGTGATCGTGTTCAGGAACGTTAGCATAGAATTCTTTCACGACTGTAATCACTGCTGGGTCAGGTTGTTCGGTGAGGGAGAACCAGTTTGTTTCCGCAATCATGACCGCTATTTCCCCATCTTTGGTTTGATCGGGACGTAGACCACGTTCAGGAACAAGGGAGCGGGTAGCCATCTTATTGTAGCGTTCCTGTGCCTCGGAGGAGACAAACCGGTGGCTATCAAATCTCGGCGGAGCCGAGGCGGAACCGGACCCATCTCCACATTGTCGCTTTGAAGTCATTGAGAAATTTCTGCAATAATATGAATTCACAATTAGTGGCAGTCGACAAAATTTTAGTTGGGATACACGTATCCAAGACACTACCCCCAAACATCAAAATATATGTACACATTGAGTACGTGGTTGGGGGTGATGTCGAACCCTAATCGCATGACAAGCAAAATTGTACCGCTTAGACACAATTATTAATCAAATTGTACAATTTGTAAAAGAACACAAGATGTGCCCAAAAGATGGGTATGTCAAGCAATATGATTACACTCACGCCACAATATCGCTTAGCCCCTCTCAATAGTGACGTATGTGTGCGATAATAGACCCATGATAGTTAGGTGGCCATATGTCGAAGAAACCCCGTGTGTGAATGTGATACTGTGTGATATGTACCAAGATACTTGACGCAGACATACTGTCAAACACCTAATAGGCAACTGATAAATTGTTATTAACCACCACTAATTCCCTATCCATTTATGCCATGCCTTTAGCATTCAATAACCACGAATGTATGAATACTCTAATTAAAATTGAGTCATCAATGTGCCATATTGGATATGCAAGATCAGAAGAGTGAAACTTTCACGCGATTTGGATGTCGGATGACTAAAATCAAATATTAACTCACCAATAGCACTGTTTGCAAGGATTTTATGCACAATAGTTTGAATGTAATTCGAGACATACCTTGTGAAGAAGAAAGTTGAGAAGAAAAATCGGTTGGAGATGGAAGCCCCCAATGTGAGATGGATAATTGCGTGCAATATTATTAGGCTAAATAAAATTGTTGATATCGGTTATCAAAGGAGATCAATTTATTTGAGAGAACAGAGGCGTGTGGAGAAGTTGGAATGATTGGAGTGGAACCGAATGGGTTATTTGAACAAAATATGGAATGTTCGACTGATCCCAAAGACAAAGGTATACTGGGTATACATACGCAAGTAGCGCGTCGGCGCTATACAATGATAATCTCAGCCACGGGCGATGGGGACCTTCATCATCTTCTTCAAGGGTATAGGGTGCTAGAATTGAATCGAAAGGAGCGCTGTATACCGGGTGGATTAGAGTTTCTGGAGGCCTGAGCCGGGCGCTGAGGCCTTTGTAATTCCGGGCACCGGGGCGCTGTCATGTCAGCTAGTGACTATTTTTTTTGAGCATTGCTGTAACGTGTCCCTTATGCCCGAGTACACACTGAAATCGACAAAAAGAGTATGAGACATATTGGTGTACTGAAGTAAGCATGGAGTATAAGCAATGCCATTGTTAACAAAAAGAAAATTTGAACTGCACGAAAATAAAATAAAATAAAAGAGATGGGGTTGCCTCCCTAAAGCGCTTGGTTTATAGTCGTCATCCAGACTTTGCTGTTGTGCTCATTTGGTTGTAGGATCGGCGAGATACATGATCGAGGATTGACGTTCGATGGGTCCACTCCAATAATGTTTCAAATGTTGGCCGTTAACCTTAAATTTTTGTTTTAAATTCGGTTCTTCAACCTCAATGTTCCCGTGTGGAGCGACAGATATTATCACGAATGGCCCGGACCACCGGGATTTCAATTTCCCAGGAAATAGACGCAAGCGTGAGTTGAACAGTAATACTTGTTGGCCCGGTTCAAATGTCCGATCGAGAATTTTCTTATCATGCCAGGCTTTGAATTTCTCCTTGTAAAGCTTTGCGTTCTCACATGCATTGAACCAGAATTCATCCATCTCGTTCAACTGTAGTAACCTTTTCTCTCCCGCTGCTTCTAGATTAAAGTTCAGTTTCCGAATGGCCCAGTGTGCACTGTATTCCAATTCGACCGGGAGATGACACGCCTTTCCGTAGACCATGCGATAAGGTGACATGGCAATCAGATTCTTATTCGCTGTTCGATAGGCCCATAGAGCATCGTCAAGACGCAATGATCAATCTTTTCGTGATGGATTTACCACCTTTTTGAGAATTCGCTTGACCTCCCTATTCGAGACCTCCGCTTGACCATTGGTTTGGGGATGATATGCATCAGCAATTTTATGACGAACCCCATACTTTACAAGCAATTTTGTGAACTGCTTGTTACAGAAGTGAGTTCCCTCATCACTTATTATTGCCCTCGGCGTCCCAAATCGTGTGAAAATGTTTTTCTTTAAAAATCGGAGAACAACGTTGGCATCATTCGTGGGTAACACTGCGGCTTCTTCCCATTTGGAAACATAATCGACCGTTAACAAGATGTACTGATTGTTGAAAGATGATGGGAAAGGTCCCATAAAATCGATTCCCCAAACGTCGAACAGTTCAACCTCCAAAATTGTATTGAGTGGCATTTCATTGTGCTTAGAGATATTGCCCACGCGTTGGCATCGATCACACTTCAGAACAAATAGGTAAGCGTCCTTGAATAGAGAAGGCTAGAAAAATCCCGATTGTAGCACTTTTACTGTTGTTCGATCGCTGGAATAATGACCTCCGTAATCTGAAGAGTGGCAATGGCCTAATATACTGTCCATTTCTTCATGAGGCACACAACGTCTAATCATTTGATCGGCGCAAGCTTTAAACAAGAATGGTTCATCCCAATAGTATTACTTAACATCGTGGAGGAACTTCTTACGTTGTTGTGAAGTCAAATCCGGTGGTAACACTTTGGCAACCACGTAGTTCACATAGTCAGCATACCAAGCCAATATTGTGGTTACGCGAAACAGTTGTTCATCCAAAAATTTTTCATTAATCAATAAGTTATCTTCTTTCTGTACCTTTGCGTTTTCTAATCGAGATAGATGATCCGCCACCTGATTTTCTGTACCCTTTCTGTCCCGGATCTCAAGATCAAATTCTTGTAACAACAGTACCCACCGTATTAATTGTGGTTTTGCATCCTTCTTCTCAATCAGATATTTAATGGCAGAATGATCAGTGTAGACGATTACCTTGGTGCCAATAAGATAAGCTCTGAATTTGTCGAAGGCAAACACCACTGCAAGTAACTCCTTTTCGGTGGTTGTGTAGTTCAACTGGGCATCCGTCAACGTCTTACTAGAGTAGTAGATAGTGTGAAAAATCTTATCGTGACGTTGTCCTAACACTGCTCCCACTGCGTAGTCACTGGCGGCGCACATCAATTCAAACAGTAAAGACCAATCGGGCGCTACAATGATTGGAGCAGAGACCAACTTCTTCTTTAATACCTCAAATGCCTCGATACATGACTGATCCATCTTGAACGGTACATCTTTCTCCAAGAGTGAACATAGGGGTTTCAAAATCTTTGAAAAATCTTTAATGAAGCGTCTGTAGAAACCTACATGTCCCAAGAAGCTCCGAATGCCTTTTACAGATGATGGAGGCGGCAGTTTCTCAATTGTCTCAATCTTCGCTCTATCCACCTCTAATCCAGATGCGGAAACCTTTTGTCCTAGAATAATCCCTTCTTGCACCATAAAATGACATTTTTCCCAGTTAAGCACAAGGTTAGTCTCCACACATCTTTTTAACACCATGATCAGATTCTTCAAACACAAGTCAAAACTATCACCGAACAAAGAGAAGTCATCCATGAATACCTCTAAATTCTGTTCGACCATATCGGAGAAGATTGGCATCATACATCGTTGAAAGGTTGCCGACGCATTACATAAACCAAAAGACATACACCAGAATGCAAACGTACCGTATGGACATGTGAACGTGGTCTTTTCTTGATCTTCCGGAGCTATGGCAATTTGATTATACCCGGAATATCCATCCAGCAGACAGTAGAATTGATGTCCCGCTTAAACATCCAACATCGATCGATGAACGGCAAGGGAAAGTGATCCTTGCGTGTGGCTTTATTCAACTTGCGGTAATCCATACATACTCTCCAGCCTGTAACAGTTCTAGTTAGGATGAGCTCATTAGCTTCATTCTTCACCTTTATCATACCCCTTTCTTCTTGACGACCATGCATGGACTTACCCATGAACTGTCTGAGATTGGGTAAATAATTCCGGCATCCAACCATTTTATAATCTCCTTTTTCACCACATCTTTCATAATGGGGTTTAGCCTTCTTTGCATCTCAATGGTTGGTTTTGACCCCTCTTCCATTAAAATCTTATGCATACAGAAAGATGGGCTGATACCTCGAATATCCGCTATAGTCCACCCAATCGCTGTTTTGAATTCTCACAAAACCCATAGCAGTTTCTCCTTTTGCGTGTCAGTTAACTCCGTAGAAACAATAACGGGTAGAGTCGAATCCTTCCCCAGATAAGCATACTCAAGATGAGAGGGAAGTGGCTTTAATTCTAACACCGGTGGCTCTTCTATCGAGGGTTTGCACTTTTTACCTTCCGTTTCGGGCCTATCAAGGGTGTCGAATGGTTGATTGTTTTTCCGGTAGAACGATGCTGTATCTAGCCATTTGATTTGCTCAATGTCCTCATCAATACCATAGTCATCTATTTCGAACAACATGGATTCTATCGGGTCCTCTGAGTAATTACCGCAAATCTTGTGATTAACTAACTCATCCATTAAATCCACCCGTAAACACTCACCTTTTTCCTTCAGATAAGACATTGATTTAAACACATTAAAAGTGACCTGTTGATCTTCAACTCGCATCGTCAATTCTCCTTTCTGTATGTCGATCAATGTTCTCCCCGTTGCTAAAAATGGTCACCCGAGAATGATGGGAATTTCCTTATCTGCTTCACAATCCAAGATAACAAAATCTGCTGGGAAGATGAATTTTTCCACTCTTACTAATACGTCTTCAACGATACCTCGTGGATATGTAACTGATCGGTCCGCCAACAATAAACTGATATTTGTCGGTTTTGGTGCCTTGAGCCCGAACTGACGGTAGACTAATAATGGCATCAAATTAATATTGGCCCCCAAATCACACAGTGCTCTCCCCGAAAACTGATTCCCGATGTCGCACGGAATAGTAAAACTACCTGGATCTTTCAACTTCGGAGGCAACTTGTTCGGATAATCATGTACGCATTCTTTGATTAACGCTACTATTTCAAAATCACCCGATTTCCTTTTTTTGGACAACACATCCTTCATGAACTTAGCGAGCTCAAAGATTTGTTCTAAAGCTTTGCAAATGGGATGTTGATATGCAATTTTTGAAAATATCCAAAAATCTTGAAAACTGCTTATCTAACTTGGATTTCTGAAACCTTTGTGGATAAGGTATGGGCGGCATAGTGATCGTTGGTTCCGGTGCATTCTGCTCTATGACTTCGCCTTTATCTTTCCTGGTTTTCACAACTTCTTCTATTTCAGCTATCGCGTTATCCCTCTTTTCATTATCCTTAACTGTCTCTTGCAAATCCTTCCCATCACAGAAAGTTACACCTTGCAATGCTCGTTTACGCTTTGGATTTATTTCAGATCACGGGGAGCGTTCCTAGTGGACGGTTATTCAATGCATGTGCTATTTGCCCCACTTGATTTTCCAGATTCTTTAACGATGCCCCATGGCTTTGCAAAGTCAACTCTACCTGATTCATTTTCTTGTCGTGTTCCTCGTTCCTTTTGTCAGATGCTCTAATGAATTTTTCTAATGCTTCTTCCCAACTTGGTTTCCTTTCTGGTTGTTGTTGAGTCTGATTTTGAAATTCTGAGGTGTTTTGCTGTCTAGGTGCTTGAGTTGCACCTTGATTGTTACTCCATGAAAACCCCGGATGATTTTTCAAACCTGGATTATAAGCATTTTGAGTCGGATACGGTTGAGTTGAGCGATTATAATTTCCTATTAAATTGTCTTTGATTCGTAATTTATGGCACATTGATCCGTAGCATGACCCCAAAGACACAACTCACAAACCATCGCTACTTTGCATTGTGGCTTGTGGACGCCTTATATTTCCATATGCTTAGCTATTATGGCCATCAGGCTTGTCTTTATTAATCTTTGTCATCGCGTCCACTTCATACTTTTCCGATGCTTTCGGATGATTAGACCTCGTCACGGGCCACTGATAGTTGTTGGTGGCCATTGTCTCTAACAATTGATACGCCTCATCAAAACTCTTGGACATGATCGCTCCTCCTCTTTGATCAATACTAGACCTCGTGGACGCGTGCAAACCATCACAAAATATTCCTAATTGCATCCACTGCAGAATCCCATGATGAGGGCACTTACGGAGCATATCCTTAAACCTTTCCCACGCCCCATATAACGACTTTGAATCAAATTGTGCGAAAGTATGAATATCGTTCCGTAGTTTTGTCGACTTCGTTGGTGGGAAGAACTTAGCTAAATTTTTTTGAGCTAAGTCATCCCAAGTGGTGATTGAGCCAGGAGGCAAAGAGAGTAACCAGCTTCGTGCTTTATCTCTTAACGTAAATGGGAACATCCTCAACCTTGTAGCATCTTCCGATACATTGTTAAATTTGAAGGTATCGCTAACTTCGAAGAAACTCAAGATATGCTCATTAGGATCATCTATCGAATTACCCCCAAATGGCATATGATTCTCAGAAAGCATCCGAATTATTCTGGTTTTATCTCAAAACTGCTCGCATTGATTCTTAGGCCTCTTAATACTCGGGATCAGAATCCGTGACATTCTGCATGGCGTAATCCCTAAGTGATTTCATTCGTTTCTCCGCCATGTTCATGGGTATTTCTGGTCTCGCGGTTCTTCTTCCAAATGTATAACCTCACTATTCAAACGCACTTTTCGGAACTTCTTTTTGATGTCGTCTATATACGGAAAAAGTTCCTCTTTAGCATTCGATCTAGTGTGCATACACGCACAAGAATTCCTGCCAATCCAAGAAGAAAAATAAGTAACGTTTAAATTAAGACCGAATTGATTATAAATAATATGAAATTAATATTAATAAAAATTCCCCGGCAGCGGCGCCAAAAACTTGTTGGTTTATTTCGCAATCAAAGAATACGTGCAAGTATACACGGTCAACAAGTAATAAAGTGATAAGAAAAGTATCGTTCCCACAGAGAATCTTAATTAATAAATTCTGTAAGACCCCAGCTTTTATAAATAAAGATGAATTTTTCTATAAATATTATTTTGAATATTATGGAATAAATTTGATATAATGTTATAGTCAGGTAATATTTATAAATTTTGCAAAGTATGCAAGTTGTTATAAAATATTCGTTTGGTTGGGAATATTCTTTTTGTTAGGAATATTCAGACAATGGCTCAAATCATTGGTGGACCCTATTAATAGAATTATTATCGGATTGAGAAAACGACAAAAATATTTTATAAAAATAACTACGGAGGTGTTACCAATTAAAGCTGTTGAACTACCCGGTGGTAAAAAGTACGAATGTCTACTGCGTAGTTGCATAGTAGCACACAGATTGATTATTGATGCTTACGTGAGAAGTCACTCACCTATGCTCAATTATTGCTACGATGAATTTGATCATATCTCTTATATTATTGATTCAATTATTGTCACAAGATTATCATCGTATAATATGTTATAGTATTAAATCAATAATTGAGACGACAAGTTATAAATGATTAATAATTGTTGAAAGATTAAATATGTGTTGATGAAAAAAATGATTTGTGGTGGGCTCTATATGTCATCATCTAAGAGTCTCTTCATCAATAGTATTTACCTTCGTCAATAGTAATTACCTTCGTCAATAGTAATTACCCTTGTGAATAGTATTTACCTTCGTCAATAGTAATTACCTTCACAATAGTAATTACCCTTGTGAATAGTATTTACCTTCGTCAATAGTAATTACCTTAAATCAATAGTAATTACCCTTGTGAATAGTATTTACCTTCATCAATAGTATTTACCTTCGTTAATAGTAATTACCTTTACCAGACGTCGAACCACTTGTCGTTTCACATTACAAAGCGCCGAACCACTTGTCGTTTCACATTACATAAAGCGCCAAACCAATTATCAAGCCACTTGCCTTTTCATACTAAGCAAAAGTGCTAAGCTAGAAATCTTCTATAAATAGAGGCCTAGGGCTTCATTATTTTTCACTTAATTCATTCAAGCTATAGAGAGAGAAAGTATAGAGAGAATAAGAGAAAGAAGAAGAGTATTTTGTTACTACATCTTTGCGAGATTCAATCTCCTACCAAATGTAAGGGGTGTTATTCTTTCTTATTCATGAAGAGAACTGTTGTTATTCCATTGCTTATTATTCATTGGAATAACTTTGTATAAGTGGTTTACCCTATACTTGGTGACATTCTTCTATTATTACATTGGAACATCATGCATGTGTGTTTTACACCGGGACGGGTTCGCTGTTTTTATTATTATTCATTGGAACATCCTATTCGTGTGTTTTACACCGGATCTGGTTCCATCTTTATTATTCTGTTGGAACATCCCGTCGATTGTGAATTTCACCCGACACGGTTACATTATTTATTATTCGTTGAATAACACCGTCTGCAAGGTATCTATCGCATGCATGGTGATTTCTTTTGTTATTCCATTCTTTATTATACCCGGTTAGTTAAAACTTTGACTTCTATACTCCATGAAATTAGTAGAATATCCTTGATATTTGCGTTTCATCCAATATCTTTTCATGGAAATATTCTTCCGATCATTCTTGAATTTTTACTCTACAAAACAAAGATCATGTTGACAATTTGGACGTTAATAATTCTCGGATAAAATAATTTTGAACTTGTTTTATTGAATTCTTATATCATTGTCATCATCCTCATGTTTATATTTTTTGAAAGTCATCTCGTGGCACCGTAGTGCATAGATGGACTTGGTATGATTATGACCGAGAGACTATTCGGTGTAATCATGACCGTAATGTTACAAATGATGTGATAAAAATCCTCGATTAGTAGTAGTGCATTGATGGACAAATTGTTGGCATGATCATGACCATTAATGAATACACAAATATTCTTGGCCCGTAGTGCATGAATAATTGTGGTCGTGATACTAAAGAATATCCTTGGTCAGAAAGTGCGTAGGGGTGATTCGATGATGTGAAATATTTATTAAAGTCGAGTCTCACTATAAACAAATGATGAAAACCTTTTAAAACCTAAAAGATAGTAGACTTTATTTTCTACTTGACTCTTTTAATGGATTGCATATTCATTTGCAGCTTAAACTGGTTGTCTATTGTATTTTATCGGTTTAACATTATTGAAGACTATTGATAATTTATTTCGCATTATCTTAGTCATAATATTTCTTCTTGGGCTAGTTGAGCTCACCCTTTCTTTCTTTGTTCTCTTCGTGAAATGATAATATAAATTTGGGATTTAGTCTGGGAAACGAGTGATGGTCCCAAGATAGCATTAGTAGTCCTCACTATTCGTAAAATAGTGTGATAATAATCAGTAATGAGGACTTTTTGTTTGAGTTTGTATAATATCTAGTAGATTTATATTGTATTTAAACTCACGATTTATGTCGTATTGTATATTTACAGTTATGTTAATAAGTTGTTTTAAATTACGCACCATGTAAGTGTCGACCCAAGATGGGTGATGTATACCTAATTTTGGGGGCGTCACAAATTCCAACTACTAGCACTATATCAACCCAATTTTATTTAAACAATGATAAATTATGATTTTCTGAAATATTAAAACTAACTTAAACAATTAAAGATATTATTCTAAAATAAGCAAATAAATAAACTCAGATTTGAATGATTGATTTTCGATAAATAAGGATTAAGACTTCAATATCCCCAATTATGAACTATAACTTAATTACCCAATTATCCCAATTATTATGTCTACTGAATTGTTAATAGGAATTCTCAAATGTCAAAAGTCCTTTTCCAAGTAATCAACTGACTTCTATTTAATCCAGATTAATCTTGCTATATTCCTATGCAAAACAAGTGAATTAAACTCTTTCAATTCCAATTCCTTATGTGTTACATGCGGTGAAAAGATATTTCCATTCAATTCACGAACCTAATTATTCACAATGCAAATAAATAAGTCACACGTTATCAAACCCAGTTCTAACCCTAGAATTCCTCTTTCAATTCCTTCTAGAGTAACACGGTAATTATTGGCCAAATAATTAATAAATAGATGCAAGGCATGATAAAAAATTCACTTCAACATAAATAATTGGAATAAACTGAATAACTAATTTATAGCCATAAAAGGTTCAATTGAAATCTTAATTAAAGAATTAGTTCATAACGGAAATAAAAACCAATAATCGTTTGCAAATCATCCTTAAAGAATTATGAATTGAAAATAAGGAGAAGAAGAAGAAGACTCTTTAGCCAATCCTTAGTCTTCAAGTAATCCTTGTGTAGCCTCCAATGAATGAATGAATAGATGAATGATTAACCCTTTAATTTTAGCACTTGGTCTCTTTTTATAGCTTCTAACAATCCTAATCCAAAACAACTTTGAAACCCATGTGCCAAGCCAAGTCAAACGTGTCCCTGGTCAACACTAACCGAGGCCCAAAGACACCTTGCCACAGTTCTTAGTGTTATTCTCAAAGACTTTGCCAACAGAGGGTGATTATTTATCAGATTGCCATTAAATGCTTGAAACTCCCATAAATGCCCCTGCAGCTCCCGAATCTGCAAAACAACAACTAAACACAATAAAAATGCTTCTAAAGAACTTGAGAATACAATAATTTAAGTCCAAATATATCCAATTCATGGGTATATTACCCAATCATCAGCACTCAAATGCTCACTCTTGCTTAAATTAAATGTTTTCAGTTAAGTATGATCAACCCGAAGGCTCAGGCAAGAACAAGGGGAAAGGAAAGCTGTTCGAATGAGATTTATAATATTCTGTGTAATAGTTAAAGTTTATTAAGACAATGATAATTATTATCTATGATGTAATGAATGTTTAAAGGTCGCGTACCTGGGATTTAGACTTTGATATATGTAAATTAAGTTTGATATTTATATTATTGTTATTATTATTAGTATTATTCCGCTCATAGAAATAGTATCGTGAAGCACCGAATTCGGGTTTCAAGTACCCGGATTTGGGGGCGTCACAGGTTGGTATCAAAGCTTTAGGGTTAGAAACCTTAGGTGGGATAAGACCTTAGGCTATAACCTTAGAACAGAGGGAAACGTTAAAGATATAAGTAACTCATATAGAGTTTAAAAGGAGATGAATTGAATAAATTCATCGTTAAACAAAATAAAAGATAACCTTTATAAAAACTATTATTTGTTATGTGTATATACTATATGCTAATCAGGACAATTTATGTGTGTAGATGTCTGGTGGAAAAGGCTTGTTATATGCTTATAACATGAAGGAGGATCAAATCCATACACCCGAGCTAATATCGAAGCCAATAGCTGAAATAAAGGCTCACAATGAAACCAACTCGGATGAGGTGGTTATTTTGGAAAACGTAGTACCAATCCAGAGATGGTGGAACTGACAGATAGTGATTCGGACACTAAAGTTGAAGTTGATCAAGCATCAACGGAGGTGCATGATCTGAGGAACAAGGTTTCTTCTCTGGAAAAGTTGTGGGAAATAGAAAAGCTGCTAAAAAGTCAATTGCGTCAGGTGTTAATAGAAACAATGGAAGAACAAGATAAGCTTAAAATCCAAATTGATCAGATGGGAGCCACAAGCAACACATCGTGTGCAACTCCGAGCAAGAAGGGGAAAAGAAAGATAGAAGACCATGACTTAGAAAAAACTGATAAGAAGAAAGGGAAAATAATATGTTACCTTTGCGGTTATGAGGGACATACCACTCTATATTGTCCCAACTATAAACCAGGAGCATGTTTTATCTGTGGGATAGAAGATCATCAGGCGAAAGGTTGTCCAAGGAAAAGGTGTAATAAATAAGTAGTATAGGTTCTGTTGAGTAGGTATGTTTAATGTGATATCTAAGTATGTCTGTGTAATGTAATATTCTCAACTTTTGTGTTGATCAAGGCTGTAAATCTCGACTTTTGTAGTCACAAAGGGAACTGATGTTTAAAGTAATATGTGCTATGCTATGTAAAATATTCGATGAATGAATATGAATCTAAGTTTGAGAAATGAAACAAGACTAATATATTAAACTTACGCAATAAGGTTTAGAATGTAAGTTAATAAGGTATAATTTATTGTTTTACTTAACCAGATAATGCCGCCAAGACGTCAAACTCGAAACCAAAGGGCAGAAGAATCTATTAACAATGCTGAGGGACAACAGCAAGACCCAATGCAAAACTTTTCAAACATGGTAGCTCAAAGCTATGCAAAGAGGGAATACCATTATGAGGAACCAAATGCATAATCGCTCAGCAAAATTTAAAGACTTCATGGCAGCCAGACCACCAAAATTTAGGGGAACAGCAGACCCTATAGAAGCCCAGGCATGGGTTAATGTTAGGTAAAATCGATACGCGCAAAACACGCAAGTGTACGTGGTCAACAAGTAATAAAGTGATGAATAGAGTATCGTTCCCACATAGACAATTTAATAAGAAACTCACAATTATCAATTTCCTATTAATCCTAATTTTATTAAACTATCCAATTCAATGATTAAAAATTATAAAAACTAAATTAAAAACAAATAAAATACCACAACCAATCACCAATATCAAAATCTGGAATTCAAACAATTAATGGAGAATTAGACTTATGATTTCACCCTGATTTTCACTCTGATTTTCAACCCTTTTATTCCAACTCAATTCAATATCCAAGTTTATTAATCAAGAACACGAACGTAGTATTAACCACCTCTCGATGCACTAACACCGTATTAAGCGTCAATCCACAATTAAGATAGAAATCCGTTAAACACCTAAATCAACCAACTCACTATATCTCTATGTGAACTGCAATTAAAGAAGGTTTAAGCTTAAGTTCTCTACCCGATTACATGTGATGTCAAGCATATCTCTACCTTAACAATAATAAAAAATCTGCTATTCACAAAATTCATGACACATGCTACATTAACTTAGTCTAGATTTGAATATCCTCTCTCGATTCCATTCAAATCCACAAGGAATTATTGATCAAACAATTCATAAGTTCACTCTCGAATTAACATAAATAAACTGAAAATACTTTATTGAATCGGAAATCAAAGTTATAAAATCATCGTTTCACCCAAGGATCCATCACAAGTCTAATAAGCGAATTAGTTCATAACGAATGAATTAAAAACTGAATAATCTAATGAAACCATCCTTTCAATTACAAATAAAAGACTAAAGAGAAGAAGAATAATGAAAACCCCTTCACGTAGCCTAGAATTGCAACCGTCACGGAAATCTCTTCCAATTATTCCTCCAAAGCACGCACTTAAATCCTGGAATTTATCTCTGTATTATGCTCCTTGTGTTGTGTGTATTATTCTCCTTTTCAACGTAATATTCAGCTCTCCTTATGTTGTGGCCAAAGTCTGCCTTTTTAGAGTCCAGGCGCCTCACAAAACATCAACAATCCAAGTAGCAGTAGTCTCCATAAGCCAGCACGACACTTCAAGGATTAGAGACCCCCGCCCCGGCGGGCTAGGCTACTGCTAAATAAATTTTTTGACTTCCTGCGTTTTTCCACTTTCACTCCAAAACTCCGTCTTTCTTCACTACTCTCATCCATAACCACCCTACATATAAAATGACATGAAACGAGTGAAAATGAACACAAAACAAGAAGATAACTACGAATTTAAACTTGAAATAAATATCAATTCGTGTATATTAAATGCACTTATCAAAATCCCCCAAACTTAAATTGTGCTAGTCCTCGAGCACAAAACAAACTACATGCTATGCAATGCAATGAAATAAACAAATCTAAATGCCTAAGAATCCAACAATATCGCAGAAACTAACTTATCTCGTTGGCCTCAGAGAAAACAAGCAACCTTACAAAACGAATCACCAAAACTAATCCACAATTTCGTATTAATTCTCAAATCTTGAACAATATCACTGGTATAGCGTGCGTGTGTGATCAACATCTATGATAACTGATACGGACCCAAATTCAATACATAAGTAACTTCTTAGAAGGAATCATACAGTACAATCTTAAAAATTTAAAAGATAGGCACAACCCAACTAACATTAAACAATACCAAATTCAAGGGTTCATGCATGATACTTATACTTTCTTCTTTTTCTTTTTTTTTACACGGGGGATTTTTTCTCTTTTTTTTTGCTCTTTTCCCGTCATTATTCCTCTTTTTTTTTAGATAGATGGTTGGTGAGTGCATTTTACGCTCCATCTCACGCTTGTGTTTATGTGGAGTGTTTCTCCTCAACCCACCACAAGACTCAACATGTTTCAAATATTTATATATATATATATATATATATATATATATTTCAAAGCTTGTATACCCCACATATACTCCCCCAAACTTAGGTTCTTGCCTAATTTTAGCCTTTATGCCTATCCTTGTCGTTTTCTCATTCACCCTAGCATTATCCTTTAAAAACTATTTATGTATCAATTTGAACTGATCGGTCAACAAAGATGTTATTAGTGCTAACCTTTTTATAACAGTTTCAAACAAGTCCAAGAATTAATTCATAACAGAAATTGTATCACAGTTCTAATAATCAATACTGTATTGGTTAACTTAATCACAATCTCATCATTGGCCCACAAATAACATGAACTGCAGCATTGTTGGACATATGCAAACCCAATATTTAACTAATTTTTTTTTCTTTTAAAATGATAATAACGGAAATGAAAGCAATGCAACAAAACAACCTAAACTACTATGCAAACACCTAATCTACTATGCAAACTAGATTAACAAATGCATGCAAATAAACATTTAAATCCCCCAAACTTAAGTAAAACAATGCCCTCATTGGATAAAAAGAAATTAAGTTCCTGAGGACTTCCCTGCAATCACCTAAGTCTGGGGAGGTGGTTGGTGCTCTTCATCTGAACCACTTGGAGGAAATCGAGGCAGTGGCCCGGGTTGTTGATATGGATAATGAGCCATCGGGTTGAAGCTTTGGAGTGTTGTGTTGAGTGAGGCGAAAGATGCGTTCATAGCATCAAACATGTGATCTTGTCTCATCGCCAATCGCTGCATTTCCCGGCGTGCTGCCCTATTGTGTACATTCATCTGATTTTGGAACTCAAGGAACTGAGGATTGGATATTGCCTCGATCTGCGGTACCTGCTCGATTCCTTGATCTCCCATAGCTTCATCCTCATCCCCCGAGGTATCTTCTGCATCGACTTCGTCTTTCGACACCGATGGAAAAATAAAACCCAAACCTCATTGATGTGACTCACCTCCTGCCCATACAGAATACCGCGCTATCATTCTAGAATAAAGCAAATCGAGCGGCATTTGAGTAGGCTCATCATCAGACCATCTCACCCCTGCATTGCGACACAACGCACATATGAGTGAGGGGTGTGGCAAGCCACCCGAAAAATTTCCACGTAAACACCGGCGGATGGAGAAACTGATAATTGCCCCGACGTCAATAATAAAATCTTGCACAATTGCGTACAATAGTAACGCCTTCTCTTTGGTGACGCCCGAAGTGTGTTGGGATGAAAGCAATTTAGCACATAAGAAGGTGTACCATATTTTACCATACCGGCTAAGGTTCTTGCTATGGAACACTGTACCTCCCTTTCGATCTTTGATCCAAGATGTTCCCGGCTTTGTCAAGTTCGTAATAACCTCCTCCTAGTCAGGGTAAAATCCTCAATTATGCATACTGACACTATCGTGGCATCCGCAACTGATAATAGGCATTGATTACATCGTCACTGAATGGGACCATGCGACCTCGCACAAACGCATTGAATGGGGCTTTGTCTTCGGCGTTTGCATAAAATTCCTTGACGATGTTGACGACGGCCGAGACCAGATGCTCGGTGAGTTTGAGCCACCCCTTTTGATAAATTTGGGACATCATCTCCCCATCATTTCCCTCGGGGCCGACCCACGCCTCGATTGTAAGGGCTTTGGTTAGATGTGTAGTCATACCTGGTCACACGGGCGGTGGCACTCACAAATTTTCGTCGATCATATGCTCGTGTTGGTTGAGTGGATCTTGAAATCTCTCCCCTTTGGCGTTTGGATGTCGGTTGTTAAGCCATTGATCTTCGAATGTTAAAACTGGCTAGCACACACTTCCTTCCCCCTTACACTTGGTTCACTCAATTTGTCAAACACTTAGTGTGCACAGTCCGTTCTTCCCCCAAAACTTGATTGTTTCTATGGTACTTCAGTAGAGAGAAGATGAAAACTCAAAATGAATGGTAACTTACTCTCAAGTGTGCTATGTGTTCCCCAATTTCTTGAAGAATTCAAAATTTGTAGTGATGAATCTGGGTGTATGTGTAGGGTTTATATATAGAGGTGGTGTAGGGGAGAGGAAGTGGCCCAATCTTGGTGATGGGAGTAATGGATGTATATTTGGTAATGGTGTGAGAGGGTGATATGGGGTGAGATAATGAAGATGTGTGCTAAGTTGTGGGTGAGGATTTGTAGAAGGTGTCGTGAGTAGTTTAGGTGAGGAGTACGACAAAGGACGTGGGCGTGTAGTGGGAAGAAAAGTGAATCAGCGTGTATAACTACCGAATTTAGTACCCAGATTTAGGGACTCCCGCCTTCCTGGGGTGCAAGTTCATTTTAGCCACTTTTGGCCATTATGCCCACTTTCTTCGAATTTTTGGCTTCCAATAGTGTAGATCGAAATTACCCGATTTTCCTTCTTTTCTTGCCCGTTATTGCTCTTACTCGCTTTAGACCCCTCCTGCAACCATAAACACGCAAAATGTTAGACTATTGATGGCTTGGAGTATGATTGAGAGTTTTAACAAAATGTTTACTCTATAATACCTACCTACTACTTAATAAAATTTACATTCTAACAATTATAAATAAAACTATGAAAAATAACAAAATATTGGGTTGCCTCCCAATTAGCGCTTGATTTTAAGTCGTTCAGCCTGACTACTCCCTGTTTTACTGTGTATCGGCTAGGGTGATGTTGACGACATCCCAGTTTGATTTGCCACCCCAGTAATGCTTTATCCGTTGACCATTAACCTTGAACGTCTCTAATGGATTACGACTGTAGAGTTCAACGACGCCATGAATGAATACTCACTTTATAGTGAATGGTCCTGACCATCTCGACTTAAGCTTTCTTGGGAACAATCGCAGCCGTGAGTTGAACAAGAGGACTGATTATCCCGGCTCGAATGTTCGATACACAATCTTCTGGTCGAGCCATCTTTTAACCTTTTCCTAGTAAAGCTTGGCGTTCTCGTATGCATGAAGTCAAAATTCGTCGAGCTCATTAAGTTGGAGTAGCCTCTTTTCTCCTACGGCAGATTGATCAAAATTCAATTTTTGTATTGCCCAATAGGCCTCAGGTCAGAGTTCATAGGTAAGTGACATGCTTTTCCGTATAGGAGTTGATATGGTGACATCCCGATTGGTGTTTTGTATGCAGTCCGGTAAGCCCATAATGCGTCATCCAACCGAAGTGACAAATCTTTCCGACTCGGATTTACGACTATTTCCAATATCTTCGTAACTTCTCTGTTTGATACCTCAGCCTTTCCATTTGTTTGAGGGTGATACGCTGTAGCCACCTTGTGGTTAACCCCATACTTAGCCAACAGAGCTGTAAAAGACTTATTGCAGAAGTGACTACCTTCGACACTGATTATTGCTCTTGGCCTGCCAAACCTCATGAAAATGTTTTTCTGTAGGAATTTGAGGACCACCTTGGCATCGTTGGACGATAGTGCTGCAGCTTCAACCCACTTCGAGACGTAATCCACCGCGAGTAGAATATACTGATTGCTCAAGGACGAAGGAAATGGTCCCATGAAATTGATGCCCCATACATCAAAGATTTCCACTTCAAGAATTGTTTGTAGGGGCATCTCATTCCGTTTAGAGATGTTTCCCACCCTTTGGCATCTATCACATGTTTTCACAAATTGGTGGGCGTCTTTGAATAATGTCGGCCAATAAAACCTAGCTTGAAGCACTTTTGCCGCGGTGCTCTCACTCCCATAATGTCCCCCATATGTCGATAAGTGGCATTCCTACAGTATGTTGTGCACTTCACTGTAAGGGATACATCGTCGAATCATCTTATCGGCGCACTGTTTGAATAGATAAGGCTTATCCCACATGTACCACTTGACGTCATGAAGAAACTTCTTTTTCTGTTCTCGTGTAAGGTCAGGGGGAAGCATGTTGCTCACCAGATAATTCACGAAGTCTGCATACCAAGGGAATTCTGCATTTAACCCAAATAGTTGCTCATCCGGGAATGACTCGTTGATTACGCATCTATCTTCATCCTTTTTCTCTGGATTTTCCAGCCTTGATAAATGGTCGGCAACTTGATTCTCCGTTCCCTTTCTATCTTTAATCTCTAAGTCAAACTCTTGAAGTAGGAGAATCCATTGGATAAGGCGTGGCTTAGCATCTTTTTTCGCTATTAGGTACCGAATCGCCAAATGATCCGTGTAGACTATCACCTTGGTCCCGATCAAGTATGCCCGGAATTTGTCAAACGCGTACACCACTGCAAGCAATTCCTTTTCCGTGGTAGTGTAATTCATTTGAGTCTCTGTGAGTGTTTTGTTTGCATAGTATATGGCGTGAAACACTTTGTCTCTCGTCTTTGTCCCAAAATGACCCTAACCGCATAGTCGCCGTGATCACACATAAGCTCGAATGGCATATTCCAGTCCGGTGCGACTATCACGGGGGCTGTAGTTAATTTATTCTTTAACAATTCAAACGGTGACTTGCATTCCGCAGTAAAATTGAACGTGGCATCCTTCTCTAAAAGACTGCATAGAGGTTTTGCAATTTTAGAGAAGTCTTTTATGAACCTCCTATAGAACCTAGCATGCCCCAGAAAACTTTTGTGACACCCCCAAATCCAGGTACTTCAATTCCACGGGATTTGGTGTTCACTATACAAATATCATCTATCTATCTACCCATAATAAATGCAAGCCATGCAATAGATAGAATAAAAATCTTCCCCTTAAGGGTTACAACATTTGAATAATAATAATAATACAATCCCAGGTTAAACTAACCTTAAACATCTATGCGGAATCATAAACAAATAAGTCTTTAACAACATCATTAACTCAAGTCTTAAACATAAATACATCATCTAATAAAAATAACAAGTCTTCATCACTTGCTAACTTTGCCCTTGGCTTTACTAGTGGAAGGTTCATCAGTTCTTTCGTTCTTAACTGCAATGTTATTATTAAGCAAGAGTGAGCACTATTGCCCACAAGTATAATAATGAAATAACAGTATAATAACATGCGAGTAAATCAAAGACATCTAAATAAAAGCTCAACTGTTGAATCAAGAATGAATAACTAGAATCAAAAGAATTCTGAGGGTCATAAGACCTTGAACTATGTCCTAGGTTATCAAGGGTTATACTTGAAACCTTTAACAGTCATAAGACTATGGACCTTTCTACTCGTACTTAGGGGGATCAGCCCTTAGTACCATACTGTGCACAATATCTTAACGCTAACGCATAAGTAAATCCCTTTGCAGGGTTGTTCATCTCAGTTTGACATTCGAGTCCGCACCAAAGGAAGTTTGGTTTGGATAATTCATCAAGGGTTCTGAAATTTAGAACGCTCATCAACTATGGACTAGTCGAATCAATAAGGGTTCGCTAGTCTAATAAGGTTCAATAATAATGATATTCAAATTGAATAATAATCTTAGGAAGTATACAATAGGATAATTATTGTATAACTGAATCATGCTTTGAAAAGATAATCAATCTTTAATATAACATTTGAACATGAATAAAAGTAATGATAATTTTACTCGAGGTAAATAATAAACTTGAACAATAATGACAAGTGGGGTTAGGAAACTTACCTCGTGCGTAGATTACACTTTAACTAAACTCGTTCTTTGATTTAAATCCTACATACCATTCACATTCACAATACCAGTTAATTATAACTTAACTAATCATCATAAACTCATTCTCTTTGTCTACTTTGATTATCGACTATACTTAGTCAAATTACCACTTTGTCACATAATATCACTTCATAAATAATGATTTAATTATGTATTCCATAACTCAATCTACGTTTAATTATATCATTTACATGTTAAACATTTATTTTAATATCTCATTATACTTCTAACATATGTCCAGATTCATTACATTAAGTTACTAACACATTGCTAGACTTAATCATTTTACAAAAATCTCATTTCTGAACTTTCTGGAGAGTGGCCAATGCATACCATTGTTACACTTGGTTTTTTAACATCATGCACCGTGGCGCTACGACTTGAGACTTGGCGCTGGGCGCGGGCATCTTGGCTGTGAAATAAGCAAAATGGCGTGCAGCAGTTGTAGAAATGGCAGTTCGCAAAAAATCGCAGAATATGCCAATTTCTCCCAATTTCTTATTTTCTACTCAAAATTAGACATACCCATATGATGTAATTTATGCATAATCATAACCCAACATTTATATAATGACTTTAACCAATTTAAACACTTAATTACAGAATTTAAGCGTGCAATTTCACTGACTTTGATGTCCTAGAAGGTTTTGAAAATAAAACATGAAAATTGTCACTACGGATTCGTTATAACACCGAATTCGTTCGTTTAAAGTTTGGTCTCTTCGTATCAACATGCATAATAATATAAGGGTGTAAAATTTAGGGATAATATACGATCAATACATAAAATATCACGTATAAGGCCATAAGGCCAAAACCCATACTCTGTAATTTTGAAATAACAAGTCATCGTATACTACACTGATGTTATGGTTTACAAAATATATATAATTAAATACGATGTGATGTGTCATAATACATACAAAACCCATAATCGTTACTCCTATCCCAAATACAGAGGCTTTACCGTATGAATGAAAGCCATTTTCATAAAACTCAAATAACGTAAAAATAGAATTTGGGAATGAGGAGATTACCCTGTAGAGTAATGAGTAGAGATAAAACCCTTTTTTAAAAGCTTCTTCAACACAGAGATTCTCACAAATCCTCTGAATTCTCTCTCAAAATTTTCTAATTCGCTCTAACTAGTTTTTATCTGACTTAAGAAAAAATGAAATAAAGAAGACGTCACATCAAATAAACTGACGCATTGTGGAGGTCAGTTACCCATCATGGGTTAACTGCCCTTAACCTCTACTAGTGCCATGTTTGGCTAGCCTTAAAGGCTTAAACTCAATTAATTTAATAAACTCTTTTATCATATAGTTTAAATAATGTCACACCCTTTATAAAATAACTCAATTAATTTATTTAATTTAATATAAATAAAATATAATAACTTCTCATAAATTCACATAATCATATATTTAACTTTCTCATTAATTAATAATGTCAAATTATTAACTCTCTAATTAATAATTAATTTAATTAAAATAACATTATGCTTATTAAATATTTCATTTAATACAATAAGCTCACATAATGACATACTTGAATAATAATTATTCTCTACATTAATTTAATAAATGTAACACATATAATTAAATTAATCTACCACAATTGCATTAACTAATTATTAAATCTAATAATTAAATCATCGAAAAATATTTATTTAATTAAATAAATATTAAAATTAATTTACAAAAATCTCGTTCGTCACATCTTCTAATACCCTTAACGGAACTCGGTGGAGGCAGTTTCTCGATCGTATCCAGCTTTGCTTTGTCCACCTCCAATCCTTGAGCCGACACCTTATGGCCCAAAATTATGCGTTCTTCAACCATGAAGTGGCATTTTTCCCAGTTGAGTATGAGGTTTTTATCCTTACATCGCTGTAATACCATGACTAGATTCCCTAGGCAAATATCAAAGTTGTCTCCATAGACCGAGAAATCGTCCATGAAGACTTCAACATTTTTCTCCACCATGTCTGAAAAAATGGCCATCATACACCGTTGGAAAGTTGCAGGTGCATTGCATAACCCGAATGACATCCTCCTAAATGCAAATGTGCCATAAGGGCATATAAATGTTGTCTTCTCTTGATCCTCATGAGCGATGGCGATCTGGTTATAGCCTGAGTATCCATCAAATAAACAGTAGTACTCATGTCCCGCTAATCTGTCTAACATTTGATCAATAAAGGGCAGTGGGAAATGATCTTTTTGGGTTGCCTTATTCAATCTCCTATAATCGATGCACACCTTCCATCCTCAGAATCGTTTTTGTTGGAATTAACTCATTGTCTCTCATTCGCGTACTCACGGTCATTCCCCCTTTTTAAGACACACAATGAACTGGACTAACCCATTTACTGTCGAAAATTGGATATATGATACCGGCATCCAATAGTTTCAGAATTTCCTTCTTTACCACTTCCATCATAATTGGATTAAGTCGACGTTGATGCTCCACCAACGGTCTTGTATCATCCTCCATTAGAATCTTGTGCATGCAGAATGACGGGCTAATTCCCTTTATATTCGCAATCGTCCATCCAATCGTTGATTTGTGATCCCTAAACACCCTCAGCAACTTTTCTTCCTGCAATTCGTTAAGTGCAACCGAAATAATTACAGGTAAAGAATTTGAATTGCCTAAGTACACACACCTGAGATGTTTAGGGAGTGGCTTAAGTTCCAATATTGGTGGCTCCTCCAATGACAGTTTCAGTTTTTCTGCAACTTTTTCCTCCGTGTGCAAAGGTTCAAACGGTGCTCTGAAGTGGCTGACTCGTGGCAATGAGTCTAGCATCTGTAAGAGGTCCACAAATTCTGGGTCATCCTTTTCTTCATCCCCCAGTAAGGTTGTTTCTAATGGATCAATGACCAAACTCTTGCTCATATCTTCACTGATGATTTGCTCAATTAAATCCATCTTAAAACATATTTCCTCATCCGTAGGGAATTTCATGGCCTTGAACACAATAAATTTGATTTCTTGATCTTGGACTCTTATAGTAAGTTCTCCTTTTTGCACGTCTATGAGTGTCCTTCCCGTAGCCAAGAAAGGTCTCCCTAGGATAATCGTTATGTTGTTATCCTCCTCGAAATCCAGAATGATAAAGTCCGCAGGGAATATAAACTTATCCACTTTTACCAGAATGTCCTCTACTATGCCTCTCGGATATGTGACTGACCTATCCGCCAACTGAAATGAAATATTCGTAGGCTTTGGCGCGGGCAAACTCAATTCTGTGTATACTGACAATGGCATGAGGTTCACAATCACCCCCAAATCACATAGACATTTGTTAAACGACATTTTCTCGATCGTGCATGGGATAGTAAAGCTCCCTGGGTCTTTAAGTTTTGGTGGTAGCTTCTGCTGTAACACTGCACTACACTCCTCTATTAGTGCCACTGTTTCAAATTCTTCCCATTTCTTTTTCCTCGACAGAATTCCTTTCATAAACTTCGCATAACTCGGCATTTTCTCTAGGTCCTCCGCGAATGGGATGTTAATCTGGAGTTTCTTGAACATGTCTAAAAACCTGGCGAACTGCTTATCTGATTTATGTTTTTGGACCCTCTGCTGAAACGGTGGTGGAGGATAAACAATTGGCTTATTGTTTAACTGTGTTTACTCGCCTTTGTTACCTTCCACCACATTACTGTCATCAACTTTTTCCCCCGGTGTCGCTGAATTTTCTGCATTATTACCGCCGAAATGTTTTCCACTTCTTAGCATAATTGCTTGACATTGCTTATGGCTACTCTTTAGATTTCTCTTAGTGTCGCTAGGTAATGTTCCTTGTGGTCTATTATTCAATGCCAACGCAATTTGACCTATCTGATTCTCTATATTTTTGATAGCCATAGCTTAATTTTTCATAGCCAAATCGTTGCTAGTCATGTATTTTGACAACACTTCCTCCAGATCGGATTTCCTTTCTTGATATTGAGCTGGTTGTTGCTGGTTCTGATCGTGAAGCTTGATTTTGCTGGTTGTTGCTCTATGAGAATTTTGGATGATTCTTATTTCCTTGATTGTATGTGTTCTAATATGTGTTTTACGGAATTTCTGTTGTAGTTGCCGATGAACTGCACAGCTACTGGATTAATCGTACATTGCTCCGTTGGGTGCTCTCCCGTGCACAACTCGCATATTATTGCCACTTACTGTACTTGTTGTGTTTGTTGTGCTTGTGCTGCTGTTACCGATTTGAACATCTTTGAAAGTGCAGATATCTGTGCTTGCATCGCTGTCATACTATCTACTTCTAACACCCCAGCTGCCTTTGCTTGTGTCATTCTTGCTGTGGGCCACTGGTAGTTATTAGCCGCCATGATTTCAATCAACTCGTATGCTTCCTCATAACTCTAAGCCATGAATGCTCCTCCCGATGCTGCATCAATACTTGTCCTGAGATTCCCATGTAACCCGTTGTAAAAAGTGTTCATCTGCAGCCACTTGGGCAATCCATGATGTGGGCATTTTTTGAGCAATTCTTTGTATCTCTCCCAAGCCTCATATAACGACTCCCCATGTTACTGTTCAAACATCGTTATCTCATTTCTCATCTTTGCAGTTTTCGCCATTGGAAAGAATTTTGTGAGGAATTTCTGAGCTAAATCCTCCCATGTAGTTATCGAATCGGATGGTAAAGAATGTAACCAGCTCTTCGCCTTGTCCCGTAAAGAGAATGGGAACAATTGAAGTTTCACAGCTTCATCCGACACCCCATTGAACCTAAAGGTGTCGCACAATTCCAAAAACTGACTAGATGCTCGTTCGGATCGTCATTTGCCAATTCCCCAAACTGAGCTAAATTCTGAATCATTTGTATCATCCCTGGCTTAATTTCAAATGTATTCGCTGCTATTGCGGGCCTGGTGATGCTTGATTGCAGTTTAGTCACCTTAGGCGTGGCGTAGTCCCTTAATGCTTTCCGATCTTCGGCTGCCATTTCCTATTCTTCCTCAAGTGTTTCAAATTCTTTTCTCGTTTCCTTTATACACTTGCTCAACCTCTGAAACCTTTTATCAATGTCGACGTCAAAAGGCAGCAAATCTGGATTTTTGGACCGAGTTTGCATAAACTGCTTCCACACCTGAAATAGAAGAAACAAAACAAAAATAAAAATGTCTAAGTAAAATTGGATTAATTAAACTGATATTGTAAAACTATTAAGATTTATACTAAATAGTCCCCGGCAACGGCGCCAAAAACTTGTTGGGTAAAATCGATACGCGCAAAACATGCAAGTGTACGTGGTCAACAAGTAATAAAGTGATGAATAGAGTATCGTTCCCACAATGACAATTTAATAAGAAACTTAAATTCACAATTATCAATTTCCTATTAATCCTAATTTTATTAAACTATCCAATTCAATGATTAAAAATTATAAAAACTAAATTAAAAATAAATAAAATACCACAACCAATCACCAATATCAAAATCTGGAATTCAAACAATTAATGGAGAATTAGACTTATGATTTCACCCTAAGTTTCACTCTGATTTTCAACCCTTTTATTCCAACTCAATTCAATAACCAAGTTTATTAATAAAGAACACGAACGTAGTATTAACCACCTCTCGATGCACTAACACCAGTATTAACGCTAATCCACAATTAAGATAGAAATCATTAAACACCTAAATCAACCAACTCACTATATCTCTATGTGAACCGCAATTAAAGAAGGTTTAAGCTTAAGTTCTCTACCCGATTATATGTGATGTCAAGCATATCTCTACCTTAATAATAATCAAAAAATCGCTATTCACAAAATTCAGCGACACATGCTACATTAACTAGGTCTAGATTTGAATATCTCTCTCGATTCCATTCAAATCTACGAGGAATTGTTGATCAAGCAATTCATAAGTTCACTTCAATTAACATAGATAAACTGAAAATACTTTATTGAATTGGAAATCAAAGTTATAAAATAATCGTTTCACCCAAGGATCCATCACAAGTCTAATAAGCGAATTAGTTCATAACGAATGAATTAAAAACTGAATAATCTAATGAAACCATCCTTTCAATTACAAATAAAAGACTAAAGAGAAGAAGAATAATGAAAACCCCTTCACGTAGCCTAGAATTGCAACCGTCACGGAAATCTCTTCCAATTATTCCTCCAAAGCACGCACTTGAATCCTGGAATTTATCTCTATAGTATGCTCCTTGTGTTGTGTGTATTCTCCTTTTCAACGTAATATTCAGCTCTCCTTATGTTGTGGCCAAAGTCTGCCTATTTAGAGTCCAAGCGCCTTATAAAACATTAACAATCCAAGTAGCAAAAGTCTCCACAAGCCAACAGGACACTTCAAGGATTCGAGACCCCACCTTCAGTTGGGGGTGCAAGTTTAATCAAAGGCATTTCCCGGGTAAAGGCTCTCGTTAAATAAATTTTTTGACTTCCTGCATTTTTCCACTTCACTCCAAAACTCCGTCTTTCTTCACCACTCGCATCCATAACCACCCTACACATAAAATGACATGAAACTAGTGAAAACGAACACAAAACAAGAAGATTACTATGAATTTAAACTTGAAATGAATATCGATTCGTGTATATTAAATCCACTTATCAGTTAACGAGATAGAAAAGGCGTTCGCAATTGCTAGGGTAGATGAGGGGGAAAAGACCGCTTTTGCCGCTTATATGATGAAAGGGGAGGCTAACTTTTGGTGGGAGGCAAATCAAACTAGGGCAGGAGAAGGAGTAGTTACTTGGGCTAGGTTGAAGACTTTGTTTTTCAAAAACTACCTCTCAGCTAGCATGCAGGCTAGGATGGAGGTAAAATTTCTGGAGTTAAAGCAGAGAATATGACCATTAAGTGAGTATGCCGCAAAGTTTAATGAGTTGGCTAGGTTCGCTCCGCATCAAGTTGATACGGAGGCTAGGAAGGCAAGAAGGTTCGAGCTGGGATTAAAACCCTGGCTCTACAACCAGGTGGCAGTGTTGCAGATCAATACTTTTGCAGCACTCATGGAAAAGGCTATCATAGTTAAGGAGGGGAGTGAGGCCGTAAGCCTCTATAACAAGGAGAAGAGGAACAAAGCCAAGGCTGTAGGAGCTGTGAAGGTGGAAACTAATAGTGGGAATAGGGGTGAGGAAAGAAAGGGGAATTATTTTGGGAATGTTCAGGTGAAATAGGAAGGTGTAAAGAAGCAGGTAGTTCAGTGTGGGAACTGTGGGAAGAATCACTCTGGTGAGTTTCTGAAGGGTAAGTTTGTATGTTACAAGTGCGGGCAGGAGAGCCATATTTCTCCCAACTGCCCCAACTCAAGGATGAACAGTGGGTGTTTTCTGTGTGGGTCGATGGAACATAAGGTGAGGGATTGTCCAAAGAGGAAAATGGAGGTAGGGAGTGTAACCACGGGAAGAGGCAGTGGGACTATAGAAATCACAGGACTGACTTCAACCAACAAACCAACCGCACGAGTCTTCAATATGACGGTCCAGGATACTGTGGCAGCTGGAAATGGAACTCCAGGTATTATTCGAATAACTTTTATTTTCGTGTATATATTTGATTTTCCTTTATATAGAAAATTATTTTATAAATAAATTTTGGAGGAATTTGAGTTCTTTTAGAAATTAAATTTCCGTTTAAAAAGATAGACAAGCTTTATGGTGAACAGTTAAAGACCAGTTCGATCAAATATGATCGAGATCTACTTGCAATGATTGTGTATGTTATGTACCCCTGTATGTATGAGTTTTAAAACGGTGATTCCGGGGACGGAATCCTTATAAGGGAGGGTGAATGTAATAACCCGATATTTTTAATATAAAATAAATAAGAAATTTTGTATATAATTTTTTTTATTTATTTTAATGATGAGAATAAGTGTCTAGTAATGTGTATGATAAATACAAATATATTTAGTACCTGAAAAATTATAAATAATTTTAGAATTTTTGATAATTACAAATTATATTCTTATAGTAATTAATTTTTGTAAGTAGAAATATTTTTATTAATTATTTTCCATGAAAACATGATTTTATATTATTTAAATATTATATGAAATGATTATTAGAATTATAATAATAAATATTTTATTATATGAATTTGTTCGTAATATTTAAGTTAAATGTTTTAACTTAATGTTGTATATGAAGGATAAACCAGATATGGAATCCAAACCCTAAATTTGGATTTTTATCAATAAATGAGAACAATATTATAATATTAATTATATTTTGAGTTTTCAGTGCTATAAATGTGTACTGCATATGTGTAGACTGATAATTGTTGGTCAATTATGATAAATTATGTCATAACCCTTATATCATGTTGTTAAACCCTAATTGTTAAACTCAGTTGTGAGTTCAAGACTGAGCAGTAATTGTGTTATATGAATTTTATTGTGTATTATAGAATTTCTATAATTAGGAGAAACCCTAATTATTATTTGAAAACCATAATTTGCTAAAATTAAAAACCCTAATGATTATTTTTGTAAATTATAATGATAATTAGGAAACCCTAATTGTTAATTTGGGAACCCTAATAGTATTAAGGAACCCTAATTTAAAAACCTTAATTTTAAATTAGTGTGATTAATTAAAATATTATTACCCTTTAATTTTAATTTTTCAAACCCTAGTAATTATTTGGGAAATTTAAGATGTAAAATCTAGTGAATAAATCCTAGATTCAAGCACATTGGACAAGAATGCCCTTAAAATTAAAATAAAATTACCATTTTACCCTTTTATCTTATTTGTTGAATTATTGCTAGCCAAATCTTTGCAAATCTGGCCAGCCACCCCCTAGACCTAGCTATGAGCTAAGGTTACCAGCACATGATCAGCCATTACAAGTTCATTTCACAAATTGATTTACTAGATTTAAGAGAGAGAAAGCTACTAAAAAAATTTCTCATTTGGCTATCTAAATCCTAAACAATTTTCTCTCTCCCTAACCTCAGAAAATACAAGGCATATCAATCCCCTAAGCAAGCCCCACGAACACCAAAATCAGATCAGAAGAACAGAATCAAAATTAAAGCCTAAAAGAGGTAAACCCTAATCTAGAAATTTGACTTTTGATCTTGTGTTAGATGTTATGATTCATTGTTAAAATATGTTGTATATGGTGTATAATGATGATCTGGGTTGCTAGATGTTAGATCCATAACATCTAGAGGCTCGGATTTGAAGATCTACAAAATCTGGAAATTTTGTTTTGGATGTCTAACAACCAAATGTCAGGCCTTATATCTCTGTGATCTTTAATGTGTTTTGTGTTTTGAAAGTTGGTAGTTGTAGTTTGATACGTGCTCTTGAATCTGGGCTTGAAATTAGACTTAGATATGGTCTATATTGCATGCTATTGATGGTCAAAAGTCGTTGACCGACCATGACTGGGTTATTGTTGCCTCTTTTTTAGTCTTAACAAAAGAGCACTAACTCATGCAAGCATACATGCGTTAACAATTAATACATGGCAAGTAAAGTATCGATCCTAAAGAGAAATTTGTTTAACTAAGATTACTATTCATTAATTGAATCACTATATTTATATGCTCAAACTAATGATTAAACTTGGTTTGTTCTCGAATTGCAAATAACAACTAAAACAATAATAACAATGGAATAAATGATATTGGAACTAATGGGATCCTAACTTCATTTAATACTTCATTCAATCACCACTATCATGCATGACTCGTTCACATATCACAGAACAGTAGCTAAGAGCACTAAAAGAGTATTAGCCATTTTTCAATGCACTAAGACCTATTTACACAACATCCACAGATGATAGACTCTATGTAAACATCAATATAACTAAAATCACTATATGTCTATGTGAAATTGCAACTATATTGATTTAAATTCAAGCCCTTATTCTAACTTATACGGTGAAACAGTATATGTATATCTGGTTCACGAAATACATAAGCCATATAACACATCCCTATATACGTATACTTTCATGATTACAATCCATATTTGCATGTTCATTGTCAATTCCATACAAATACTGAAACGAATGGTGATCAAGCATTCATACATGCAAAACAATCATGATAGACATCCCATATGATATACAAAACAATCCAGCATTTAAGCATGCAATCAAACTACATATTAAAATCCGTTAGAATCCCATAATGGAGTTTAGTTCATGACTGAACCAAAAGCCATTATGGGATCAAATCTAAACATGGTTAATAAACGACAATTGAAGATGAAAGATGAAACTATCAAACCCAATTGCTGAATATAAATCAATATTCAAATCCTCATAAGACTCCAGCAAAAACTAATAATAATCATCCACTCTGGTAGAAAATCCCAAGAAGAAGTAGAAAAGTAGAGTTTTGGCCTCCTTCTACGTTGGAATCTCCCCTAGAGAATAAACCCTAGTTACGATGTAAAGATACCTAAAAAACTTAATAATTGTCAAGTGATACCCTGACACCAGCCAGGAATCGTTTTTTATATCAATTACAACCCTTAAAAATTGGAAATAAAATAAAACAAGTCAAGAAATTTTCAGCCTCACGCAGCGATTGCAAGGCCTCCCGGCTTATTATGCTCATGGTCATGAGACTTGCGAAGAGTTCTTATGTTCAATGGTCTCTCGCATGGCCGCGCTCCTTGGGCTTGTCTTTTCTCATGGCACAAGAACTTGCTATAGGTTCCCTGGTTTGGTTGGTACTTTCATGGGCTAGCGCCTCTAAGCTCACTTTTCTTGCTTGGCTTGTAGTATTCTTGTCATCACCGATCCCTGCTCCCGAGCTTGGTTCGCAATGTCTTCTGCCATCGAAATGTCCTATATTTATCCATGCTTGTCCATCCATGCTCCACTCAATCCTAGCCATGCACATCCTATCTTTTGCCTCGTCTCAAGCATCCATTAGTCTTTTTGTCAATAACACCACCAAAATAGGCCGATTCTTGCACTTATTCACCAAAAGGAGTTTTAAGTATGCGAAATGCAAATTAACATGAAATGAAGTTAAAACCTACTAAAATGTACTTGAGATGGGCATAGTTCGCATGAATTGGTACTCCATAAGTAGGTGTAAATCCTACTTATCAAATATCCCCAAACTTGAGCCATTGCTTGCCCTCAAGCAATGCAAACTACTAAACAATGAAAATGCAGCTATATTACTATGCAACTACATTATGATGCGACTAATCTCACAGTGTCTCAACTATCATAGAAATTTAGTCCAATTTAACTCAGCGAATTTTTTTCTAGAATCAAGAATACAGATGTAAAGCAGGCATAATGTCATACACTTAGATACTTCAAAAATGCTGTAGAGATGCTGTGTGTGTGTGTTGTGTTTGCCCAACACTTGATTTAGGTACAAAATACTCATGCTATATTGCTCACAACAGAAAATTATAGCTCAAATCAAGACTTATGTATATATATGCAACCAAGACTATTCCAACATCTTAAAATAAACTAAGGTTCAACAATGAGCTAACTACTTTATTTCTACCCACGAGGACGACAATGGGCTAACTACTTTATTCCTGCGGTATTTATTGCCATTTTTTTTTATCTTCTTTATCTTTTTTTTTCTTTTTTTTTTCACATGACTGTGCAATATCTTACTCAATTAGGCACACTGCTACCCCTTAGAGAGCTTTTGACCAATGACTCCCAAACCACGAAAGACCTTAGGGCGCTATGTGTAGAGACAATCCCTCCCATGCATTTACTTACTCAAGTAGCTGGTATTCAAAATAAGACTAGCCATGTTATTTCTACTTTTCTTTCTTTTTTTTATACACAGATACCCATGTTTTCCCAAATTTTAAAAATCAATGTTTTATACAGTCTAGAAGTCATTTTTCACATATTTCTCTTTTTAACACTACATTTTTCTATCGAGTAATGCAAAACGTACTTCTTATACCTACAAGTGCTTGTGAACACATTTGTGCAAACCGAAAGCAGTTAAACAGCATTATGAATTTCATTGTATAAAACGTTATATCTCAGCTCATGTTATCCAAAATATTCAGAACTCCTTTAAAAACTTCACTATCATCCTTGGCTAGACAAAAATTTCTATACGGTAAGAACTGTGAGGTATGCAACTATAACATTCAACTAAAAATTTCTATACGATAAGAACTGTGAGGTATGCAACTATAACATGTAACTATATGCTAAATTGTAATCTACACATGCAATAACTATAAAAATTAACTAATCATGCAAAACTATATGCAAAATAAAAATACTACTACCCAATACCCCCAAACATAAAATATTCAATGTCCCAATTGAATGAAGGTAAAGGGTACAAAAAACTCCCCTAATTATCGGTGGTGCCACCCTCCTCAGGTGGTGAATCTGGTGGCGGATATGGTGCCGCAGTTCAAAACTGAGGCCATTCTTGTGATGTTCCTTGTTGCGCAAACGCTTCGGCTAAAGCCCTTGTGAGTCCCGTCGCAAATGTGCCCAAATTAGCGTACATGGCATCGACCTTGCGCTCTTACCTTCGGAGCTGGCGATCGCCATGGGTGGCACGTGCATGCGTGGATAGGCCCGCCTCGTCTATTTGCGGGGGTTGTTGTGACGGCTCTAGAAACGTGGGCTGAAGGATGAATCCTAGTCCGCGTAGGTGTGGTGCACCCCTTGTCCACTCCTTAAAATTTGCAATAGCTGCATGAGTGATTGCATGGTTTGGGTACTGCAGCTGCTCATTATGCCATTGGTCTCCTTGTTGAGTACAGAGCATGGCTACCACCGATGCATGCGGAATAGTCCCAGTTCTATTCCCATGCATATAACTCAGCATGTTTCTATGGATTAAAAGGCCAACATCATTATACTTACCTTTGATGATTCCCCATAAAATAATCGCACGCTCAATGGTTATTGCATTATAATGTGCTGATGGAACTAGCTTGGCACAAATAAACAGGTTCTAGGCCTGGCCATATCAATTCAATGCTGACGATGGAAACGATTTTGGTTCAGTTGTTCCTATCTTATATTTCCATTTGGTGCCCAGAATACACAAATCAGTAATCATAACTGCGAGATCCATTTCTAAATAGTCGCCTTCTAACCAATTGTCAGACCCGATGGGTGGTGCATCATATATGTTGAATACTTCTCTGATCGCGGAAGGGCAAAAATTCATCTGTTCTGCTCGAACTATCATTATGCCTCTTGTTATCAACTCCGCAGCATTAGCATAAAATTCTCTAATAATCCCCATGGGGATAGGCATATGAGATGTAGTTAAGCCAACCCAGTCTCGTTTGTGTATCATATGCTATAGTTGGCCATCCTTCTTCGCAGGTAGAAGTCCCCGTTCCTTCACAAAAGATTTGGCCACACTCCGATAATATTCTTGCTGGGCTTCCAAACTGATAAATTTACTCTCGTCCAAGACCTCCTCTTCGTGGTGATTGGAGGAAGATTCTGATGAAGAGGAGAGTGAGATTGCACGTGCTCTTTTTGGGCCCATGTGGGGATGATAAAGATAATGTGGAGGAATTGTTGATGATTGTTCCCCCAAACTTATTGCTACACAACCCAAGTAGAACCCTAAACTTATGCCAGGAAAGTGATGTGTGGGTATGAACTTTGATGAGAGTTGATTAGCCTTATGAATATAGGAGACAGAATAATACGCTTCTATTATATTAGAGGAAAGACCCATTCTGACCACAACTCGGATTTTGGACATATAAAAATTTTTCCACGTCTGCAAAAACGCGTGGCCGCGCGTTCTTATAATGGATTTGGGCGCGGGCATGCGAGTGGTCAGATTAGTCCGATCTATGCAGCAAGGTGGGCGCGTGGGCTCATGATCGTGGTTGTGTGCATCATGACGGCCACATGCGATCTCGTGATTCTCAAGATCAACAGTATTTTATTATAGGTGCGGTAAGATAGAAATGTGTGCTCTCCATTGCACCTGCAATTCGTCAATAGACCTTATCAAACTGGGTTTACTACATAAACATGAATGTCTATTGTATATCCTCATTTTATACAATGCATATACACGCTCCCCTATACTATCAGCTATTATGTTAATGTGTTATCTTTGGTTGAAATAACTTAATGAAATAAACAAAGAGTGAAAGAGATATTTTAGAGAAGAAAAATAATGGGTTGCCTCCCATCCAGCGCTAAGTTATAGTCAATTAGCTTGACTGTCTCTGATGTTCATGTTGAAGAAAGAATTGAGGCGACTTTTTGCCTGTCTACCTCACCACCAAAGTAATGTTTTAAGCTACCGTGCATTCACCTTAAAAGGCTTTGTTCGGGCGACGTATCGAATATTTCGATTGCCTTATCTGAAAAACAGTTTTCATTGTGAATGGTCCCGACCACCTCGATTTTGATTTTTTTCCGAAAAAAAAGTTTAAGTCTGGAGTTATAAAGCAAAACCTTTTGTCCTAGTTCAAATGCTCTCTCAATGATTTTTCGGTCATGCCATTTCTTCACTTTCTCCTTATAAACTTCGAATTTTCGTATGCCTGTAGTCTGAATTCATCAAACTCATTGAGTTGGTGTAGGCGTTTCTCCCCAACAGCTGTCAAATCAAAATTTAACTTTCGAATTGCCCAATATGCTTTATGCTCTAGCTCCATAGGAAGGTGGCAGGCTTTTCCATATACGAGCTGAAAAGGTGACAAACCTAACGGTGTTTTATACGCTGTCCTATAAGCCCATACTGCATCATCTAACTTCAATGACCAGTCCTTCCTTATGGGATTCACAACTTTCTCCAAGATTCTCTTAACTTCTCGATTTGACACTTCAGCTTGGCCATTCATTTGTGGGTGATATGCTGTAGCTATTCGATGATTCACCCCATATTTAGCCAACAAAGTCAGAATCGCTTTGTTGCAAAAGTGATCGCCTTTCACATCGATGATAGCCCTTGGAGTCCCAAACCTCGTGAAGATACTTCTATGTAAAAATCTGAGGACAACCTTGGCATCATTTGTCGGAAGAGCTGCCACTTCTACCCATTTCGAGACATAGTCTACAGCGAGCAGAATGTAGAGATTTCTGTAAGACGAAACAAAAGGCCCCATGAAATCAATTCCCCATACATCAAAAATTTTGACTTCCAAGATTGTATTCAATGGCATTTCATTCCTTTTTGAGATATTCCCCACTCGCTGACATCTGTCACACCACTGGACAAAATTGTATGCATCTTTGAAAATTGTCGACCAGTAGAATCATGCTTGTAGTATTCTAGCCGCTGTTCTTTCACCACCATAGTGTCCACCATACACAGTAGAGTGACCCTCCTGCAAAATCCCCTCGGTCTTGCTATATGGAATACACCTTCGTATAACTTGATCAGAACATTGATTAAACAAATAAGGCTCATCCCATATATACCATTTGACATCATGCAAAAATTTCTTCTTTTTATAACCCACCAAATCGGAAGGTAGCATCTTACTTACAAAATAGTTTGCATAATCTGCAAACCATGGCACTTCCCCTTTCACCATAAACAACTGTTCATCTGGAAAAGATTCATTGATTAAAACCTTATCATCTGTCTCCTTTTCCGGATTCTCAAGTCGAGATAAGTGGTCCACCACTTGGTTTTCAGTGCCCTTCCTGTCCTTGATTTCCAAATCAAATTCCTGCAGTAATAAAATCCATCTGATCAACTGAGGCTTTGCATCCTTTTTCGCCACTAAATGTCGAATAGCAGCGTGATCCATATACACTATCACCTTTGTGTCGATCAAATATGCTCGAAATTTATCAAAGGCGTACACCACTGCTAATAACTCTTTCTCCGTGGTGGTGTAGTTCAACTGTGCGTCTGTGAGGGTCTTGCTGGCATAGTAAATAACATGAAACATCTTCTCTTTCCTCTGTCCCAAAGCAGCCCCTACGGCGTAATCACTGGCATCACACATCAGCTCAAATGGCAATTCCCAATCTGGTGCAGTAATAATTGGTGCTGATGTTAATTTCTCTTTCAGATGCTCAAATGCCGACACGCAAGCCTCATCAAAGATAAAATGCGCATCCTTCTCCAATAAACTGCATAGTGGTTTAGTTATCTTGGAGAAGTCTTTGATAAATCTGTGGTAGAAACCTGCATGGCCCAGAAAGCTGCGAACACCTTTTACCGAAGTAGGTGGTGGCAATTTCTCTATAGTTTCCAACTTTGCCCAATCTACCTCGAGTCCCTTCTTCGATACTTTGTGTCCAAGTATGATTCCTTCCTGTACCATAAAATGGCATTTTTCCCAGTTCAGTACTAGATTTATTTCAACACATTGGTTCAAAACCATCACCAAATTCTCGAGGCATAGATCAAACGAGTCCCCGACAATGGTGCCAAAAACTTGTTGCCTCTTTTTTAGTCTTAACAAAAGAGCTCTAACTCATGCAAGCATACATGCGTCAACAATTAATACAGAGCAAGTAAAGTATCGATCCCACAGAGAAATTTGTTTAACTAAGATTACTATTCATTAATTGAATCACTATATTTATATGCTCAAACTAATGATTAAACTTGGTTTGTTCTCGAATTGCAAATAATAACTAAAACAATAATAACGATGGAATAAATGATATTGGAACTAATGGGATCCTAACTTCATTTAATACTTCATTCAATCACCACTATCATGCATGACTCGTTCACATATCACAGAAAAGTAGCCAAGAGCACTAAAAGAGTATTAGCCATTTTTCAATGCACTAAGACCTACTTACACAACATCCACAGATGATAGACTCTATGTAATCATCAATATAACCAAAATCACTATATGTCTATGTGAAATTGCAACTATATTGATTTTAAGTTCAAGCCCTTATTCTAACTTATATGGTGAAACAGTATATGTCTATCTGGTTCTTGAAATACATAAACCATATAACACATCCCTATATACGTATACTATCATGATTACAATCCATATTTGCATGTTCATTGTCAATTCCATACAAATACTGAAACGAATGGTGATCAAGCATTCATACATGCAAAACAATCATGATAGACATCCCATATGATATGCAAAACAATCCAGCATTTAAGCATGCAATCAAACTACATATTAAAATCCGTTAGAATCCAATAATGGAGTTTAGTTCATGACTGAACCAAAAGCCATTATGGGATCAAATCTAAACATGGTTAATAAACGACAATTGAAGATGAAAGATGAAACTATTAAACCCAATTGCTGAATATAAATCAATATTCAAATCCTCATAAGACTCCATCAAAAACTAATAATAATCATCCACTTTGGTAGAAAATCCCAAGAAGAAGTAGAAAAGTAGAGTTTTGGCCTCCTTCTACGTTGGAATCTCCCCCAGAGAATAAACCCTAGTTACGATGTAAAGATACATGAAAAACTTAATAATTGTCAAGTGATACCCTGACACTAGTCAGGAATCGTTTTTAATATCAATTACAACCCTTAAAAATTGGAAATAAAATAAAACAAGTCAGCAGCTTTAGGCCTCGCGCGCGGCTACGCGCTCCTCTGGCTTATTATGCTCGCGACCGCGAGACTTGCAGTAGGTTCTTATGTTCAGCCGGTCTCTCATGCGGGCGCGCGCTCCCTGGGCTTGTCCTTCTTCATGGTCAGCAAGAACTTGCGATGGGTTCCTCGGTTTGGTCGGGTACTTTCATGGCGCACGCGCGCCTAAGCTCACTTTCTTGTAGCGATCGCGCGACTTGCAGTTGCTATCTTCTGATCCTGCTCCTGAGCTTGGTTCGCAATATTCTTTCTGCACTCATCGAAATGTCCTATGTTTATCCATGCTTGTCCATCCATGCTCCACTCAATCCTAGCCATGCACGTCCTATCTTTTGCCTTGTCTCAAGCATCCATTAGTCTTGTGCTCAATAACACCACCAAAATAGGCCGATTCCTGTACTTATTCACCAAAAGGAGTTTTAAGTATGTGAAATGCAAATTAACATGAAATGCAGTTAAAACCTACTAAAATGTATTTGAGATGGGCATAGTTCGCATGAATTGGTACTCCATAAGTAGGTGTAAATCCTACTTATCAAATATCCCCAAACTTGAACCGTTGCTTGCCCTCAAGAAATGCAAACTACTGAACAATGAAAATGCAGCTATATTACTATGCAACTACATTATGATGCGACTAATCTCACATTGTCTCAACTATCATAGAAATTCAGTCCAATTTGCCACAGCGAATTTTTTTCTAAAATCAAGAATACAGATGCAAAGCAGGCATAATGTCATACACTTAGATACTTCAAAAACTGCTGTAGAGATGATGTGTGTGTGTGTGTTGTGTTCGCCCAACACTTGATTTAGGTACAGAATACTCATGCTATATTGCTCACAACAGAAAATTATAGCTCAAATCAAGACTTATGTATATATATGCAACCAAGACTATTCCAACATCTTAAAATAAACTAAGGTTCAACAATGGGCTAACTACTTTATTTCTACCCACGAGGGCGACTTTCGCACTTTCCCGCGGTATTTATTGCCATTTTTTTAACTTCTTTGTCTTTTTTCTTCTTCTTCTTTTTCACATAACTATGCAATATCTTACTCAATTAGGCACACTTCTACCCCTTAGGGAGCTTTCGACCAATGACTCCCAGACCATGAAAGACTTTAGGGCGCTAGGTGTAGAGACAATCCCTTCAGGCGTACTTACTCAAGTAGGCAGGGCCCCGAAATAAGACTAGCCATGTTATTTCTACTTTTCTTTCTTTTCTTTAATTTTTATTTTTATACACAGATACCCATGTTTTCCCAAAGTTTAAAAATCAATGTTTTATACAGTCTAGAAGTCATTTTTCACATATTTCTCTTTTTAACACTACATTTTTCTATCGAGCAATGCAAAACGTACTTCTTATACCTACAAGTGCTTGTGAACACATTTGTGCAAACCGAAAAAGCGATTAAACAAAGATTATAAATTTCATTGTATAAAACGTTATATCTCAGCTCATGTTATCCAAAATATTCAGAAATCCTTTAAAAACTTCACTATCATCCTTGGCTAGACAAAAATATCTATACGGTAAGAACTGTGAGGTATACAACTATAACATGTAACTAAAAATTTCTATACGGTAAGAACTGTGAGGTATGCAACTATAACATGCAAATATATACTAAAATGTAATCTACATATTCAACAACTATAAAAATTAACTAATCATGCAAAAATATATGCAAACTAAAAATACTACTACCCAATACCCCCAAACTTAAAATATTCAATGTCCCAATTATCGGTGGTGCCACCCTCCTCGGGTGGTGAATCCGGTGGTGGATATGATGTTGCGGTTCCAAACTGAGGCCATTCTTGTGTTGTTCCTTGTTGCGCAAACACTTCGGCTAAAGCCCTTGTGAGTCCCGTCGCAAATGTGCCCAAATTAGCGTACATGGCATTGACCTTGCGCTCCAACCTTCGGAGCTGGCGATCGCCATGGGTGGCACGTGCGTGCGTGGATGGGCCCACCTCATCTGTTTGCGGGGGTTGTTGTGACGGCTCTGGAAACATGAGCTGAAGGATGAATCCTAGTCCGCGTGGATGTGGTGCACCCCCTGTCCACTCCTTGAAATTTGCAATAGCTGCATGAGTGATTGTATGGTTTGGGTACTGCAGCTGCTCATTATGCCATTGGACTCCTTGTTGAGTACATAGCATGGCTACCGCCGATGCATGCAGAATAGTCCCAGTTCTATTCCCATGAATATAACTCAGCATGTTTCTATGGATTAAAAGGTCGACATTAATATACTTGCCTTTGATGCTTCCCCGCAAAATAATCGCACGCTCAATGGTTATTGCATTGTAATGTGCTGACGGAACTAGCTTGACATAAATAAACAGGTTCCAGGTCTGGCCATATCGATTCAATGCTGACGATGGAAATGATTTTGGTTCAGTTGTTCCTGTCTTATATTTCCATTTGGTGCCCGGAATACAAAAATCAGTAATCACAACTGCGAGATCCGTTTCTAAATATTCTCCTTCTAACTAATTGTCAGACCCGGTGGGTGGTGCATCATATATGTTGAATACTTCTCTGATCGCGGAAGGGAAAAAATTCACCTGTTCTGCTCGACTATTGAACTACACGATAGAGTCTTAGACTCGATAATTACCCGATAAAGCTGTTAGTACACCAACATGTTTCAGAAATTGATCTAAACTTAGATATTTTGACTGTATTAATGATTTTTTATGATTCAATGACTGTTAGATATATGTGACAAGGTGAATAGGTTATGTGCTAACTGCAATAGACAGTGTTATGTGTTACAATATATTATTCTAATCGAACGAATGATCTTATTACTGATAGGTCGCTGTATAAAAGATTTATATAAGTTGCGTTATTGTAAGCAGCAGCTCAGGCAAGTATCTTACCTTTGCATTTCCTTTATGCAATGGACATGAGTAAGAAGTTTTAGAATTATATTATTATTATACCAGATTATTAACCCTATTGTTATATATGTTATATCTGATCATTGTTTATCAACATGATACTATATGGTAATTCAGATATATATATTTTGTTCGTTAATTTCTATATATGGTTATACAGTTGTCCCCACTTGGATAATTATTGTATTTAATCACATATTGATATATATATATATATATATATATATATATATATATATATATATATACCTCTAAGCTATTTGACCAGCTAGATGCAGATTCAGAAATATCGTTGAATATGATAAAACCTTTTTGTATCCAATCAAATTGTTTTCGTTCGGATTCCAGACTAAGTATGAACATCCTGAACACGGGAAAACTTTTATGCACCCAAGGTGGACAGAGTGAATGATACCCTCGTTCTTGCATGTAGTGTTGATCAATACAGGGCATAACGGGCTGATCACCCCCCGTGCCCGTAAGTTATGACGGTTTGCAGATGAATTTTTGTTTAACCTTTTCGAAAATAGAAAACAATGTTCATAGTATGTTACCTTAACCCTATTTATAGTCAATACATAGTTTTAAAAATTTGATAGAGTTGTTATGTTATTATTATCGGTTCAAATTACTTCATAACTATTGACTGGTTGTAGAAGGGTAGTACAAAGAAAACACTTTCAGCTAATATTTATAATTGTATTACTTGCTCGGCACTCAAATGGTCACTCTTGCTTAAATTAAATGTTTTCAATTAAGTATGATCAACCCGAAGGCTCAGGCAAGAACAAGGGGAAAGGAAAGCTGTTCGAATGAGATTTATAATATTCTGTGTAATAGTTATAGTTTATTAAGATAATGATAGTTATTATCTATGATGTAATGAATGTTTAAAGGTCTCATACATGGGATTTAAACTTTGATGCATATGTAAATTAAATTTGGTATCAATATTATTATTATTAATATTATGATTAATATTATTCTGCGCATAGAAATGGTATCGTGATGCACCGAGTTCAGGTTTCAAGTACTCAGATTTGGGGGGCGTCACAACTGTCATTTATATATGACATTCGTGCTATCTTCTGGTCTTTCTTAACCAGTTTCTTACGAAGTTCTATGACCTCATTCTTATAATCCCTGGCCTTATCTATCATGAGCACCTTCTCATCATGCTCTATTTTAAAGTCTGATTCTGTGGACTCCTCGGCCCCATAGTGATCACTGTTCTCCTGTAACGCTCGAGAATTTTAGATTTTTAATGAATTAAATTTTTATTTGATTATGTGGATTAAATGAATTTAATTGATTAATTATGTGAATAAGTTATTTGAAGGTCATTTTATGACCTAGAATGTGTGGATGTGGTTAGTAATCTGGCTATGTGCTAGGATTAATTGTTTTGAATTATCAAGACGAAAATGAACATTTTCCGAGAATTTTCCCGTAAAAACACTATTCATCCGATTTCGCTCGGATCTTAGGTTTGAAATTCCAAGAAACGCGTAATGATAGAATATGAAGATATAATGAAATATCCAATAATATTTCAGTTATGACAAACGAAATTTTCGCCTCTGGACTAAAAACTTAAGGGTTAGTAAAAGTGATTTTCGAAAGGGAAATGTAACGTGTATAATCAATTCAGTTATTATACGTATGATGTACGAGTATAGTATGAATAATGGTACGACGAATAATACGAATATCGTATGAATACTAAACGAAGAGAATACGTGAGTTATATACGTATAATACGAGAAGTTCTTATAGGATTTTGAGTTTAGGACTTTGTACAATCCAATGGGAATTGGATTAATAGAAAGCCCAATGAAGTATGGAATAAAGCCCAAGTTATAACATTCCAGAATTTTAAAGTGTAATATTAAATATTTATTGATTTATATAAGTATTTAATGGATATGTTTATTGTTGAATAAATAATTGTTCAATTTGAGTTGATGTGGTTTAGTTAATTATTTGTTGAATAAATAATTAAGGAGCTAAGAAAATTAATTGTTATGAGATTATATACCAATTTAATTTAATAAGTAAGCTAGAGAGCTTATAGTGATTTAAATAAATTATACTATTTTAAATAGGAAATTATAATTTAAAATATTAGTTGGTTGAATAAAATTACAATTATAAAAAAATTATAGTTATGTGATATTAAATTATGTGCTAAAGTAATTTAATAGATTAATGTTTTAATTGATTAATTAATTAAATAAAAGTGTGACTAATAACCTTGCTATAAAGGAGTTATTAAAATAAATTAAAGGACTTTAATTTAGTTTTGGCCAAACAAGTCTTAATGCATATTAAGTCTTTAATCTAATAGTGTTTTATCAAACAAGGTATAAGGATTAATCTATTTGTTTTAGTTAGATTTGCCAAACAAGATGTAAGGGTTAATGAGTTATTTTTATTAGCTTAACCAAACAAGCCTTATGGCTTTTGATTTTCAAATCTTACATAACTGATATAATTTATAGCTAGAGTTATATTATATATTTAATATATATTATATCTTATACGTTATATTTTTCCTACTTTAGTTAGACTAGAGTTAGGAAGAAGACTCAGTGAAGAAAAGAGATGAAGAAAAATACAGAGAGAAAAGTTGAGAGAACTTAGAGAAAATTGAGAAAAGAATTGGGGAAAAAAAGATTATAATCATAACTATTTTCTTCTAAACTCTAGAGTATCATCTTCTTAATCAAATGTAGGATATTAATCCTTGTATTTTATTTTTTTTAGTTTAGTTTTCTTCTCCAAAAAGTTCTCTGTAAATAATTATGGATGATGAATTTCTTGTGTATATAGCTTTAGATGATGATTGTTATTGTAAAACTGTTTTGTTGAGAGTATGTATGATTATAATCAATTACTTTATGTATGTATGTAAATTGTGAAGAAATATATATATCACGGTGAGTTCATATGAAAATATATATATGAATATGGCTTAGTTTAAAGTAGAAATTAAGGTTTAATTAGTTGATAAACTGATAAATTGATTGTTGAATTTGATAGAGTATGTATAATCATAACTATGGTGTTTTGAAATTTCTGTTTTGATTGAAAAACAAAATCACAGTGTTGATTTCCATTAAAAATGTCAAAATGGAGTTTTTGCCAAAAACATTGAAATTGGGTGTTGTAGATTTGATGTTTAAGTTATTGTATGGGTAAAAACATGTTAGAAGTCTTCACAATATGTTTATATGAAGTCTATATGTGTATTACATGTTAATCAGTCTATTAGATTCAAGCTTTTAAGCCAATTTGGCTTTTGTTCATCATCTTATATCAAAGCTTGGTCGCCAGATTTCGAGTCTGCATAGTAAGCCTTATTACCAATGATATAAATATTGCGCCACAGCATCGATGCCACGCCGCAGTGCCAACCAATGGCCGTGTGACTGAAGCATGTGTATAATGAACCATAAGTGTATAGTGTAGCCGTAGAAATGCTGTCATGAAGTTAGCGTAATGTTACGGCAGTTTTGTTTAAGTATACATATTTTGAAAATAAATGTTATGTGTTAATAATATGAATGGTAAATGATGATTTTAGTAGTATTAAACTATGAATGAGCATGTTATCTAGAGTTATTTAGTATTAACGTAGTTTGATTATGCGAATTGGTAATTTAACCTACATGATGTATATATTTTGTTTATATAGATATAAAATGTTGGTAATGACTAATTATGTCATGATGACATATGTATAGGGTATTAATTCAAGTTGTAAGGTTTAGCTTATGCTAAAGGCAAGTTCTCTAACTCAAAACTTCATTGTGCGAGTTTAATTTCATTTGGTACATTATTGTTTTCAAATTCAATTACAATTGTTGTAAGTTGCTACCTCTACACTTTCGTAGAGCTAGATTGCCTATTATTGAGTAATTCATTGTATCTAGTTGCTCATGATGATACAAGTATCCCAAATCTTATAGTTTAATCTTGAGCAAGTTTTCTAATCTATTATCTTGTTAATTCAATTACTGTTTTCAATTCGATTACAACTATATATGCTATGCATGCTTATTATTCAATTCTAATTAACCTTGGCTTAATGTTGTTCAAGCAAGGTATGCTATAGTTATTCAAATTGTATGCTCTTAGATTATTCCTAATGCATGACTTTAGTTTACTATGATTGATTCAGTCACGATTATTCTATATTATAGTGTTATTGGTCATATTCAACTACTCCTTAGTTGATGTTCGTTAAATTCCAAATTTCCTTGAAAGCTTATCCAAACCAAACTTCCTTTGGTGCGGACTTGTACTCTAAATACTGAGATGAACAACTCTTTTAATAGAGGTTTACGCTTAGCGTTGAAATGGTTGTGCACAATATACATTATCTGAAGGGTTGATCCCCCAAGTACGTGGAGTCCTTATAGTCTTATGATTGTTAAAGTTAAAGTTGAAAGATTACTTATAAGCTGTGGACATGATTCGTGGTCATTAGACCCTCGATTGAATGTTATAATTTTTAAAAGTTAATAGAATATATTGTTCGATTCTATTGAGCCTAATATTGCAAAGATTGATGTAAAAGTTTAAAGATTTACTTATTGTTATTTCAAGTGTGCCTTGTTTGTTCACTCTTGCCTGTAAAATTTCTTACAGCTAAAGTTGAAACGGGTGATGTACCTAGCACCAGTAAGGGCAAAGGGAAGATGAATAAATACTGAAGACTTGTAATAGTTTTGATAGTTTACTTTCGGACTTTGGTTTAAAGATTGTAATGAAGTTTATTTAAATTTTCGCATTTGAATGATTGTTGTTAAAAGTTAGATAACCTGGGAGATTTTTATTTAAGTTTAATCCTGTATGGGCAGGTTTTTATTAATCAATTTTATTATAATTGGGTAGTTAAAAATGAATGTTTTGATTAAGTGAACACCAAATTTTGAGAAAATGAAGTACCAGGATTTGGGGGTGTCACACAAGTTAAGACCCAATATTAAATAAGACTAATCCAATTCAAGAAAATAAACCGCGGATCGAACCGGCGGGTCATGGGATTGGTAAAACCCATGGGGCAACCCATGGGAAGACCCAAGGAGGTGTGGGCCAGCCACTTGGCCACCAAGTAAAGTGATTACTTGGTGGCTAAGTTGTGGAGGAGGTGGGAATAGTAAAGAGGTGGCCATTGGACACTTTTGCCCTCCATTTGATTTCCTATAAATAGAAAGCTTGTGTTGGACATTTTGTGTTTTGTAAACTTTGTCCCATACATATTGAGAGAGAGAAAGAGCTAGAAACACATAATCAAGCTACTTCCAAACAAAACATAAGAAGTTACCGAGAACGCGAAGAACTACAAAGGTAATAGTTCGTAAACATTAATCTTCATCTTTTTCGATTTATTTCTCTTAGAGAATCATGAATTGGTGGAGCATGTTTAGTGAGGAGGAATAAGGATGACTATTAATAATGAAAACATTGATAAGTCATAATCGAATAGAAATCGTAAGTGTTTACGTACGTTAAAACCGTAGAAAGTTATGAACGTGAACTTGGTTGTTGATGGACAAATTTAAAACCATCATAGCTAGGGTATTTGCATATTATTTGGTTAGGGTGTAGATGATGAATCACTGGCGTGTTCCATTTGATTTGGCTTATAGAACACGAGTAACGAAGTAATGTCAAATTTTGCGTAAATAGACGTTAAACGTCAAAATCGTAGAAATCTTGGATGAAGGGTCAAAAGTTGTCGTGTGACTTAGAAACTTCGGTTTTCATTGTCAACATGTGAGATAAGGTAATTAGGAGTCGTGGACGCAAGAATCGTCGAATTTCGGCTTATAACGAAGAAAACGAGTATTGAACGCTCGAAAACAATAATCGAACGCTCAAAATGAACCAAAAGGTGAATTTTGAGTTAACGGATTTGAGAATGTAAAATTCTTATATGAACTCCTAGAGTATGTAATTTGTGAGTTGTGGGCTTTTGAATGAGCCAATTCGGATGTAAAACGAATAAGTTATGAAGCTGGGAATTTCGTTGGAAAAACCAACTGTCCAAACTAACTGATGCACAGGGGCGGCGCCGCAGCGCCAACCCAGTGTAATTTGTCATGCCGTGGCACCAAGCATAGCCGAGAGAAACCAAAATCGTCTGGAGACTCATGCCGCAACGCGAGAGTTAGTGCAAGAACTCATGTGCATGAAGAAGACCGAGTCCCAAAACCACGAGAGAGACGCCAATAACGCCACTAGTACTATAAAAAAGAGATGCCGCGCCCTACATGACAAAGGAGAAATAGTTGACCAAGTTAGGTTTTTAATTCTAATTGAAGGTAAACGAATAGTAAGACATGAATGCACTTAATGTAAATAATAAGGCTGACTTTAAATCACTTATAAGTGATAACGTTAGAAGATTTAGTATGGTTTAATAAGAATTAAACAAAGAACGCAAACGTATAAGTAAGTAAACCGTGATTGATGTTCAACGTTGGTACTTCACCAATAATGATCGAATGTCGGTTAATAACGTAAGAACGTTAAACAAGCCATAATGAAGTATAGTAAGTCGAATTGACATTATTAAATGGAATAAATTCAAATGAGGGATAGAAGAAAAGAAGTTTGTTAAAACCATATAATAAGTTTGTTTGGTAGCTAATTACAGTGTGCTTTATGAATATATCATGTAGATCCTGTAAAGGCTGAGAATTGTTGGATAGTATATTCGAAGACGCTTGAAGGCAAGTTTTCTTAACACTTGTCTAACCTCCGTGTTAGTCAAGTTTTCTATGATTCATGTTCTGAAATGCATGAATGATTTTAAAGAAAGAGTCGATGCCTGTTTTAACTCAGCTAGACTAATCTTAAGAGTTAGATTGATTTGTTTACAAGTCTTTCGATATAGAACTGTTAACGATATCATATGCCAAGTATTTGGTACGGATGTAAAGGTAAGTTTGTCTAAGAACAAAAAAAAGTTTTTTCATCGATTATTCGATGGGCACGCGAGGTTGCCAAAAGTTAAACGTAAATACGTTTAACGAAAGAGTGTTGATCAACATAAAGTACTATAGGTTGATCACTTAGAAGTGCTCGTAAATAATGCTGGATGGATGGCCTTAGTACCGGATGTCCTTTTCAAGTATGAAAACGAAAAGAGTATGTTCATGGTCTTTTGAACGGTTCATAATTCCTAAGTTATTATATATACTTTGGAATCATTGTTATGAAATGAGAAATACGAGTCAATGCTTCATAGTGATTCATAGCTACTTGTTTAGTTATGAAAGATAATCATATAATCCCAAATACTTATGAGTACTTCATTTCTCAAGATTGTGGTGTTCATTTTAATCAAAACATTCATTTTTAACTACCCAATTATAATAAAATTGAATAATAAAACCCCTTACATACAGATTAAATTTAAATAAAAATCTCCCAAAGTTATCTAACCTTTAACAACAATCATTCAAATGCGGAAATTAAATAAACTTCATTACAATCTTTAAACCAAAGTCCGAAAGTAAACTATCAAAACTATTACAAGTCTCAAAGATTTATTCATCTTTTCTTTTCCCTTCATCGGTGCTAGGTACGCCACCGCTTTAACTTTAGTCAGTAAGAAATTTTAGCAAGAGTGAGCAAACAAGGCCCACTTGAAATAACAATAAATAAATCTTTAACTTTTTACATCAATTGCCAATATTAGGCTCAATAGAACCGAACAATATATTCTATTAACTTTCGAAAATTATAACATTCAATCGAGGGTCTAATGACCACTTAATCATGTCCACAATTATAAGTAATCTTTCAACTTTAACTTTAACAAGGTTATAAGACTATAAGGACTCCACGCACTTAGGGGATCAACCCTTCGCATACAATGTATTGTGCACAACCATTTCAACGCTAAGCGTAAACCTCTATTAAAAGAGTTGTTCATCTCAAGATTTAGAATACAAGTCCGCACCAAAGTAAGTTTGGTTTGGATAAGCTTTCAAGGTAATTTGAATTCAAACGAACATCAACTAAGGAGTAGTTGAATAAAACCAATAACACTATACTATAGAATAATCGTGATTGAATCAATCATAGTAAACTAAAGTCATGCATTAGGAATAATCTAATAGCATACAATTTGAATAACTATAGCATACCTTGCTTGAACAATACTAAGCCAAGGTTAATTAGAATTGAATACTAAGCATGCATAAGCAATTGAGCGATAGAAATGTTTGATATTAGTATATATATAGTTGTGCATGCTAAAAACAAGTTAAATACAAGAATAACTTGCTCCAAATAACTTACATCATTATATTATAATCGAATTGAAAAAAGCAGAATTGAATTAACAAGATAATAGATTAGAAAATAGATTTATAAGATTTGGGATACTTGTATCGTCATGAGTAACTAGATACAATGACTTACTCAATAATAGGCAATCTAGCTCTACGAAAGTGTAGAAGTAGCAACTTACAACAATTGTAATTGAATTTGAAAACAATAATGTACCAAATGAAATTAAACTCGCACAATGAAGTTTTGTGTTAGAGAACTTGCTCAATTATAAAAATAGAGTTAGAAAACTTGCCTTTAGCACAAGCTAAACCTTACAACTTGAATCAATACCCTATACATATGCCATATTGACATAGTTAGTCATTACCAACATTGTATATCTATATAAACAATACATACATCATGTAGGTTGAATTACCCATTCACATAATCAAACTATGTTAATACTAGTTAACACTTGATACATGCTCATTCATAGTTTAATACTACTGAAATCATCATTTAACATTCATATTATTAACACATAACATTTATTTTCAAAATTTGTATACTTAAACAAAACTGCCGTAACATTTCGCTAACTTCATCATGCTGCGCCCACGATTTACATGTGGGTTAGGCCATATACTGAATGCATGCTGACTTGAGTCATGAGCCATTGGTTGGCATGCACAGGCGTGTAAATAAGGTCATGGGACACGAGATTTATATTGCTGGGGGCATAAGTGCCAAAGTCAAAAAATCTAATACCAAGTTTCAATAACAAGATGAAGAAAAAGCCAATTTGGCCTAAAAGCTCGAATCTAATAGACTGATTAACATGTAATACACATATAGACTTCATATAAACATATTGTGAAGACTTCTAACATGTTTCTACTCATAAAATAACATAAACATCAAATTTACAACACCCAATTTCAATGTTTTTGGCAAAAACTCCATTGTTGACATTTTTAATGAAAATCAACACTGTGATTTTGTTTTTCAATCAAAACAGAAATTTCAAAACATCATAGTTATGATTATACATACTCTATCAATTTCCATAATCAATTTATCAATTTAACAACTAATTAAACCTTAATTTCTATTTTAAATTAAGCCATATTCATATATATTTTCATGTAAACACTGTAATATGATTTTCTTCACAAAACACATACATACATGAACTATTTTCTCTATAATCATATATATAAACTCATGTAATCATTTTATAATCAATAATTTATCATATAACCATAAACACCATCAATTTATCTTTTATAAAATTTCACAGAGAACTTTTTGGAAGAAGAAGAAAACTAACTTTTTAAAGAAAAGATTAAGCTCCTACCTTTGATTAAGAAGATGATGGTTATTCTCAAGCTTCTTCTCTCCAATTCCTTTCTCAAAAACCTGTTAGAATCACTCACTTTCTCTCTAGAGTTTTCTCAAATTTTTTTGTGTGTTCTTCTTCTTCTTCTCTTCTCCCAACTCTAGTTTACGATTATCATATAACGATATAATAATAATAATATAGATATTAAGTATAGGATTTTAATCGACATCGCTTATAAAATTTGAAAATCAAAAGCCATAAGGCTTGTTTGGTTAAGCTTAATAAAATAACTCTTTAATCCTTACACCTCTTATTTGGTAAGTCTAACTAAAACAAATGGATTAATCCTTATACCTTGTTTGATAAAACATCATTAGATTAAAGACTTATTATGCAATAAGACATGTTTGGCAAAAACTAAATTAAAGTCCTTTAATTTATTTTAATAACTCCTTTATAGCAAGGTTATTAGTCACACTTTATTTTTAATTAATTAATTAATCAATTAAAATATTAATCTATTAAATTACTTTAACACATAATTTAATATCACATAACTATAATTTCTTTTATAATTGTAATTTTATTCGACTAACTAATATTTTAAATTACAATTTCCCATTTAAAATATTATAATTTATTTAAATCACTATAAGCTCTCTAGCTTACTTATTAAATTAAATTGGTATATAATCTCATAACAATTAATTTTCTTAGCTCCTTAATTATTTATTCAACAAATAATTAACTAAACCACATCAACTCAAATTGAACAATTATTTATTCAATAATAAACATATCCATTAAATACTTATATAAATCAATAAATATTTAATATTACATTAAATACTTATATTTAAAATATTTTGGAATGTTACATCATTTCCCTCCTTACAAGGATTCTCGTCCTCGTAATCACAATTCAAACAAATCATTCGTTACATTCTTCCCTACTTACAAAGATTCTCATCCCCGTAATCAAGACATGATTAAACAAATAACTCGTGGTACTCTTTCAACATTTTCTCTTCGAGTTCCCACACTAGCTTCTTCAAACATTGTGGTTCCTCCATATCACCTTCACTGTAAGGTATCACTTTATTCTCGAGCACTTGTTCTTTCCTCGTCGACTATCCGGATAGAACCTCTTCATAAGACAAATCTTTCTCGAATCGCAAAGGTTCGTACTCGATCACATGTTTGTAGTCGGGTTTATATATGGTCAGAATAATCAAAATGTGAAAAACATTATGAATGTTTTCCAACTCGGAGGTAGAGCTACCGTAGTAAGCCACTTCTCCCACTCTTCGCAAAGACTTCAAAGGGTCCAATAAACCTCGGGCTTAGCTTTCCTTTTTACCAAAATGAATTTTCCTTCCAAGGAGAAACTTTTAGGAATACAAAAGTTCCTACGTCGAATGCACGATCTTGTCTGTGTTGATCAACATACTTTTTCTGTCTGTCTTGGGCTGCTACTAATCTTGTCCTGATGAGTTTGACAACGTCAGTAGTTTGTTGCACCAGTTCTGGTCTTAAGAGTTGGCGTTCACTGACTTCATACAATGCCTCGTAAGGTGGCATGCCGATGCTCGCGTGATAACTGTTGTTGTAAGCAAATTCCACCAACGGTAATTGTTCTTCCCAGCTTCCTTTAAAGTCCATGACACATGCTCTCAAAGCATATCTTCCAATGTCTGAATTGTTCGCTCGCTTTTGGCCATCTGTTTGTGGATGATAAGTCATACTCATTCGCCACTGTATCTCCATGCATTCTTGTAGTCTCTTCCAGAAATTTGACGTGAATCATGGATCTCTTTCGGAAACAATTGATACTGGCACTCCATGCCTCGAAACGATCTCTTTAATGTACAATCTTGCCAACCGATCAAGATTGAATCTAATCTTTATTGGTAAAAGTGCGCCGACTTCGTCAACCATTCACTATCACCCAAATCGCATCACATCCTCTCTCGAGTAGTTGGAAGACCCACCACAAAATCCATCGTGATGTGTTCCCACTTCCATTCCCAGTATTTCCAACGGTTGAAGTAATCCACCGGGTCTTTGATGTTCGACTTTTACTCTTTGACATGTCAAGCATTTCGCCACGATTTCAAGAACGTCCCTTTTCATATTCGGCCACCAAAATGCTGGCGCAAATCTTGATACATTTTCGTGCTTCCCGGATGAATTGAATATTTTGAGCTATGAGCTTTTGGCCAAAATTTCTTCTTTTCACTCGTGTGTTTGGAACCCAAATTCTTCCCTCAAACCGTAGTAGTCCTTCTTGAGATCGATCTTGTATTTTACATCACTACCTCAATCGATTCTCTTTGATTTTCCCACACTCTTCATCTCAGTAGTTGAGCATTCTTCACTTTGTCCACTAAAGTTGGACCCGCTTCTATCCGGAATAGTTGTTCGTCGATTCTTTTGAAATTTGATTTCCAACTCCAGCTTTTTGTCATCATTGAAATGAGCTCCTCCCCGAGTTGTTATCAAGATCAACTTTCTCCCGACCTTTCCCGCTTAAAGCATCTCGCCACCACATTCGCTTTGGCCCGGATGATAAAAGATTTCACAATCATAATCTTTTATCAATTCCATCCACCTTCTTTGACGATGTTCAAATCCTTCTGAGTGAAAATATACTTCAGACTTTTGTGGTATGTGTAGATCTCACATTTCTCTCCATAAAGATAGTGTCTCCATATCTTCAGAGCAAATACAATTGCAACCAATTCCAAATCATGAGTCGGATACCCTTTCTCATAATCCTTTAGTTGTCTTGATGCATACGCAATAACTTTGTCGCTCTGCTCGCATAAGAACACAACCCAACCCTTTGTGTGAGGCATCACTATACACCACAAAATTTCCTCAGATTATCCGGTAATGTCAACACAAAAGTGCCACACTTAACTTCTTCTTCAAATCTTGAAACTCTCTTCACATTTCTCCATCCAAACGAATTTTATGCTTTCCTTGTCAAATTTGTTAGCGGAGTGGCTATCTTAGAAAAATCTTGAATAAATCTTCTATAATAACCAAACCACCCCAAGAAACTCCTCACCTCCTCGATGGTGTTCTTGGTTGTTCCTAATTGATTACAGCCTTCCACTTTTGATGGATCCACTTGAAATCCCATCTTTGTCAATAACATGACCCAAAAATTGTACACGATCGAGCCAAAATTCAGACTTAGAGAATTTCGCATGTACAACTTTTTTCCTTTCTTAGTGTTTCCAATGTCAAACATAAATGTTCCATGTGTTCTTCTTGAGTTTTGGAATACACCGAATGTCATCAATAAATACCACTACAAACTTGTCTAAGAATGGTTTAAACACCCTGTTCATCAAATCCATGAATGCGCAGGGGGGCATTAGTTAAACCAAAAGACATCACCAGAAACTCGTAATGTCCGTACCGAGTTTGAATGCCGTTCTAGGTATATCCTCCTTTCTTACCTTCAATTGGTGATACCCACTTCTCAAATCAATTTTCGAGAAATATTTAGCACCCTTCAATTGATCAAACAAGTCATCTATTCTAGGCAACGGATACCTATTCTTAATAGTGACTTTGTTTAACTCTCTATAATCAATGCAAAGACGCATTGATCCATCCTTCTTCTTCTTCACGAAAAATCGGCGCCCCCACACGGCGATACGCTTGGTTGAATATATTTTTGTCCAAAGCAACTCTTGAATCGTACTCATCGGTTCCTTCATTTCTACCGGAGCCATTCTCAGACGGGGCCTTCGATATCGGTGTTGTTCCTGCTTAAGTCGATCACTTAACTCAATTTCTCTCGTCAGAGGAAGTCCCGCAAATCTTCTCCGAAACACGTCTTCAATTCTCTCACTACTACCGGTATTTCTTCTAGTTTCACACCCTTCTTCCGAGTATCGACTATGTAAGCTAAATAGCCCACACAACCTCGACTCAATAATTTCTTGGCTCGCATAGTCGTCGACATTTCATTTGTCTAGGCGATTTGCTACCATAAAATACTACCTTTTTTGGAGTCATAAGGTTTACACACTTTTTGTGACAAATCGACATCGCTCCATATTTGAAAACCAATCCATCCCCAAAATTACATCAAATTCCCCGAGTCTAATCTGGAATCAAATCTACCAACAAGATATTTTCTTAATGTTCACCCTACAGTTCTTGTATACTTAATCTAACAGGATTACTTCCTTATTCGCAATTTCTATGTTCAAAGGAAAATTCATTTTTTCTCTAGGCAATTCTAACCTCTTAGCAAATTCATCAGATATAAACGAACAAGTAGCACCCGAATCGAATAATACATAAGCATTTATATCATTGATTGGGATAATACCTGACACTACATCTTTTGATTGCACAACATCTTGCACAGTCATGTCAAGGTTCTGTCCGTGGGTTTGTTTGATGCTGCAGGTCCTGCAATGGCCCATGTACCTCCATTGTTACCTCCATTGCTTCTGGTTGTCACTCCATCCTTCTTCTTAGGACATTCACGAGCAAAGTGATCTTGGATCCGCACGTGAAGCACACATTCTTCTTTGGTTGAGTGCAACTTGGGGCGATGTGACCCTCCTGGCCACAATTGAAGCATACCCGCTTTCCCATTAAGCACGCACCCTTGTGAAATTTCCCGCATGTCGCACATGCTTCAAACTTTTTGTTTTGTTGGTTACCCTGCTGGTGTCCAGCACCCATGCTCCCATTCCACTTCTCTTTCGTTGTTGTTGTTGTTGTTGTTGTTGTTGTTGTTGTTGTTGTTTCCACCGCTACCACTCCCATTCTTAGTCTCATTCTCATTCTTCTTCTTTTTTGTTCTCGTTGAACTTTGTCACTGCCTCGCCTCCACCTTCAGCCGAGTAATTGCTTTCTCCATCACCGCCGCAAATGTCTTCAATCGAACAGGAGACCCTCACTGCATGCACTAGGGCTTGGGTCCCTCGTTTCAAATCTCTTCGCTTTTTACTTCGTCTCGGTCTTGACTCGATATGGTGCAAACCTCGCTAATTTGTTGAATTTTCGCAAGATACTCGAGATACCATCATCGCTCCTTGCTTTAGTTCTAAAATCGCACTTCCAAATTGACTCTTGAACTCTTCGGGAAATAGGTCTCAAGAACAACTCCTTGAACCTATCCTGTGTCATCACTCCCCGCCCTTCACGAGTTTTATTGGCTCGCCACCAATAACTAGCTTCGCTTTCAACATGAATGTCATGAAAGAAGCGCTTCCGATCATCCCCTACCCTAGCGACATCGAACACCTTTTCTATCTCCATAATCCAGTTTGTGCTTCGATCGGATTCATAGACCCACGAATTCGTGTGGTCCAACCGCCTTGAAATCCTTAAACGTTGTACCATGGTTTTGTGGTTGATTCTCGCAACGCCCTGCCAAGAGAGTGTCACTAGTTGTTGAACGGGGTTACCATCAACATTGTCGTTATTGGTAGTTCTCTCATTGTTTCTCCGTGGGTGGTTCACGTGGGAGGCATTTTTTGTTGAAACAAAACATCTATTAGACTATTACTCAGCTTCTTTAAGTATTTTCTAATTAACTTGCCTCCATAAAAGAAATAACCACATAACACACAACACTTTGAATAAAGTAACAACTTTTATTTATTCAAAACCTTTTTGGAAAATATAAAACAATATCATCACTGCTATCTACATTACTTTCCTGAACAACAAAAGTTTTACGACAACATCATAGTCATATCCCATAGGTTGCATAACAATTGGGATTTACAATTTATTTAAACTTTTACTCATCGTACAACAACTACGATGTTCTATTAAGATTCTTCTTAGCCCTATCACGTTCTTCCTCCATGACTCAAACATTGTTTCTCGCGATCTAACACGAATGATGGCAAAGCGTCTCGAATCGAATCGGATATCCCATGACCCGATCTTGAGCTCGATTAATTGCGGTGTTAAATACTTTATCCATCTCTTCCATCTTCATCCTCTTTGCTTTGCGTGTCTTTGTCGCTAATCTGGTTCGTTGAAAAGCTTCCTTCATAAGCATCTTCACTCTTGCCCTTTAGCGCCTTCTTCTCTCAAACTTGTTCTTCGATTCAACGACCACTCTCGATCATTGTTCTTTCTCTCCTTCACCATATTAGTTTCTCCTCGACATTTGTCATTCGTTCTTCACGATCTTGGATCTCGCCGTTTTTTTCATGTCATTGCAAATCATTGTTGTTCACCTACTATCTCCCGCAACTCCTCAACTGTATCCCGAAGTTCCACATTACGGCCATGCACCTCATCGTATATACTACCGCCATCGAAGTTAAGTGGAATCCTTTTCCTCCTCTCCTCATCATCCTCATCCTCCCGTGGTAACTCAACGGGATCCTCCTCATCCTGTCTCCACATCATCATCCTCATCTTCAACTATCGTGACAGACCAACGGGTCGACTCGTGGCAAAGAGTTGTTTCCCAAACTACCCGAATGTCGTGAGGCTCCTCCTCTATAGGCATTTGAGGTCCCTCCTCCCTAGCCCGACTGGATTCTCCACATTAGTCATCCCGACAACAAAGTTTTAAAGTTTTAATTATTAATCATTACTACTCGACGACACTCACGAGTACATAAACTATAAAACACATAAGCACATAAGTGTTTTATTACTTCTTTCTTAAAACTCGATAAGAGTTATCTCCACTATCTTTTCAAAGGTTACTTCCTAAAGGCTTTTTTCCCCCACCTAAGGTTCATAACCTAAAGCTTTGATACCAACTTGTGACACCCCCAAATCCTCGGTACTTCATTTCCTCAAGATTTGGTGTTCACTTAATCAAAACATTCATTTTAATAACTACCCAATTATAATAAAATTGAATAATAAAAAACCCGCCCATACTGTGATTAAACTTAAATAAAAATCTCCAAAGTTATCTAACCTTTAACAACAATCATTCAAATGCGAAAATTAAATAAACTTCATTACAATCTTTAAACCAAAGTTTGATAAGTAAACTATCAAAACTATTACAAGTCTTCAAAGATTTATTCATCTTTCCTTTTCCCCTCATGGTGCTAGGTACGTCACCCGCTTCAACTTTAGTCAGTAAGAAATTTTACAGCAAGAGTGAGCAAACAAGGCCCACTTGAAATAACAATAAATAAATCTTTAAACTTTTACATCAATTGCCAATATTAGGCTCAATAGAACCGAACAATATATTCTATTAACTTTCGAAAAATTATAACATTCATCGAGGGTCTAATGACCACTAATCATGTCCACGATTATAAGTAATCTTTCAACTTTAACTTTAACAAATCATAAGACTATAAGGACTCCACGTTTTAGGGGGATCAACCCTTCGTATAAATGTATTGTGCACAACCATTTCAACGCTAAGCGTAAACCTCTATTAAAAGAGTTGTTCATCTCAAGATTTAGAATACAAGTCCGCACCAAAGTAAGTTTGGTTTGGATAAGCTTTCAAGGTAATTTGAATTCAAACGAACATCAACTAAGGAGTAGTTGAATAAAACCAATAACACTATACTATAGAATAATCGTGATTGAATCAATCATAGTAAACTAAAGTCATGCATTAGGAATAATCTAATAGCATACCATTTGAATAACTATAGCATACCTTGCTTGAACAACACTAAGCCAAGGTTAATTAGAATTGAATAATAAGCATGCATAGCATATAACTTGAACGATAGAAATGTTTGACATTAGTATATAGTATATATACAAGAATAATGCTTGCTCCAACAAGTTAAATCATTATATTGTAATCGAATTGAAAACAAGAATTTAATTATTATATTATAATAGAATTGAAAAAAATTTTCAAGAATTAAAACTATATAGATTAGAAAACTTGTATCGTCATGAGTAACTAGATACAATGACTTACTCAATAATAGGCAATCTAGCTCTACGAAAGTGTAGAAGTAGCAACTTACAACAATTGTAATTGAATTTAAAAACAATAATGTACCAAATGAAATTAAACTCGAATAATGAAGTTTTGAGTTAGAGAACTTCCTCAATTATAAAAATAGAGTTAGAAAACTTGCCTTTAGCACAAGCTAAACCTTACAACTTGAATCAATACCCTATACATATGCCATATTGACATAGTTAGTCATTACCAACAATGTATATCTATATAAACAATACATACATCATGTAGGTTGAATTACCCATTCACATAATCAAACTATGTCAATACTAGTTAACACTTGATACATGCTCATTCATAGTTTAATACTACTAAAATCATCATTTAGCATTCATATTATTAACACATAACCTTTATTTTCAAGCTTTGCACACTTAAACAAAACTGTCGAAATATTTCGCTTAACTCATGTACATGCCACCACAGCTTTTTACATTGTGGTTCTTGGTACACTGAGTCAAGTCATGTTCAAGTCGCGAAAGCCATGTCGTTGCAATTGCTGCATGACATGGGCATGCATATGGCGGCATAGTGGCACATGAGATTTATATCATCTCATTGGTACATACTGTAGCCTGAGTCTCAGAATTCGGCGACCAAGCTTCGCAACAAGATGAACAAAAGCCAAATTGGCCTAAAAGCTCAAATCTAATAGATCGATTAACATGTAATACACATATAGACTTCATATAAACATATTGTGAAGACTTCTAACATGTTTCTACTCATAAAATAACATAAACATCAAATTTACAACACCCAATTTCAATGTTTTTGGCAAAAACTCCATTGTTGACATTTTTAATGAAAATCAACATTGTGATTTTGTTTTTCAATCAAAATGTAAATTTCAAAACATCATAGTTATGATTATACATACTCTATCAATTTCCATAATCAATTTATCAATTTAACAACTAATTAAACCTTAATTTCTATTTTAAATTAAGCCATATTCATATATATTTTCATGTAAACACTGTAATATGATTTTCTTCACAAAAAAAACACATACATACATGAACTAGTTTTTCTATAATCATATATATAAACTCATGTAATCATTTTATAATCAATAATTTATCATATAACCATAAACACCATCAATTTATCTTTTATAAAATTTCACAGAGAACTTTTTGGAAGAAGAAGAAAACTAACTTTTTAAAGAAAAGATTAAGCTCCTACCTTTGATTAAGAAGATGATGGTTATTCTCAAGTTTCTTCTCTCAATTCCTTTCTCAAAAACCCGTTAGAATCACTCACTTTCTCTCTAGAGTTTTCTCAAATTTTTTCTTCTTCTTCTTCTTCTTCTTCTTCTTCTTCTTCTTCTTCTTCTTCTCTCTTCTCCCAACTCTAGTTTACGTATTATCATATAACGATATAATAATAATAATAATATAGATATTAAGTATAGGATTTTAACCGACATCGCTTATAAAATTTTGAAAATCAAAAGCCATAAGGCTTGTTTGGTTAAGCTTAATAAAATAACTCTTTAATCCTTACACCTTGTTTGGTAAACTCTAACTAAAACAAATGGATTAATCCTTATACCTTGTTTGATAAAAAACATCATTAGATTAAAGACTTATTATGCAATAAGACATGTTTGGCAAAAACTAAATTAAAGTCCTTTAATTTATTTTAATAACTCCTTTATAGCAAGGTTATTAGTCACACTTTTATTTAATTAATTAATCAATTAAAATATTAATCTATTAAATTACTTTAACACATAATTTAATATCACATAACTATAATTTCTTTTATAATTGTAATTTTATTTCGACCAACTAATATTTTAAATTACAATTTTCTATTTAAAATATTATAATTTATTTAAATCACTATAAGCTCTCTAGCTTACTTATTAAATTAAATTGGTATATAATCTCATAACAATTAATTTTCTTAGCTCCTTAATTATTTATTCAACAAATAATTAACTAAACCACATCAACTCAAATTGAACAATTATTTATTCAAATAATAAACATATCCATTAAATACTTATATAAATCAATAAATATTTAATATTACACGGAATGTTACAACTAATGTAATTTAAAATTCTCTTAATGGAATGAACGAGGTTATTAGCCTAAGGATCTTCCCCCCTTAAGTTTTATAACCTAATGCTCTGATACCAACCTGTGACGCCCCCAAATCCGGGTATCTTCTAATTCGACAGATGGTGCTATACGATACTATGATTCATACAATCATTCCATTGAGATAACAACAAAATAAGTGTATTCACTATATTCTTATTACCTTAGTAATAAATCCTTTCCCAGGTTCATAAACCAAATATATTCTTTGTTATTCATAAGTATATTACATACAAATACTCTAGTCTATTATAGGATAATCAACTATCCATCTTAGCCTTGCCCTTATCTCTCTTAGAACTCTCAGTTCGTTTGGCTTTAGTTGTAATCATATAATTCAAGCAAGAAGTGAGCATAACTAGCTCAGCAAGTTTAACAAAGAAGGATATAAATACCACATCGAGGATTATATGATTATCTTCCATAACTGAACAAATAGCTATGAAGCACTATGAAACATCGATTATCACTCCTCTTTTCATAACAATGATTCCACGTATATATAATAGATTAGGAATTATGAACCAGTCAAAAGACCATGAACATACTCTTTTCGTTTTTATACTTAAAAAGGACATCCAGCACTAAGGCCATCCATCCGGCATTACTTACGAGCACTTCTAGATGATCAGCCTATAGTACTCTATATGTTGATCAATACTCATCTGTTAAATGTATTTATGTTTAACTTTTGGCAACCTCGCGTGCTCATCGAATAATCGATGAAAATACTTTTGTTTGTTCTTAGACAAACTTACCTTTACATCCGTACCAAATACTTGGCATATGATAGCGTTAACAGTTCTATATCGAAAGACTTGTAAACAAATCAATCTAACTCTTAAGATTAGTCTAGCCGAGTTAAAACAGGCATCGACTCTTCCTTTAAAATCATTCATGCATTTCAGAACATGAATCATAGAAAACTTACTAACACGGAGGTTAGACAAGCGTTAAGAAAACTTGCCTTCAAGCGTCTTCGAATATACTATCCAATAATTCTCAGCCTTTACAGGATCTACATGATATATTCACATAACACACTGTAATTAACTACTAAAAAAATTTACTTTATTTGTTTTAACCAACTTCTTTCTCTTCTATATCTTACTTGAATTTATTCCATTAGTAATGTCAATTCGACTTACTATACTTCGCTACGACTTGTTTAACGTTCTTACGTTATTAACCGACATTCGATCATCATTGGTGATATACCAACGTTGAAAACCATTCACGGTTTACTTGCTTACACTTTTGCGTTCTTCATTTAATTCTTATTAAACCATACTTAATCTTCTAATGTTATCACTTTATAAGTGAGTTAAAGTCAGCCCTATAATGTAAATTAAGTACACTCATGTCTTAACTTTGGTTTACATTCAAAAGGAAGAAAAACCTAACTTGGTCAACTATTCTCACTGCCGGCGTTGCGGCGCGACATCTCTTTTGTATAATGGCGCAACGACGTCACTCTCTAGGGGTTTTGCTCGAACTCAGTGTTGCGGCGCGAGTCCTTGCACTAACTCTCACGCTGCGACATGACTCTCCAGATGATTTTGGTTTCTCTCAGCTATGTTTGGCGCCACTGCGTGACAAATAACACTGGGTTGGCGCTGCGCCGCCGCCTCTGTGCATCAATTAGTTTTGACAGTTGGTTTTTCCAACGAACATCCCGGCATCATAACTTATTCGTTTTACATCCTAATTGGCTCATTCAAAAGCCCACAACTCACAAATTATATACTCTAGGTGTTCATATAATAATTTTACATTTTTGAATCCGTTAACTCAGAATTCACCTTTTGGTTCATTTTGAGCATTTGTTTATCGTTTTCGAGCGTTCAATACTCGTTTTCTTCGTTATAAGTCAGAATTCGACGATTCTTGCGTCCACGACTGTTAAATACCTTATCTCACGTGTTGTCATTGAAAATCGAAGTTTCCAAGTCATACGACAACTTTTGATTCTTAATCTGAGATTTCTACGATTTTGACGTTTAACGTCTATTTTCGCAAAATTTGCCATAACTTCGTTACTCGTGTTCTATATAGCCAAATCAAATGGAACACTCCATTGATTCATCATCTACACTCTAACCAAACAATATGCACATACCCTAGCTATGATAGTTTTCAATTTGTCCATCTACAACCAAGTTCACGTTCATAACTTTCTACGGTTTTAACTTACGTCAACACTTATGATTTTTATTCGATCATGACTTATCAATGTTTTTATTATTAATAGTCATCCTTATTCCTCCTCACTAAATATGCTCCACCAATCTACGATTCTTTACGAGAAAGAAATCGAAAAAGATGAAGATTAATGTTTACGAATTATTACCTTTGTCGTTCTTCGCGTTCTTGGTAAACTTCTTATGTTTTGCTTGGAAGTAGCTTGATTATGTGTTTCTAGTTCTTTCTCTCTCTCAAAATAGGTTAAACAAAGTTTACAAAACTCTAAATGACCAACACAAGCTTTTTATTTATAGGAAATCAAATGGAGGCCAAAATGGTCCAAGTCCACCTCCTTACTATTTCCCACCTCCGCAACAACTTAGCCACCAAGTAATCACTTTACTTGGTGGCCAAGTGGCCGACCCACACCTCCTTAGGTCTTTCTATGGGTTACCCCATGGGTTTTACCCATCCCGTGACCCGCCGGTTCGATCCGCGGTTCATTTTCTTGGATTGTGCTTATCTTATTTAACATTGGGCCTTAACTTGGGCTTGATTCCATACTTCATTGGGCTTTGCTATTAATCCATGTACAATTGGATTATCCAAAGTCCTTAACTCATAATCCAATTAGAACTTCTCGTATTCTACGCGTATAACTCATGTATTCTCATCGTTTAGTATTCATACGATATTTGTATTATACGTCGTACCATTATTCATACTATACTCGTATGTCATACATATAATAATCGAAATAGCTATACACATTACATTGCCCTTTCAGAAATCATTTTTACCAACCCTTAGGTTTTAAGTTCGCAAACGAAAACTTCGTTTGCCATAACTGAAATATTATTGGATATTCCATTATATCTTCATATTCTATCATTACGCGTTTCTTGGAATTTCAAACCTAAGCTCCGAGCGAAATTGGATTCATATCGAGAAGCCCCATGTAAGCTATAAATGTGTTTGAAAGCCCCATGTCACTACAATAAAATTTGGCACCTTTACCTCCAGACCTAGAACGAATACATAATGTGTTTCACGTATCTGTGTTACGTCCCTATAAGCCTGATTAAAAACATGTAATAGAGTATGAGCCGATTCATATCGAGAAGGATTTAACATATGAGGAGATGCTGATTCAAATCATCGATAGAAAAAAGCAAGTTCTACGAAATAAAGTTATACCGTCTGTCACTACAAAAAAATGGGGCTTCAGCAACAACCGATCTTCGTTGCTAAAGGTGCCAAATTTTATTGCAAAAGGGTTTTGGCAACGACTTTACTTTCGTTGCGTTTTTCGTTGCGCAATGAGCGTTGCTAATTGTTTCGCAACGAACGTTTTTTTCCGTTGCCAAAAGTAATACATTTTGCAACGAAATTTGGCTTTCGTTCAGAGACATCGATCCTTTAGCAACAAATTGTATTGTTGCAGAATAATTAAAATTTCGTTGGTAAAAACCTCATTTCGTTGCAAAAGCCTGCTAATTGGCAACGAAATGAACTCTTTTTTTTTGCAACGACCATGCATTTTCGTTGCAATTGATACCATTTTGCAACGATATTTTTCGTTGCAGTACATTATGAAAATTATTGCATAAGCTTGCTTTCGTTGCGGAATGTAAACTTTTTAGCAATGATTTTTGTTGCTGATAATATTATTTGGCAACGACATTATGCTTAATCAGCAACGAAAAAGTTTGTTGCTGGCTATTTTTCAATAGCAACGAAAGTCGTTGATTAACAACGACATTATATGTTGTCGTTTCTTTATATGTGCAACAAAAATTGATATGATTTGCAACGATAAAAAATGTTGTCTTTTATTTTAGTATTAGCAACAATATCCTCTCCGTTGTTATTAGGTCAATTTTTCGTTGTCAAATATTATATTTTTAATGCCATTAACAACGAAAATTTGTTGCTAAATGTATAAAAAAATATTGCTATATTAAAACTTGTTCAATGCTTTGGTAACGAATTATATTGTTGCCAAATCAAAATTTGACATTCTTTTTGTGTACTAGACTAGATCAATGTCCCCATAGCAAATAGTGGCAAAAATCTAAAAAATTAAAATATTTTTAATTTAATAAAATTATCCACTACATAATCATTCATTATCTTTACAATTAACCATCTAAAGCTACCACAGTTCTTTAATCAAAGTATATATCTACATATATAGAGAGAGTGCACTTCATAATTTCATCCCTTGTCTTCCATAAACGTAGCACAAAAATTTGATACCCAATATTATAAGGCAGGTCGTAGAAGCAGTCATCCTGCACATTTAAAAATAATAGCAAGTCAGAAAAATGAAGCACATAGGTCACCAGAGGCACTTAGTGCCAAAATCAATACACAAAGACAATAGAGTTGCTACGTGGTACAATGTCAAGGCTTGGCTCCTATTTCATAATACTTTAGAATACCACCAATTTCTTGTTTAATTTGAGTGACTAAACAATAAATATGGTTGGCACATCAATGCATAATCACTCTACAACCTGGTTATAGCACAAGTTAGAACAAGTACTCCACTTTCCATTGCCAAAAATATTTCTCATCATTGCATTCAATTTAATAAGGGGATGGGTTATCTTCAAAAAACATGCAAAAATACTTGAAACATGATATCTTGTGAAAAGCATTTATGAGCTGAAGATTGAGACTACATACCATACATGTGAATCGTAGCCGTTGTTGCAATTGGATAATCCCCTAGTAAACTATGTGCAAGTGGTCACAAGGAGATCATTATCTTTATAGAAAATTGAACCCATGACTATTGCCTTGAAATCAAATTACCCACTCACTTGATGTCATATCCATGCAATTTCTACATAACTTCAGGAACCATACTGAGAAAAAATATTGTAACATTAGCGAATAACACCTTCAAGTCAACAACCAAATCCATTTGTTACAAATGGTGACAGAAGTAAAAAAGGCGATCTGAATTAACTCTAACATGAAAAGGCTCAAAACATTATCGGCAAGGCTTCTATCAACTTAAGGATCTATTTCCTTCTTGTTGTCTATTCCTGATATCGACTTCACCTGCACTACATCACTCTTTTGTACCTATTTTTGACATAATGTGTATTTTATATTCTGTTTATTAAACCTGCTTTAAAAGAGACACTAGTGTAGTAGTGTTAATACTTAATACTTAGTAATAACATTTTCCATACTCACCTAGAGTACCACTTACTTTTGACATAGTGATGAGCATGGTAATTTCTCAACAAATGCCTTTCCGCATCATTGAAGGTGGCGAAAAAAGGAGCACTGGCAAGAATTTGCAATGAGAAGAAGAAAGTAAATTTTGAGGCCTAACTTAATAAACAATACTACAAGACAACACTTATATTCAAAAAAAAAATAAAAATCCTTGATCTATATTGTAAGACTACGGAATGTTATCTGACTATGTAAAATTGAATAAGAAGCATTTTATAGAGGCGCATTAATGGGTAGAAACCACGGCTTAATCATAAAATATTATGAGCATGATATAAAACCGGATAAGCTTAAATAACATATTGGATTCAATTATATGAATGAAGAATAGGCTTGAGACTCAAAGTATCTTAGGAGTGAAAGGATGAGAACCCGGTGCTAGGAATATTAAGAATTGAACCCAAAATAGCATAGTCAAATGATATTGTCTTAGACTATGTCAATGTCTTTCAAGTCTTGGATAAGCTGCTTGGTAGTGTTAAGGGAGCCACGCCGAAATTATTATATTCATTGGATCCATCAATTTCATCCTGCATTTAAATTATCGGAAAAGATTAGTTTAAAAATATCCACAAAGTAAGGTGCATGGAATTTGGGCTTCGACCTTTTGACCTAAGAATAACTACTGAATACACCATACACTTGGAACTCAAAAACTACATAAATTTTTAAGTGTTTAATCAATAAAGGTCATGATAACAAATACTTGGGCTTTGTGTGGAAATTGGGAAATGCAATTATTGAAAGGAAAGGAAACCGACAAGGAAATAAAATCAAGAAAATTATATGAGATTTATAAAAGTTAATTACTCAACATTTAAAAATAAACTTAAGATTTTCTTTTTCCTCTAGTTTTCCAACTTCCAAACATAGCCTTAGTGAACAAAATCATGCTCAGGTTTGTATTCCATGGTGTTAATTTTCGTTAACAAGTTTAGAACACATGAAATCTGCAATTATCATAGTCAGTTTGGGTTAATTTTGAAAACAAGCTTTGATATGAGATACTTTTTGGTAAAGGGACTCAAAAGTATGTCAATCACAAATTTTCACCTCCCGTGACTCCCCCCCCCCCCAAAAAAAAACACAAAAAAATGAGAGTATTGAGGTGGTGAACTAGGCAATTGAGCTCTACATATTATTATTAGTTGACCACATATTCAATTTTTAATCTATCACTTATCAGCCAAAAGTTTACTTACTAGTTTCTCTTTGAAACACAACAATGTTTTTTGAGTGCTTACAAAGTGAGAATAAATATGTTTCATATCATGATCAATCAACATTGTGTCGTAAATACGTTAATGTATGCATTACACAACAAAGTCTTAAAAATAGTTCAAACTTTTCCCATGTCACCAAAAATGACTACACGTTGTAAAGAGTTTTGACCAAGATATGGAGATGACTTAAACTAGTATATCTGACTCCAAATATATGTACCATTGAGCAATTTATGCCCCAACTTGTAGATATACCGCACAATTATTATGAAATATTTGTAATAGGAATATAAGATGCAAGCAAAATTTCACAATTAATGTAGAAGTCCTCAATACTAAATATCATATGCTAGCGAGAAGATGGCATACATTGAGTTGAGCCACAACTCCTTCAAAAGTCTGGTATGAATGAATCCAGGATCACGCCACCTTATAGTTCGTCTTTGGTGCACTGCATCAATAAATAACTTATAAGATGCAAACAACCAAAGAATTAGTTTCTTGGTCAAATTTCAACCCATTGAGTAACCAATTGTGACTCACAAATAATGCTCAAAACCTCCAAAACATTATTCTCATGTTTGATGGGTATGTAGTAGATTTAAAATAAAGCATATTTGCCATAATAGAATAAATCTTTCATAATCCCCCAACTTCAAAGTTCAAAGTATTACTTACATACTATGTAAAAGAAGCATTGAAACCCAGAAAACATCGTTGAAGAAAATAAATCACAAATGACCTCATAAAGTCATTATATCTTTGCTATCATGAAAAAAAAAAAAAAAAAACTCAAAGAACAAGTGGCAAGGTGATTATCAACCATTCATTCGAATATGGCATCTAAATTCACAAGTGAAAAAAAATATTCTTTTAATAGAATTCAAATAGAAAGTGCGCTATTATATATCTATCTTCTAACTTGTGTCGAAAACAACTATTAGTAACAAAGGTATCTATCCTATCAGTTTAACGGTCATATTTCCAAAAATAGTTTAATAATCACAGGATATGCAGATTTTGGGGGAGATAACATGGACGATAAACCTACTTTTGCAAACATGGATGAAAACCCAATTTTATCAAACAAAACCGTGTCAACGGGTTTTCCTAACATAAAAATTTTGTTGAACATCAAATTTTGGAATGGGTAGCAAACTTTTGGGATCGAAAAGATAGAAAGCGGTCCAAAAACACGAGGAATAGAAGGAGGGAATCGGGTATACTCACAGAGATGGTTTTTACTGGTTTGAAGATCGTCGTTTTATCTACATAGATAAGGCGCCCAAATCTGCAGCAATCTTTTGAAGATTTCGATTGAGGAGTCGTGTGACGCCCCCAAAATTATGCATACATCACCCATCTTGGGTAGTCAGATACATGGTACAGAATTTAAATACAACTTACTAATATAAGCTGTAGGTATACGATAAGATATAAAGCGTGAGTTTGAATACAAATATTGTCTACTAGATATTATACAAACTCAAAAGGAGTCCTCATTACAATTATTATCACACTATTTCACGAATAGTGAGGACTACTAATGCTATCCTGCGGACCATTACTCAGTTCCAGGACTCGTCCCAGCTATATTCTCATTTCACGAAGAGAACGGTGAAAGAAAGGGTGAGCTCAACTAGCTCGAAGAAATATTATGACTAAGATAATGCGAATAAATTATCATTAGCCTACAACAAAGATGTTAAAGCGATAAAATATAATGAACATCAAGTTTAACTACGGTGGAACCAAAGAATCCATTAAAAGAGTCAAGTAGAAAATAAAATCTACTATCTTTTATGATTTAAAAGGTTTTTCATTCTTTGTTATAAATTTGAGACTAAACTTTAACAAATATTCCACATCATCGAATCACCCCCGCACTATGGCCGAGGATATTCTTTAGTATCACGACCACAATTATTCATTTTTTATGGGCCGAGAATAGTTGTGTATTCATTAATGGTCATGATCATGCCAACAATCGTCCATCAATGCACTACTGACTCTCACGAGGATTTTTACCACATCATTTGTAACATTACGGTCATGATTACAAGAATAGTCTCTGGTCATAATCATACCAAGTCCATCTATGCACTACAGGCCACAGATGACTTTCAACATAATATAAACATGAGGATGATGACAATGATATAAGAATTCAATAAAACAAGTTCAAGAATTAATTTATCTAGGAACCAATAAGATCCAAACTGTCAACATGATACTGCTTTGTAGAGTAAAAATTCAAGAATACCGAGAAGAATATTTCCATGAAAGGATACTAGATGAAGCACAAATATCAAGAATATTCCACTAATTTTATGGAGTATAGAAGTCAAAGTTTTAACCAACTGGGTATAATAAAGAATGGAATAACAAAAGAAATCACCATGAATGCGATAGACCGCTTGCAGGTGAGTTATTCAACAGAATAATAAATAACGGAACCGGTCGGCGTAGAAAGCGCATGCAGACGGGATATTCAGCGAATAATAATAAAGAATGGAACCGGTCCGGCGTAAAACACACAGCATGGGATGTTCCAAGCAGAATAATAATAAAGAATGGAACCAGTCCCACAGTAAAACACACAGATAGGATGTTCCAATGAGAATAATAATAAAGAGCGGAACCAGTCCGGTGTAAAACACTGAGACGGGATATTCCAATGAGAATAATAATAAAGAGCGGAACAGTCGGTGTAAAACACACAAATAGGATGTTCCAATGAAGAATAATAGAAGAATGTCACCAAGTATAGGGTACACCACGTATACAGGTTATTCCAACAGAATAATAAGCAATGGAATAACAACAGTTCTCTTCATTAATAAGAAAGAATAACACCCCTTACGGGTATAACAAATAATATTCCCTACCATAGAAGAACTGAATATTGGAAAAGTGAAGTAGCAGAATACTTTTCTTCTTTCTCTCTATAGTTTCTCTCTTTAGAGTTTCAGTGAATTAAGTAAGAAATAATGAAGGAATGAGCTTTCTATTTATATAGAAAAGCGAGGGTGGCTCTTGGTCTTAACGAAGGGTCAAAATGACTCTTGGTAATATTGAAGAGACAACTACTATTTGCGAAGGGGCAATTAACCCTTGGAACACCGAAGAGGCAGTTAACTCTTGGTAATATTGAAGGGACAACTACTATTTGCGAAGGGGTAATTACTATTAACGAAAGTAATTACTATTGATGAAGGTAATTACTATTGACGAAGATAATTACTATTGACGAAAGTAATTACTATTGACGAAGGTAAATACTATTGACGAAGAGACTCTTAGATGATGACATATGGGCCCCCCATAAAATAATCAAACTTACCACAAACGTCTCATAACAGACTCTTTATATACATCAAGGATTGAATTACCACAAATCATTTTATTTTTAATCAACACATTTTTAATCTTTCAACAATTATTAATCATTTATAACTTGTCGTCTCAATTAATAATATAATATATTATCTGAGATGATCTTTGTGACAATAATTGAATCAATAATATAAGAGATATGATCAAAGAAATTCTTGTAGTAATAATTGAGTATAGCTAAGTGACTTCTCACGTAAGCATCAATAATCAATCTGCAGTGTCTACTCTTATCAACCACGCGTATTTCGTACTTTTACCACCGGATAGTTCAACAGTTTTAACGGTAACACCTCCGCCATTATTTTTATAGAAAGATAATTTTGTCGTTTTCTAATTACGACCATACTTCCGTTGTGGGGTCCACCAATGATTGAGCCGTCGTACGAATATTTCTCGACAAAAAGAATATTCCTCGACCAAACGAATATTTTATAACAACTTGCTTACTTTGCAAAATTTATAAATATTACCCACAACTATAACATTATATCAAATTTATTCCATAATATTAAAAAATAATATTTATAGAAAAATTCATCTTTATTTATAAAAGCTGGGGTCTTACAACCTCCCCTTCTTATGAAATTTTGCCCTCGAAATTAGGTGTACGACACGGTATGTCGAAGAGGTAAGGATACCTTGATTTCATTTGATTCTAACTCCCAAGTCATTTCCTCAACATCGTGGTTCCTCCACAAAACTTTGACTTGAGGTATAACCTTGGAGCGTAGAATATGTTCCTTCTTATCCAAAATTTGAACAGGAACCTCTTCATACGCCAAATCTTCCGCTTATTTCGTAGGTTCTAACTAAATAATATGGTTCGGGTCTTTCACATATTTACGTAACATGGATATGTGAAAACGTTATGAACACGAGACATATTTGGCGGAAATGAGTCTATTGGCCACAGTTCCTACTCGATCGAGGATTAAAATGGACCAGATGAATCGAGGATTGAGTTTTCCTCTCTTTCCAAATCTTGTAACTCCTTTCCATGGAGCAACTCTTAACAACATATGATCTCCTATATCGAATTCCACATCCTTTCGATGAAGATCAAGATAACTCTTTTGTCGATTTTGTTAGGTTTTTATACGTTTGTCGGATCGTTTGAATCTTTTAAAAGTAGTCATACGTACCAACTCCGGTCCCAACAACGTTGCTTCACCCACCTCATCCCAAAGATCTTTGGAGAATGACACTTTCTTCCATACAACGCTTGAATGGAGCCATGCTAATACTTGCTTGATAACTATTGTTGTAGGGAAAACTCCACCAATGGTAAGAACTTGTCCCAACTTCCCTTGAAATCAAGGACACGAGTCTTAATAGATCTTGAGAGTTTGAATAGTCCTCTCCATTGTCCGTCCGTCTCGAGGATAATATGCCGAGCTAAATCGTAAGTCTGTGCCATAGCTTTTTGCAAACTAACCCAAAATTGTGAAGTGAATCTTGGGTCTCGATCGGAAACTATGGATCTTAGGCATACCATGCGATCTTACAATCTCGTTTATGTACATACGAGCAAGGCGTTCAAGTGTATAAGTTTCAGTATCGCAGAAGAAATGAGCGGACTTGGTCAATCTATCAACAATGACCCAAATCGCATCAATGCCTTGAGAAACCTTAGGAAGACCCGTGCGAAATCCATGGTAATGTGCTCCCACTTCCATTACGGAATTTCAAGTGGTTGCAATGGACCTTTTGATACTTGATTCTCGCTTTAAATCGTTGACAAGTTAGACACCTTGAGATAAACAACGCTATCTCTCTCTTCATATTGCTCCACCAAAATGTATGGCGAATATCATGATACATTTGGTACTCCCGAGATGGATTGCAAATGGTGTGTTGTGCGCCTCCATCATGATATTATACTTTAAATCGAGGTCGTTAGGAACACAAAGTGCGGAGTTGACTCAAGTATTCCTTCTTCATCGATTCTTACTTGGCATAGCACCTTCTTGCACTTTCTCTCTCATACGATCGGCTCAGTGTCGTAGCTTGAGCAGCTTTAACTTTATCGATTAAAGTCGGTTCTACTCGTATACTCGCTATCATCACATGCGTCCCTGGAGTCTTTAACTCTATCTCCATCCTTTGCAAGTCACAAGAAATGGGCCTTTACGTTGACAATAACGCACTTTTCGACTTGCATATGATCTTCTACTCAATGCGTCACCTACCACGTTCGCTTTTCGAGGATGGTATTGGATGGTATGATCATAATCTTTCAACAGATTCAAGCCAATGTCGTTGTCGCATGTTGAGTTCCTTTTGAGTGAAGAAATATTTGAGGCTTTTATGATCCAGTAAAGATCTCCACTTTCTCCCCATACAAGTAATGCCTCCAAATTTTAAGTGTGAAGACAACAATTTGCCAACTCTAGATCATGAGTAGGATAATTCCTCTCATATTCTTTGAGTTGTCATGAGGCATAGGCTATAACTTTTCCATGTTGCATGAGAACACATCCCAACCCTTTGCAGAAGCATCACATTGTAGATGACAAATCCTCCGAGGCGGATGGTATTGCCGAACAGTCTTTGAAATAAGTCTCCTCTTGAGTTCTTGAAAACTCTTCTCACATTCTTCGCTCCAACCGAACTTTGTATCTTTTCGAGTTAGTTGAGTCGATGGAGTAGCGATTCGAGAAAATCCTTCCACGAATCTCTCCGATAATAACCAAATTAAACCGAGAAAGCTTCGTTACTTGATCATTGATTTAGGTTGTTCCGACTTTGAATAGCTTGATCTTTCTTTGGGTGTCAGATATTCCATGACTTGATACCACGTGCCCAAGGAATGCTACTTCTTCAAGCCGAACTCGCATTTCTTCAACTTGGCATAAAGCTTATATTCACGAAGCTTTTGGAGTGTCACCTCAAGTGTTGCTCATGATCTTCACGGTTTTGGAATAAATAAGGATGTCATCAATAAAGATGACCACAAAGTGATCTAAATATTCCTTGAATACTCGGTTCATCATATCCATGAAGGCGGCGGGAGCATTAGTCAATCCAAAGGACATGACTAGGAATTCATAATGCCCGCATCGGGAGTTCGAAAGCCGTCTTTGGAATGTCGGTGGTTCTAATCTTCAATTGGTGATATCCAAACGAAGATCAATCTTTGAAAAGAATTTGGCTCCTTGTTATTTGGTCAAACAGATCATCAATACGTGGCAATGGATACCTATTTTTGATGGTGACATGATTCAACTCCCGATAATCAATACAAAGTCGCATACCCCAATGAGAAGTATTAGGACGAATAAAGCCAATGTCTAACAATTCCTGCAGTTGGGTCTTTAACTCCTGAAGTTCAATAGGAGCCATTCGATATGGGGCTTTGGAAATGGGTTTTGTACCGGGTTCAAAGTCGATACAAAATTCAATTTCACGCTCTGGGGTAGGCCGGGAAGTTCTTGAAATCGTCGGGAAATTTATTAACAATAGAAATATCGTTCAAAAGCGGCGTATTTTTGTTTAAATCGTGACATGAGCTAAGAAAGCTTAACATCCGTTTTTCAATAAAGCGAATAGCTTTATGGCTTGAGATGACCGTGATTGATTTTAATGGTTTGGTCGTTTGAATTCGATAATAGGTTGATTTGGAATATGAAAGCTAACAACCTTACGAAAACAATCAATTTTTTCATGATAAGTAGTTAACCAATCAATCCCTAGAATCACGTCAAATGCAAGTATTTTTAATGAAATAAGATCGACAGGTAATGTGAGGGTACCTATTTGAACCAAACAAGACTTATAAGCGATGGATGTAATGAAGGTTTCTCCCAACGGAGTTTCCACGAGATAAGTCAAAGTCTAATTTCTCCGGAGTCAAATTTAATCGATGAGCGCAAGTAGGAGAAATAAAAGAATGGGTAGAACCGGTATCAAATAAAGTATAGACTTCATTAGTGTTTATGATAAGCTTACCCGTGATGACCTCATTCGGGTTCCTTGCTCTCTGGAGGTCACAACAAACGCTCTCCTCAGACTCTAGGTTTTGACTTTTTCTAGGGCGACCTTTGGTGCCTCCATCCTGGCTGATTTTTCTTGATGTAAATGACAAAATCAAGCTAAGTGACCTTCTCTTCCACAATTATAACGTGCTTTGGACGACATGACGCAGTTCGGACTGATGTGTCCCTCTCAACCGCATTTGAAGCATATGATAGGTGGTCTTTCTCCTTCCTTAACAACAATTCTTTGGTCTTTGGCGTCTTTCCATCATTGTTGAATCTCCTTTTCTTGAAATGTCCATTCTTATTATTTTAGCCACGATTACCACCATCAAGTCGTTACCATATCTCGCTTGTTGATTCCTCACGCTTGTTGTCACCGCCCGATGACTACTCTCATTGGTATTATAATTTTACATTTGCTCTCTTTTAGTTGCGTTAACTCGTTATCGCGCTCCACTAATCGAGCCCTATTTACAACATCGAATACAAACACGGTTTATGAGAAATAAGATGTTGGCGTATCTCGACTTCAAACCTCTTAAAAACATTCGCGCCATTCTCTCTTTATTATCCACCAAGTGGGACACAAACCGTGATAACTGCGCAAATTTTGCCTCATATTGCGACACGGTCATATTGTTTTGTTCCAACTTGATAAACTCCACCTCCTTCATGTGGCAAATACTTTCAGGAAAGTATTTTTCGTTGAAACGACTCTGGAACATCTCCCAAGATATCTTGAAGATAGCGAGGTTGAGTCGTTTCTACCGATTCCCACCGATGAATGCCTCTCCGCCATGAACATAAAGGCGGTAAAGGGAACCTTTGCTCCTCGGAGCATCCCAAGACATCAAATATCTTGGTAATCTGCTTTATCCATGCTTCCGCGAAGTGGTTTTGTTACATCCCTTAAACTCCCGGTGGTCCCGGCTCCTTGAATTGTTTAGCGGTGACCGCCGAGAGTTTTTCGTGTTTCCACCTACGTTTTGGACAGAGTCGCTCTCACCTCATTGTTGCATGAATTGCATAAAGCCTCTCGAAAATTTGATCATTCATCATTTGGTCGGTGTTGTTGTTTGCATGAGGACTGTCGCCTTCGACGATGCACATTATCCCGATTATTGATATGTGGTGAATCAACGATCGCTTTGTGCTCCATTGCTATTCTCAACATTCTCGGATGTCATTTTGAGACATCGCCACAAAACAAAAGGTTAATTGACATGTAACAAATTATCCCTATATTTACGTGACCAATAAAATAGCACATAAACTTAGGTAGGTCATACTAGCGAAGGTATCCCGTCTCTCCCTCCTAGTACTATTCTCACATCTTAGCGGGATCATATCCTAAGCTACGATACTAACCTGTGGCGCCCCCAAAATTAGGTATACATCACCCATCTTGGGTAGTCGGATACATGGTATGTAATTTAAATACAACTTAATAATATAACCTGTGTGTACAATACGACATAAAGCGTGAGTTTGAATACAAATATTGTCTACTAGATATTATACAAACTCGAAAGGAGTCCTCATTACAATTATTATCACTTTATTTCACAAAATAGTGAGGACTACTAATGCTATCCTCTCGGACCATTACTCCGTTCCCGACTCGTCCCCGCCTATATTCTCATTTCACAGAAGAGAACGGTGAAAGAAAGGGTGAGCTCAACTAGCTCAAGAAGAAATATTATGACTAAGATAATGCGAGAATAAATTATCATTAGCCAACAACAAGTGTTAAGCGATAAAATATAATGAACATCAAGTTTAACTACTGGTGAACCAAAGAATCCATTAAAAAGAGTCAGTAGAAAATAAAATCTACTATCTTTTATGATTTAAAAGGTTTTTCATCATCATTATATAGGCGAGACTCGACTTTAATAAATATTCCACATCATCGAATCACCCCAAAGACTACTGCCAAGGATATTACAGTAGTATCACGACCACAATTATTCATGCACTACGGGCCAAGAATAGTTTTGTATTCATTAATGGTCATGATCATGCCAACAACTGTCCATCAATACACTACGGCCACTGAGGATTTTTACCACATCATTTGTAACATTACGGTCATGATTACACCGAATAGTCTCTCGGTCATAATCATACCAAGTCCATCTATGCACTACGGGCCCACAGATGACTTTCAACATAATATAAACATGAGGATGATGACAATGATATAAGAATTCAATAAAACAAGTTCAAGAATTAATTTATCTAGGAACCAATAACATCAAACTCACAATCGACATGATCTTGCTTTGTAGAGTAAAAATTCAAGAATCTGAGAAGAATATTTCCATGAAAGGATCTTTGGATGAAGCGCAAATATCAAGAATATTCCACTAATTTCATGGAGTATAGAAGTCAAAGTTTTAACCAATGGGTATAATAAAGAATGGAATAACAAAAGAAATCACCATGCATGCGATAGGCCGCATGCGAAGTTATTCAACAGAATAATAAATAACGGAACCAAGTCCGGCGTAAAATGCATGGAACCGGTCGGCGTAAAACACATGGAACGAGGGTCTAACGAATAATAATAATAAAGAATGGAACCAGTGCAGCGAGCACGGGATATTCTAATGAATAATAATAAAGAATGGAACCGGTCCGTGTTGTAAAACACATGACGGGATATTCCAGCAGAATAATAATAAAAGCGGAACCGGTCAGGTGTAAAACACTGAGATAGGATGTTCCAATGAATAATAGAAGAATGTCACCAAGTATAGGGTAAACCACGTATACAGGTTATTCCAACAGAATAATAAGCAATGGAATAACAACAGTTCTCTTCATTAATAAGAGAGAATAACACCCCTTACAGGTACAACAAATAATATTCCCTACCTTAGAAGAACTGAATATTGGAAATGTGAAGTAGCAGAATACTTTTCTTCTTTCTCTCTATAGTTTCTCTCTTTAGAGTTTCAGTGAATTCGTAAGAAATAATGAAGGAATGAGCTTTCTATTTATAGAAAAATTGAGGGTGGCTCTTGGTCTTAACAAAGGGTCAAAATGACTCTTGGTAATATTGAAGAGACAACTACTATTTGCGAAGGGGTAATTAACCCTTGGAACACCGAAGAGGCAGTTAACTCTTGGTAATATTGAAGGGACAACTACTATTTGCGAATGGGTAATTACTATTGACGAAGGTAATTACTATTGACGAAGATAATTACTATTGACAAAAGTAATTACTATTGACGAAGATAATTACTATTGACGAAAGTAATTACTATTGACGAAGGTAAATTCTATTGACGAAGAGACTCTTAGATGATGACATATGGGCCCCCCCATAAAATAATCAAACTTACCACAAACGTCTCATAACAGACTCTTTATATACATCAAGGATTGAATTACCACAAATCATTTTATTTTTAATCAACACATTTTTAATCTTTCAACAATTATTAATCATTTATAACTTGTCGTCTCAATTAATAATATAACATATTATACTGAGATGATCTTGTGACAATAATTGAATCAATAATATAAGAGATATGATCGCAATTATTGTAGCAATAATTGAGTATAGCTAAGTGACTTCTCACGTAAGCATCAATAATCAATACCGTGTCTACTCTTATGCAACCACGCCAGACATCTTTGTACTTTACCACCGGGTAGTTCAGCAGTTTTAACGGTAACACCTCCGCCGTTATTTTTATAGAAAGATAATTTTGTCGTTTTCTAACTATGACCATACTTCCGTTGTGGGGTCCACCAATGATTGAGTCGTCGTACGAATATTCCCCAACAAAAAAATATTCCCTGAGCAAACGAATATTTTATAACAACTTGCTTACTTTGCAAAATTTATAAATATTACCCACAACTATAACATTATATCAAATTTATTCCATAATATTAAAAAATAATATTTATAGAAAAATTCATCTTTATTTATAAAAGCTGGGGTCTTACACGTCGCTTCTCCCTTGGTTCTGCGATTACTTCCAGTTCCTCATGTCTCACCGGTTGTCGCCTGGTTTTAAAGGTGTAACCACCTCTAGTTTTTGCCATATAGTTACGGAAGCAAAGATGGCGGCAGCAAATGGAAGTAAACCTTAGGTTTGTGGGAGAAGAAGCGAGATAGAAAGTACAGAGAGGAATAGGAGATGAATGGGAGTGAATTTGAGGGTGAAATTAGTAAAGTCACCAACAGGGAAAAATTAGGAGGATAGCGACGCTATAGGATCAGTTGCCACTTTCTCCCACCTTCTCTGCCGCTCCATGGGAATCAAAAGAACTGATTTTGAATCAATCACTAACTGTGACAGAAAAAAAAATAAATGGACGAAAAATTTAAGTTTTCTTTCTAATTCTTATGTTTCTGAGTTTTTTAATAAACGGAAAAGAAAAGAAATGGATAGAAAACTTGGCCACTTTTTCTGCCAAAGTTTTTCGTCCAAAATTGGCATGATTTGGACGGAAAAGAAATTAGAATAAGTAATATTTTTATAATTCCCATATTATCCTCAACTTTTAATATAATAAATCTTAAATTACAACTCATATCCTCAATTTTAAATTTTCTATCATTTTCCATTAAAAACTCAGAAACAACCCAAAGGAAAACTTTAAGTTTTCTATTCTTTTCTTTTCTGTTCTAATTTAAGTTTTCTATTCTTTTCTTTTCTGTTCAAAACTCGGAAATAGAGTGTAAAGGCCTCTTCAAAATTAAGTTTCTAAAGTCAGATCCCTAAATTTTTGGAACAATTACATATTATAGTACATTTATAAAAGTAATTACAAAAATCATACACTCATAAAATAATTATAAAAATATGACATTTCATCATATATATTTATAATACTAATATAATTAGGAGTCCTTAATTTAAGGGGATAAATATTAATGGGCTGACATGGCAAAATGTTATTTTTTTTGAAACGCGTGATAACCGCCTATCATTTGTCTGGGACTCTACAGTTACCAAACCCTTATGCATGCTGAAACCCTTTCTCTCCTCTGTCGCGACTAAACTCGTAATCGGAGTTAAAAAAGCTTATTTCCGACGATTGTTCTTCATCTCTGTTCGTGCGTTCTTCATCTCTATCATATTTGTTTAGTTGTTCGCCATATTCGTTTAGTTGTTCGTCATTGTCGTTGTTACTCGTTATCGCTGTTGCAGTCTGGTTCAGTTACTCCATGTTACTCGTTATCGTTGTTACTCGTTATCGCGGTTGCAGTATGGTTCATTGTCGTTGTTACTCGTTATTCTTCTCCATTGATCGAATCTGGTGTTTATTATTGCTTCAAGTGAGTATTTTCTTAATAATTTAATGTATTATATATTAAAGTAGTTTACTAACAAAATGGAGTATTCATTGTTTTGGTTTGTGTTGTTTTTATGTTTTGTATAAAATGGTTGATACAAGGAAGAAGGATGGAAAGAGGAAAAGGATCGTGGAGGGTGATTCTGTTAAGAACTTGAAGAAGTTTGTTGTAGAGAGCAAGGGGAAGGGAAAGGGGAAGGGGAAGGGAAATGGGAAGGATGTAGGTAATAAATCGAGTAAGAATGAGAGTAGTTTGGTGATACATAGTGATATCAAACATTCCGAAGTGCAATTAGATTCTGATTTTGATGTCCCAGTTAAGAATGAAGCTCAAGTGCTTATCCAGAAGATAATTCTAACTCAAAGAATTTTAAAGGTGTGTTAATTTAAATGTTGTTATTGTTACGATCATATAAATGTTTGGTGTTAGATTTTGGTATGTTATACTGGTTATTGGGCAACATTATTATGTCTAATGTTGTTTTGGTTACTGTCTAATGATGTTTTGGTAACCGTCTAATGCTGTGTTGGTTACTGTCGAAGATTATATTGGTTACTGTATAATGCTTAATTGGTTACTGACTAATTACTGTTTTGGTTACTGCATAATATTAATGATTAATGCTTGATAACCACATGATTGGTAACCAATGCATTAGATAGTAACCACCATGTTGCATGAAGGTAACCAAAATAGCATAAATCAGTAAATAATTTATATTGGTTACCTTCATGCAACATACTGGTTACTGTCTTATGATGTCTTGGTTACTGTCTAATGATGTCTTGGTTACTGTCTTATGATGTCTTGGTTACTGTGTAATGATGTCTTGGTTACTGTCTTATGATGTCTTGGTTACTGTCTAACCAATATATTGTCTAAAGTCAGTATTAGTTCTTGTGCTGACATTGTATTAGTTCTTTTGTATAATGTTGAATGGTTTACTGACTAATGCTGTTTTGGTTACTGCATAATATTTCTGACTAATGATTGGTAACCACATGGTTGGTAACCAATGTATTAGACAGTAACCAGCATGTTGCATGAAGGTAACCAAGACAGCATCAATCAGTAACCAATTTACATTGGTTACCTTTTTGCAACATGTTGTTTACTGTATAATGCTGTCTCGGTTACTGTCTAATGCTTTATTGGTTTCTGTCTAACCATTATATTATGTAATGTTGTCTTGGTTACTTTCTAATTCTGAATTTTTTTACTGATTAATGATGTATTGGTTATTGTCTAATGCTATATTGGTTACTTGTCTATGTTGTTTTGGTTACTATCATATGACTGGTTGGTTAACTTTGTAAATCTGATTTTGTTTACTTGCAGTTATGGGATCTTTACTATGAGGAAATCAACAGAAAATTCACGGGAAAAGTTATATATTGGTGCGACATGGAAGTCCCCAGCATTATTGCAAATAAATTGAATCAGAGTCAGCTGGATAAGTTTAAGGCAACATGTTTTGGGAATTTTCTGGAGTTTGGTGAGCACCAAATGTATTCCCAGATTATTCACCACGCTCTTGTGAGGGAGGTGCACCAGAGGGATGACGGTGAAATGTGGTTTTTGTTCGGGGAGAAAAGGGTCAGGTTCGGTTTGCCTGAGTTTTGTCTAATATCTGGGTTGAGATGGAAAGGTGAGGATGATATAACTCCATATAAAGGTATGGAGAATATGCTTATTAGTAAGTTTTTTGGTGACGAAGCTGTGACACGTAGTAATATAGGTAGGGTATATAGGAAAGCAGTTTTTGATGATGATGATGAGGCTGTTAAGATGTCAATGATTTTTTTGGTCTTTAATTTCATTATGTGCACAGTTTCTGAAAATTACGTTGATGGGGCAATGGTTAATTTTTTGTGTTATGGTGATGTTAGTAGTTTTCCTTGGGGGAAAGTCGCTTTTGAGATGACAAAGTACTCTTTGTCTAATGCTTTGAAGGGGCGTTATAGGAAAGGAAAGAATGGTGTTTCAACATACAATTTTTACATGGATCATTACACCAAATTGTACAAGTTGAATGGGCTTCCTTATGTATTCTAATTTTTATGTTTGAAACTATTCTGACATTCAAAAATCGGGGTATATGCAATGACGAGCATCCGTCAGATGTCCGTTTATTCAGATGGAAGGAGTTAATGAAGCCGCTTTCAAATGACAAGTTAAATGAATTAGTTTTTTGTCCCGGACAGGTATGTTGTTTTACCTTTAGTTATATACCTGATAAATGAAAATATTATGTGAAGTTTACTATCAACAAAGTAGTTAATTACCTTTATATACACGTTTGGTTACTGATTATTTTATATGCATGTTAATAATAACAATGTTTTTGGTTACTTGAATATTCACATCTGATTCATCGATTAGATTACATTCAGGTTACTAATAACAATGTTGTTGGTTACCCGAATATACACATTTGGTTACCTTTATACATTTAGTTGGTTACTACTTATTATACATTTGGTTACCTGAGAATTTTGAATATTTTTTAAAAAATTTATAAATTGATTTAAGGTTCAAAATTAGAATCTAGACAGAAAATAAGTGTATGCGTTTGATATTTTTAAGATAGAATTTTGAGGATTTCAAAATTTTGTGAATGATTTAGATGAATTATTCATGATTAAGTGTATACGTGAATAAGTTCTGTGTATAAGTGTGCATGATGTGGTTAAGGGTCAAGGTTTGACCAGATAAACGATATCTGTAACAAACCCTAAGTATATATTAAGAACATCAACGTTCGGTTAGAAAACCCTAGCGTTTAACAAGAAACCCTAGAAACCGGTTCTGGAAACCCTAATTTCAGTAATGGGAATCCGAAACCCTAATTCAGAAATTGAAACCCTAATCTGGGAACTTAAATGATTATTATATTGCTCAAGTGCTATTAATTAAAATATTAATTAGGGTAAAGCTTAATTAATTAGCAAACCCTAATTTCACCTTTTGAAAACCCTAATTTCTGGGTTAGAAACCCTAATTTGTAAATAGGGAAAAACCTAAGTGTTAATTAAATACTTTTAATGTTAATTAGGAAATAATAATCCTAATTCTCAAAGTTAAGTAATTTGAAAACCCTAATCTAATTACGAAATCTAATTTCTATTTTAGAAAATTAATTTTCTATCAGAAACCCTAATTTTGGGTTATAAACCCTAATATGTGATTTTGACCCTAATTACTAAATTAGCAATTTTAATTAGGAAATACTAATCCTAATTATCAATATTTAAAGTATGATTAAGGAATTTTAATATAATTAGAAATTCTAATTATAATTTAGAAATATTAATTTTCTATTTTTAAAACCTAAATTGGAAATTTTAGGAAATTAAATTTGTAAACCCTAAATTTTTCAAACTCTAAACCCTAAATTTTTCTAAACCCTAAACCATAACCAAACCCTAAATCGCAAGGGTTTGGCAAATTGACAAGAATGCCATTAATTTAGTATGCGAAATGACATTTTTGCCCTTTGTTGCATTATTGTGACTTAGCTTGCAAGAATTGATCTAGTGTAGTGGTTGCTCACCAAACCCTAGCCTAGCATGTGACTAATATGACCAGCAATCTCAGCAATCTCAGCAACATACATTACATACAATCTTATATAGATTTAAGAAAGAGAAAAAGGCCACTTTACTCTCATTTTCTCCCAAGCCCATTCTCTCTCTAGAAATTCGGGACTTAGTGTGAGAGAGAGTAAGAATCAAAGCTAGGGTCAGTTCATACCAAGCCAAAGACAAAATCAAAAGTCAGAAATCAATGATCATGCTTGAAAGGTATAAAACCCAAAAATTTTGAAAATCATGTGATCCATGTTGTTTGATGTTAGTTGTTGTTTAAAGTTGTGTATTAGAATGTCATTTGATGATCTGGGTTGTCAAAACTCAGATTCATATCATCTAGATGCTCGAATCTAAAGATTTATCAAATCTGGAAAAGTAGAAAAAAAATGGTCTGACAGTTATATGTCAGGGCCTCTAGATCTTTATGTGTTTATTGTTTGTATGTTTTAAGAATTATAACTTGTAGTATGACATTTTTTCTTTGCTCTGCAAGTGGAATCAGGAGTGGATCGTGTTTAGATTGCCTGTTATGATTGGTCAAACAGCGTTGACCGATCACGGGAGTAAGCTTCTGGGCAACCCAGAACTCAGCACGTTATCTGACAACGTTTTGTCTGGCTCTGATCTTACTTCTTGTTGTTAGTTTTGGCCAGGTTATTGCTTAAAATTGTAGCCTGACATATGGACTACATATATATGCCCTTATATTACTCTGATCCTTAGCATATTGAAAATTAATCGTGGTCAAAACCACGTTGACCAACTGGCTGGATGAAGATTCTGGAAAACCCAGAATCTTCAAGAACAGTCTGGACCCCTACTTTGACCATGCCAGATCGTGAACATTTGATGTTGTTAGGTTTCTTTGGTGATATGGTCGTGTACCCAGACATTAGTAATACAAGATTGAACCTTAATATCACTTAAACATAATACAGAAAGCTATGATTCAAGGCTTCATAGTGGTACCTTCGAACTGCTTGAGTTTCTAGGCAGCCCAGAAACTCAAGAACAGGTCTGACACGTTCTTTTGATGCATAGATCTTCATATCATGATGTTGTATGACTATGTTGTTGATTGTTAATGCTAGAGTTGCAAACCTACTACAACATAAACGTTTAAGAAAGCCCAGAAAGCGTTAGGAACCTAGATCAAATGCTGGTCAAACCTCCAACCTTGTTAACTGACATGAAGGCTCAAGAACACCTCAAGAACACCATTAGCGACGGATTCGTCACCTAAGGCCCCTATAGCGGCACTTAATTTCGGAAATTACTTATTATTATCTGAAAATGATTATTTTAATTAAATAAATTAAAATAAATAGATTTTAATTATTAAAAATACTTAGAAAATTCCAAAAAATTATTTTAAAGTTTGAAAAATAGTTTTTAATTATTTAGAGTATATTTTATAAATATTTAATATTTTTGGAATATAAATGTCATTTAATTTATTTAATTATAATATTAAATAAATGATTTAAAAATATTTTTATTCATGAAAAATCATGCAAAAATAATAATATGTTATAATAAAATATTTTAAGTTATTTTGAGTGACTTTTAATATTTTGTGATGAAATTCATTAATTAATCAATATTAATGATAATTAGTTTATTTAATAACTATATTAAATAAATTAAGGAAAAATGGAATTAATGCTTTATAAATTATATAAAATGATTTAAATGTTATAAAAATATTTTAAGTTATAAACTATAACTTTTGATATTTTGTCATGAAAATATTAATATTTTAATATTAAAAGCAATTATCGGATAATGAATTTAAGTGATTAAAATCATATAAATATGATTTTAAAGTATTAAAATACTTAATGATATTATAAATATATTATAATATTATGACATGTATTTCATTAATATTTGATAATAAATAAATATTAATGAAAAATGAATATTGTGGTATTTAATTTATTTAAATACGTTTTAATGATTGAAAATTCACGATAATTAGTAATAATTATTTAAAAATTATTATGCGACTTAGAAAAATATGTTGACTAATATTAAAATTATCTGAGATAATTTTTAAGTGTTAGGCAGAGTTTAATTGAACTTAGACTCGATAAAAGTCCGACTAGACCGTCGGTATGTCAGCTTTGTGTCGGTTTCAAGTCAAACTGAAATAGTTTGACCTGATACTGAGTCTTATATGTGTTATAAACTGATAGGGTTATGTGTTATGTGTTTAGGTTATTCTGTGTATATCTATATATATATATAATAATATTATATTGTGATGATATTATTCTAATATTGGAGATCTATATTACTAATATTAGGTCTTCGGATAAAGCGATATAAATTGTGTTACGGTAATCAATGGTTCAGGCAAGTTTATTTTTACTTAACTCTACTAAGATTGTTTTATTCGGATAAGCTTATGGTTAATCATTGCTGGTTGCCATGAATTGTACTCTGTACATATTGCATGTATAAGTCAGGTATGAAAGGCTGATCACCTTCATTACCAGTTTGTTCAGATATATTTGTTCATGTATAATACTTGTTCAGTCATAAATTTGTTCCTGCTAGTTCATAATTATATTGTTGAATTATAGCTAGCCAATTATTCAAATCATTTCAATCATGATATATCGTTATATTGTTGAATTTAAACTTGCTGGGCAACTTTCATGCTCACCCTTGCTATATCATGATAAAACATTGTAGATTAAGGCGAATGCAAGGAAATGTCCAAGACAGTTCCAACTTTAGTAGTCGCGTGCAGTTAGATTTGTTTTATATGATATTAAAGTTGTTATATGTTAAAAAAGTTATGAATTATGTATAAGTTAAGGTTACTCGACCTTGGGGATTATGTATAAGTTTAATGTATAAATAATTTATGTTTATATCTTTCGCAAATAGTAATAGTTGTATAGAATGATTGAACCGAATTCGCGGTGATTCGGGACCTCGGATTCGGGGCCGTCACAATTACCCTCAATTGTTTGTGTAATTTTTTTTTTATTTTATTTTAGCGAGATTCTGGGGACAGAATCCTTATAAGGGGGAGAGAGTGTAATGCCCCGGAAAATCGAACCTTTTGTAAATACTTTAATAATGAATAAAATAATATTATTTGTTATTATTATGTGTTGGTCAAATGAATGTCGTTCTATAACTTAGAAACGTCGGAGCGTCGTAGTATTTTAACTACGTGAAGGAATTAAAGTGTTTGAATTTCCAAGACAAAAATAAAAGCTTTTCGAGAAATTTTTCCAAAAAACACTATTCATCATTTTCTACTCGGGAATTATTTTTGAACTTCCGAGAAATACGTAACGTTATAATATCGAGGTGAGATGGATTATGTAATAATAATCTAAGTATGGAAAACATAATATTTCTCACGGGGACTTAAAATTAAGAACATTAAGGATTAAAGTCTAATGAAATAAACTTGTGGAATTTTGTATGAAGTGCAAGTCCACTAAGCTTTAAGGGGCAAGCCCAAGTTGTAAGAAAGTTTAGGCCAAGAGTTGGTTAATATAAAGCCCAAACTAAATTAATGCAAGCCCAAAGATACGTTAAGTAATTTATAATCCAAGCCCAAGCTAGGATCCATTGGGTTGTAGTGACCCATGGGGAAACCCATGTTAATGGGGTTAATCTTGGTGACCAAGATATTTGAGTAATGACCAAGATATAAGTCTAATGATCAAGTAAAGGATAAGTGTTGTGATTAGCAAGTAATGAATAGTAAGGAGGTGACTTTAGGAGGTGGGATGGCATAATGACTAAACTACCATAACCTTGTGTTTTCTATAAATAGAAGGAGCTTGCTAGTCATTTGATACTTGTTCAAAACACCAACAACTTCCACTACAAAACAACTTAAGTGTTAGAGAGAATAAGCACTTATAAGTCAAATCATCCTTTGTTAGATTTTCAAGACGAAGGAAGCTAGTCACCTAAGGTAATGATCTTGTGATCTTATATCTTCCATCTCTACCATTGTAGGGTAATAAGAGAAGTGTAACTTAATGAACATGTATGCTAAGAACACTTAAGAAATGGTTGATTAACGGACTTAAGCCGTATAAGTCATGAATAAGAAATTTGAACCTAAATAAATTATGAACTTAGGATGAACTTGTCATATGTTTACTTTAAGAAGTTAGTATGATTGATAAGATGTAAGAATGTTGTTAAAGGACTTAAATCACTAATAAGTCTTAAGGGATGAAATCGTGTAGGTTATAATTTGTTAAGTTATGAACTTATGAAGAATAAGCCATAACCTAATTTAAAGATAAGTTATTGTAATATGTAGGTTGAGATGTCTAGTTAATGAATTGGATCCATTTGGAATGATGAACAAATCACTAGTAACGAAGTTTTGTCAGAATTCACACGATTGAACGATAATCGTCGAATTCGTGAAATTCTCGGAATGGAAGTCGAATTTTGTTTTTGAACTCGGAAACGTTAGTTTTCGATGGAGGCAAGTCGTATTTGGCATTATAGAGTTGCGGACTAAAAAATGACCAGATTCTGACTTAGAACAAAGAAACGAGCGTTGAACGTTTATGAACGTTTATCGTTTTGTTAAAAATGGACTAATATGTGAATTTTTAGTTAACGAAGTCAAATAGATGAAATCCTTGCATGAACACGTAGAGTATATAATTTGTGAACTGTAGGCTTTTGAATGAGCCAATTCGGACTTATAACGAAGAAGTGAGCTTGGGAGTTTCACAAAAATAAAAGTCTGTCAAAATTTGTTTGGTGCATGAGCAATTTGTTGGCTGTATTTCAAGGCCAAAAAGGTGGCGCCGTAGTGCCAATCATGGCCGGATGATGCTATGATCTACTGGAGTTTGGCGCCGCAGCGGGGACGTAACAAAGGGGAGTCGAGCCGCAACGCCGAGTTCGGGTCTTAGGCATCTGGAGTATTACTTAATGCAGCAATGCAAAAGTAAGTTGGCAGTAGCATAGCCAGATCTTAGGTTCTAGACAATGAAGAAAGTTTGCAATTAGAGCATGAAGGATAACTGATGAGCAAAGAACTAAAGCTTAATTATAACATTGTTAAGACATGTTTAAACCTTAAGTATGATCACTTAGGGTTGAAGTAACTCAATTGCATATGAACGAAAGAACAACATAACGGAAAGCTGGAACCAATAAATAACAAATCTAATACATAATTAGATTGAAAAAAGGGTCAGATTCTTTAGGAACCATGTATGTTGTTCATGACCTAATGTGTTATGTGATGTTATTATCTACTGTAGAGACTTAAAGACTTAAAGTGCACGTATTATAACTGTAGCAGATGCTAAACGCAAGTATTCTAACCCTTAATCCAGTTTAATCTAGACAAGCTTTGTGATTCATGTATTCTTACGCATGAGTTAATGTTTGATGAAGTCAACGCCAATTCTTTTGGCTAGAGTTACGATATGTTGGATTCTTATAATCTATCAAAGTGTTGTCAAGGATTTACCAAACTAATATTGGTGTGGTTTTCAAAAGGAGACTGAGTATATTAAATTGTTTTGTCGTCAAACGACAGGCACATGAGGTTGCCACAACTTAAACGTATACACGTTTAATGAATGTAGTGTTAATCAACATAGAGTACTATAGGCTGATCACCTAGACGTGCTTGTAAGCTATGCCAGACTTACAGACTTAGTGATGGGATGTCCTTTTTCAAAGTACTTATGAAATGCTCATGGTCTTGGATTGAAATTGATGTTTTACTGAATATTTTTGTTGTAAAACGTTTTAAATGAAAAGAGGTGCTATTTTGAATCATCGATAGTACTTCGTAACTATTGTTCAATTATTGAAGATATATAATTCCTATGTCTCAAGCATGCTATTTTACTAGAATCGTTGTACTTGCTGAGCTAGTTAGGCTCACTCTTGCTTGAACCATATGAATGCAACTAAGATCAAACGGACCGATGGATCCGACAAGGATAAAGGGAAGGCTAAGGCGAACCCGTAGATTACCTATGTAATAGTATATGTTTTGTAATGATAATATTTTATATTATGACAAGAACAATTGTAACGGTTATAAAGAACCTGGAGAATGTTAATATTATTTTGAATATATATAATGTAACACCCGAGAATTTCGATTTTTCAAAGAATTAAATTTTTATTTGATTATGTGGATTAAATGAATTTAATTGAGTTATTATGTGAGTCAGATGTTCGAAGGTCGTTTTATGACCTAGAATATGCAGATATGGTTAGTATTCTGGCTTTGTGCTAGAATAAATGGTTGTGAAGTATCAAGACGAAAACGAAGGTTTTCCGAGAATGTTTGTGTAAAAACACTATTCATCCAATTTCGTTCAGAGCTAGGGTTTTAGATTCTGAGAAACGGGTAATGATAGAATACGATGAAAGTAGGGAATATCCAATAATAATTCCGTTATGACAAACGAAGTTGTCGCCTGCAGACTTAAAAACCTAAGGGTTTGTGAAAGAGGTTTCCGAAAGAGAAATATAATGCGTATAGTCGTTTCGATTATTATACGTATGGAATATGAGTATTATACTAGTATGTATACGAGTATGGTATGAAGAATAGTACGAAGTATAATACAATTATTATATGAATATTATACGAAGAGAATACATGAGTAATACACGTAGAATACGCCTTGTATTATTAGAGTATGAGTTAAGGATTTTATCCAATCCAATTGGACTTGGATTAATATCAAGCCCAATGAATTAAGTATACAAGCCCAAGTTAAGGCCCAATATTAGATTGGTTAAAGCCCAATGTTTATTAAAGTCAAGCCCAATCCAAAGAATTAAATCGTGGGTCGAACCGACGGGTCGTGGGATGGGTAAAACCCATGGGGCAACCCATGGGGATGACCCATGAGCATGGTGGGCTGGCCATTTGGTGCGTAAGGCAAGATTAACACTTAGTTACCAAGTATTTTTCTTGGTGACAAAGTGGTAAATATGTAAGGAGGTGGAGAATTGGACTATTTTTCCCATCATTTGGTTTTCTATATATACAAGGCTTAAGTTGGATTTTTGTTGTTTTAAAAATCTTGTCCAACATATTTGAGAGAGAGAAAAGAGCTAGAAACTTATAATCCTTCTACTTCCAAGCAAACCATTAGACGTTTATCAAGAACGTTAACTACTTCAAAGGTAAATTCTCATAAACCGTAATCTTCATCTTTTTCGATTTCTTTCTCATAGAAGAATCGTAGATGGGTGGAGCATGTTTATTGAGGAGAGATAAGGATGCCTAGTAATGATCAAATCATTGATAGGTCATGACCAAATAGAAATCGTAAGTACGTGAGTTAAAGCAATAAAAAGTCTTGAATGTGAACTTAGTTTTGAATGAATGTTTAAGAATCGATATAGATAAAGAATGTGCCTATTGCTTGGTTAGGATGTAGATATAAAGTCCATGGAGTATTCCATGTGATTTGGATTAGAGAACATTAGTAATGAAGTTATGGCGGATTTTGCGAAAATAGACGTTAAACGTCAAAAACGTATAAAGTCCGGATTAAAGGTTAAAAGTTGCCGTGTGACTTGAAAATGTTGGTTTCCAATGTCAACACGTGAGATAAGGAAATTAAGAGTCATTGGTGAAAGAATCGTCGCATTTCGACTTATAACGAAGAAAACGAGAATTGAACGGACGAAAACATTAAACGAACGCTTAAAAATGAACTCAAAGGTGAATTCTGAGTTAACGGATTTGAAAATGTGAAATTCTTATACAAACACGTAAAGGATGTAATTTGTGACTTGTAGGAATTCGAATGGGTCAATTCGAATATAAAATGAACAAATTAGGAAGCCGGGAGTTTCGTTAAGAAACCAAACTGTTTTGGCCAACTGGTGCATAGGTTCGGCGCCGCAGCGCCAAACCCTGTGTTTTCTACCACGCCGCAACGCCAGTTATGGCCAAGAGAAAATAAAAGAACGGAGACTCGCGTCGCATGAGAGTTTTTATGGACTGGACTCACCGCAAGCTGTCGAGTCCAGAAAAACCTATGGAGAGTGTCTTGCTTGGCGCCACTAGAATGCATAGGATGTTGCGCCATAGCGCCGACAGTAGAAAAGTGTTGACCAAGTTGGTTTTAATTCCATTTTGGACGTTGACTTAATGTAAGACAATGAAGTTACTTAATGTACATTATAAGACTTACCTTAACTCACTTATAAGATGTTAATGTAAGAAGATTTAGTAAGGTTTAATAATAATTAAACGAAGAACATAAAGACGTAATAAATGAACCGTGAATGACGTTCAACGTTGTTAGTTAACAGTAATGATCGAATGTCATCTAAGGATGTAAGAACGTTAATGAAACGTAACGAAGTATAGAAAGTTGAATCGACTTTATTAACGGAGTTAATTCAAATAAAACGTAGAAGAGAAAGAAGTTGGTTAGAACCGTAAAGTTAGTTTGTTTGATAACTAATTACAGTGTGCTATGTGAATGTATCATGTAGATCCTGTAAAGACTGAGAATAGTTGAATTATAAATTCGAAGACGCTTGAAGGCAAGTCTTTCTTAACGCTTGTCTGAGCTTTGTGTTAGCCAAGTTTTTACGTGATGCATGTTATATGATGCATGAATGGTAAATAAGGAAAGAGTCGATGCCTGTTTTATCCTGGCTAGACAAGTATTGGAGAGTTGATTGATTTGTTTACAAGTCTTTCGATATAGAACTGTTAACACTATCCTATGCTAAGTATTTGGTACGGATGTAAAGGTAAGTTTGTTTATGTAAAAACAAAAGTATTTTTCATCGATTATTCGATGGGCACTCGAGGTTGCCAAATGTTAAACGTAAATACGTTTAACGTAAGAGTGTTGATCAACATAGAGTAAAATACGCTGATCACCTAGAAGTGCTCGTAAGTAAAGACGGGTGGATGACCTTAGTGCCGGATATCCTTTTCAAGTATGAAAACGAAAAGAGTATGTTCATGGTCTATTGACCGGTTCATCATTCCTAAGCTACTATATATACTTTGGAATTATTGTTATTGGAAGTACTAGTCAAATGTTTCATAGTGCTTCATAGATAATTGTTCAGATATTGAATTAAAGCATGAAATTGTTAGAGTGATATTCATATGATTCTTTGTTAAGACTTGTTGAGCTAGTTATACTCATTCTTGCTTTAACCATATATTTGTACCTAAAGCCGAACGAACTAAGAGTTCTAAGAGAGATAAAGGCAAGGCTAAGATGGACAGTTAATCGTCCTGTAATAGACTAGTATATTTTTATGTAATATACTTATGAAGAACAACGAATGTATTCGGTTATGAACCTGGGAAAGGATTTATTACAAATGTAATACAAAGATAGTAATTATACTCATTTTGTTGTTATCTCAATGAAATGATTGTATGGATTGTGGTATCGTGGAGCACCATCTGTTGGGTTGGAAGATACCCGGATTTGGGGGCGTCACAGGTTGGTATCAAAGCATTAGGTTATAAAACTTAAGGGGGGAAGAACCTTAGGCTAATAACCTCGTAGGAAAGGAAGAGTCCGAAGAAAGTTAACTCGAGTCAAATGAGTTAATAAGGTATTGAGGAAACTCAGTACCAAAAGATTTAAAAGATGGAAAGTAACCCTATATGGATTAAATATGATTTGTGCTTATTTTATTGTGTATTATGTACTAATCAATTTGTTATGTGTTATTGTTGATATTGGTTGATAGCTTGATGTATAGGGATATACATGTGATCAGCGAGGAGTCCGTGAATCGAGTTGAGACAGTACCTGTGCCTATAGCAGACATACCTGTAGTGATTCTAGAGGAGTCAGAGCCCGAGGAATATTACTCGGAGGAGGACTATTCTGAGGAGACCATGGGGATTTTATCATATTTGAATATGATGATTGATGTGGAGGATGACATGGAGGTGACATTGATTAATACGGTGATGCCTACCCTAGAGTGGACACTTACAGAGACTATGAGGGCAATGTACCTCTCAGTGCTCGACCGTAAAGTGCAACTACACAATATGGTGCATCACTAGAAAGAAGAGATCAGTGATCTCTATGGGGCGAAAGAGTCTGCAGAGTCAAACTATGAGATAGAGCATGATGAGAAAGTGCTCATGACTGACAAGGCCCAGGACTATAAGAACGATGTCATAGAACTTCGCAAGAAACTGGTTGAAAAAGACCAGAAGATAGCACGAATGTCATATATAAATGACAGTGCGCACGAGGATTTCAAGCTTAAGATAACTTGTTATTCTAATGAGTCGGGACAGACTCGACATACTATAAGTCGAGATATTGTGTCAATTTTGGTGAACCAGAAGCATGAAAATGCTGTTAGGCAGTATTAGGAGTAGTATGGTAAATACTTTTGTGTAGTGACGTAAAACCCTCTTTTGTATAATTAAAGGGTAGTCTTTTTGTAAATCCAAATTTTTGTAGAAGTCAATCGCGGGATGTATATGTACTAGCTTTTGGGCTATGGAAAGCAACTTGTAAATAGTTTTGAATTATAAAGAAGAATTTTAATATAAAGAATTTTTATTTTAAATTGCTTTGCTGTGTATGAGTTATTGTTCAGTTGTCTGACGACTAATAAAGAAGTAAGTAAATAAGTAATAATGGAACTTTATTTATTTAATCAGAAATGCCGCCAAGAAGAAGGCAACATAACCAAGAGGCGGAATAGCATAATGAGAACGAGGGGGGTCCTAATAACGCAATGCAAGAGTTCGTTAATTTATTAACAGCTGCATTTATCCAAGCTGGGGGTAGAGCACCCGCAGGACCTAGGGTAGCCCGAACGACTACCTTTAAGGAATTTAAGAGTGTAGGTCCACCCGAGTTTAAGGGAACGACGGACCCAATAGAGGCCCAAACATGGGTCAAGGAAATAGAAAAGGCGTTTGTTATTACAAACGTAGCTGAGGCGCAAAAGACCTCTTTTGAGACCTATATGATGAAGGGGGAAGCCAACTACGGGTGGGAGGCTCACCAGGGTGGGGCTGGAGCAGAAGCTGTTACATAGGAACTGTAGACACTCAAAATTTTCTATACTACTGTCACTGGCATTGCAGGAGGACAGATTCGTCTTTTAAGAAAGAACCCTGAAAGACAATCCAAATCCATGCCGGATACTATCGGAAGTTCAGCATCAACCCTAGATTGCAATCTAGGAGTAACAAATCCAACCTCGGATGTAACCCTGAGGCCTGCAGATACAATACCGGAACACACACCGGAGAAGACCGATTAATCTCGGAGACAACCCCGAGTTATCCAGTCTCAATCCCAACCATGGGAATAGCCACCAACCTTGGTGATAACCCCAAGGAATGCAGTTTCGACGATAACCCCGAAAATGCTTGTTTCAAATGCGACCAGCTTCAATCTCGGCGCTCACAACGAGATCCACTGTACCAACCCGACAATAACATCGGGAAGACTGTCACACCTCAAAGATGACAATGAGGACCTTCAACAACTGCAGCAGTCCAATCTCAGCGAAGCTTGAGCAACGTCTTCCTTATCTGCCCAATCCGGTGATAACACCGGTGAGGGGCAACATCGTCATCTCGACAACACGATGCCACATCACGTCTCTACGCAATGATGTCCCACAAGGCTAACCAATCTCGAGTGACTATTGTGCGGGGTAACAGATGAAAGTTGAAGCTTGAAGACTAGAGGGCATCGTCCCATCTTCAATGACTTCGCACAAGCTCTAATCCCATGCCATCGTATAAATCTCGACAATGGCGGTCCTAAATAGGTCCTGTATACCTCAAACGGATGCCCAGATTGCACTTCTGAAAAATCGAGTGGACATTACAAAGGTTGCGAGTACACGACGATTTCGAGACGACCTAACCCCGACAAACCCGTGCAAACCGGGTTGCCTCTCCACATCACATCGTGGCTCAACCACGTACACCGCTACTCATATGCCTATAAATAGAGGGCTTGGGGTGCTGATTTTCTAAGAGAAAAGATGGGGAAACCCCGCACAATTCGCCTCCGCACTCGTGATAGTGAGTCAAGTTAATTTAGGTGTTTAACGATTTCTATCTTAATTGTGGATTGATGTTAATATGGTATTAGTGCATCGAGAGGTGGCTCTTACTACATTCGTGTTCTTGATTAATAAACTGGAATATTGAATTGATTTGGAATAAAGGTTAGAAAATCAGAGGGAAGCTCAGGGTGAAATCATAAGTCTATTTCTCCATTAATTGTTTGAAATTTTGGATTTCGTTATTGGTGACTGTTTTGTGATAATTTCTTTATTTATTAATTTTAGTTTCTTTTATTTATTTGAAAACCATTGAATTAATTAGTTTAATAAAATTAGGGTTAATACAAAATTAATAATTATGAAATTAAGATTCTTGATATTTTGTCCTTGTGGGAATGATACTATATTCACTACTATATTACTTGTTGACCACGTGCACTTGCGTGTTTTTAAGCGTGTTGATTTTCACCAACATATGTTCTTCATGAACGATGATACGTATACCGGACATCATCTTTATGACGTCTTGTTTGATTCTTCGTTCTTCTTCTTCCACTGCGGGATTTAGAACAACGATTTCTTTCTCCTTCATCGATATCGGCTTGGGAAATAACATAGCCATTACATTGGCTGACACCTTTACGGGAGTTTGTGCGGACTCAGAGTGTGAAGGCGAAGCCAAATGCCACATGGTTGAAGCTGAAGGAATCTGCTGATGCTTATGAGGATTCCTGTGACTAGAGCTAGCAGAATGGCCTAGTCCAGCTGTTCCAGCTTGCTTGGTTAAGTGAATAGGGTACTTGATACCCTGACAATCTTTACCCAACCCTTGTCCCGGTTTATGACCTAACGACATCATTTTTTGAGTAGCCAACATTACCTTGGCAGAAATTTTGGGTTCAGGCAATGGTGCTCCAATAGCATGGTATTGGGTGTTGCTTATTTCCAAAGTATGAAAACTGGCTGGTTCAATGTCTACATTGGCATTGATGAACAGCACATCCCCGTGTTGAGGAATCTCCAGTTCAGCATTGACCGTGACCAGGCTATTATTGATGATGTATTTCAACTGTAGGTGAAGAGTGGAGGGGACTGCCCCAGCCATTTGAATCCATGGTCGTCCCAATAGCAGGTTGTATCCCAAATCTATCTTGAGCACATGAAAAGATACGCAGAATGTGTGAGGACCAATTTTGATTGGCAGCTCAATTACTCTGACCGAATTTTGGCGGGCTCCATCAAAAGCTTTGATGATAGTATGGCTGCTCCGATTTCGGTTGAGATTGATGTTCATCTTCACTAAGGTAGCATATGGGCAGATATTCAGAGAGGAACCTCCATCTATTAAGACTCCTACTACCATATATCCGGAGGACAAGACCGCAATGTGTAGTGGTTTGCAACGACGGTGCCTTCAAGCAGATGTCATCATCAGTGAAGGATATCACATTGTTGTTGAAAATTTGATCAACCAGATGTTGAAATTTTTCCGTATCCACTGATGTTGGGAGATAGGCTTCTTCCAAAACCTTTAATAAGACCTTCCGGTGATTCTCGGAATTTAGGACCAAGTTCAAAATTGATATTTGTGGTGGAGCTTCCTTCAAGCTTAAAACCATCGAGGTTTCGTTATGACCCATAGCGCGGAGGAATTTTCAATCTTCTCAATGGGTATTTTCCCCTTTGATTTGGTGGTGGGCTTCACCACCTGACGGGGAAGATACAGTGGATTTTCCTTTGACACTGCAGCAGTTGTATGTGAGGTGGATCCTTCACCTTCTCCATAATTCCACGGAACCTTGCGCAAGCTAACAATAGGATATTGTGCTCGGCGTGGCAGGTTGATTGGCTCGGGAGCGGCCACTTTCAAAGGATTGTTTCCTTCCTTGAGTTGAATTATTGGCGTCGTGAGTAAGGTGTTAATCCCATCAGCTTCAGTGGATATGACTGCTACCACACTTTTCCACTTAGTAGGGCCTGCATTCTCACTTGCATGCAATACAGTATCATTGTCCGCTAAGCGCAGGACACCACTATCGATAAGATTTTGAATAAGGTGGCTGAGTGCCCAACATTCTTCTGTGCTGTGACCGCGAGACTAGGAGTGATATTGATATACTCCATCAAAGTTGTACCGTCCCAAACGGGGGTTGATTGGGGGTAAAAGGGAGCTGATCCTTCTTTTATTGATTAACATATGAAGAATTTCCTCCATGGGTTGGCCCAAATAGGTGAATTCCCTTTTGTTGGTGAAATCCCGACGGGCTTTGGCATTTGCTCTCTTCGTGACGAGGGATTATTCATGACAATAGGTAGGAGACTGGCATGCTCCTGGCTGATTAATTGCCGAGTCACTTGATGCTGATAAGTCACCAGGTCCGCCAATTGCTCAATTTGTTTGCCGAGAGCTTTGATCTTTCGTTCCATTATAAATTGGAACTTGGCATAATCCCATCTGTCATCACCGTCTTTGAGGGTCTGGGAAGATTCACAGCTGAAGTTGGAATTCTGTCCATTGCTCCAATTGATCATGTTGACCTCTTCTTCTTTGTGTTGAGGAAGAGGGTTGTCTTGTACATGATGCTGATCTGGTTTGGTGACTACAATCTCCACGTTGTCTATCAGGTCCTGGATCTTGTGTTTGAAGGCCCAACAATCTTGAGTATCATGTCTAGGTGCCCCGGCATGATAAACACATTTCCTAGCAGCATTGAAACCCCGTCCATTAGGGCTGGCTGGTGGAAGAAGATGCGTGATTTTCTTCTGTGTTGTTAGAAGATTTAAAATGTTTTCGAGGGTATCCCCTAAGGGTGTAAACACTCGATGGCATTTGACTTCTCCACCTTTTGGTATTGGAGAGTTTGCAGGTTTGTCTTTGGAAAGGAGTGTAGTTTCTCCTTTGAATGGGAATATTTTGATTGCCTTTTTGCCCCAGTAGTATCGTGGAAACATCTTCTTTCTTTTTTATGGATTCGGGGTTGTTCCCATAATTTCAGATTGATTTGGTCCGCAATCAATTTTTGAGTGTAGCTAGGTATTGAATCTTTCCTGATTTCAATCCCATCTCAGCCATCTCCCCATGTTTAACCATTTCAGAAAACGGTTTGCCGATGTCGGCTAAAACTCTCTCATAGAAGGGAGCTTCTTGTATATCTATGAATGTCATGACCATTTCTGATTCCGTCATAGTAGGACTAACATGGGCAGCTAGTCGTCTCCACCTTTGAGAATACTCTCTGAAAGACTCTTTAGACTGTTTCTTGATCTTGGTGATTTGATACCGATCAGGAGCCATCTAAGTTTGAAAGCTGTATTGAGTGAGGAAAGCATGTACTAGCTCTTCCCAACTATGTATTTTGGAGTTATCTAATCTTGTGTACCACGAACGGGCTTCTCCAGTTAGACTCTTTTGGAACAATTGCATTCTGAGCTTTTCGTCTTTTGCATAAGATCCCAGTTCTCCAATAAATACTTTTAAATGTGTATAAGGATCTCCTAACCCGTCATATTTTTCAAAGTCAAGAGTTTTAAATTTTCTGGATAGTGAACACCAGGAAAAATACACAGATCAACATATGAAACACTCCCGTGTGTTCCAATTCCTTTGATAGCGCGAAGGGTCTCTTCCATTTGGAGGACTTTCTTTTTGATGTCACCAGTGTCTGGATCTCCAGTGGAATGGGTAGCATCATGAGTTTTGTTGGTCGTATCTAACTATAGTTCAAGTATGGTAATGACCGGGATTCCTCCTTGTGTGGAGGATTCAGCATGTACGGGTATTTTCTGACCCTGATTAGACTAGTGTAATTCTTTGAGTAGAATAGCCAAATTTGTAATTTGCTTACTTAATCCGTCGAATTCTTTGCGAGAAACTGGATTAAGTTTAGTTTGGTCGGATGACGACATGATTCACTGTAGGCATGTTGCCTTTTTGGACTTTGAACGGGTAGTAGGTCTGATTGATTCCCAACGAAAGACTTGCATAGTTTAGTCTTTAGGGGAGGTGTATAATAATATGCTATGTGATGTGCTCGTTTTAGGGATTTTATCCTACAAAACAGGTGTCAGCTGTTTGTAACATGTATGTGGACACATTGCTTCATATTTCTCATTACATGGAGATATATATGGCATGAAATTACAAGTAATTATGTTTACAAGTAATTAAAATGAGAGAACATGAAGAGACTTTCCTCCGTTTTGGGTTTATCAGAGGCTGACCAATCTTAGGTTACTCTCGCGGCTTTTTGGCATGAAGGTTCTCAAATCATCGCAATCTACTTGACGGGAAGTTAATCCGGTCTTTCAACTGGAGCAAATTTGGGTGGTGCCTTTCCTGAGCCTCGGAGAATTATTCTTCTCACGAGTCCAGTAATCAAACACCGACGGGATAGCCTCCTGGTGGAGGGACCACACAACATACATTCACATACATCGTGTCTCACCGTATGAAATGATGACATGTACGAAACACAAATATCATAAGCGCTTTATAGTCCAAGCACTAACATCACACACGAGATATGATATGATCGAACACTAAGTTCAATCAAGACATGCATTCGTACACATTCATCCAATGTAAATGCAACATCCACACACAAGAAGATAATAGTTTTGAAAAGATTGCAATAGTGGCTTAAGTCCTCTTACTGGAATCCCCAGCAAAGTTGCCACCTGTCGACGTCGGGATTATGTGTGTGTCCCTTTCCATTACTTGTTCTTTGGTGTTCTCATTTTAGGTGAGATTTATTTGAAAAAACAAGTGAAAAAGGTCCGACATGTATAATGTCGACGATGGGACTGTTAAGAGTCGCCAGTTGGTTTTTTAAATGGTTGTACCAATACAACCGAGAAAAGGTTTGCACATTGACCCAGTGGTGTGACACTGATATACGGGTCGGTGAAACCGAGATTCGTTTAGGGTCCGGGGACTTGGTTTTGCGGGGGGAAGGTGTTAGGAACACCTCAACATCAGTGTTACCACGGTGACCACCTCTTTTCAAGAAACTATTATCTGAGTGTGTGTGTGTGTGTGGGTCAATGTCTTTGTAATATAGAAGTTGTGCGAGGCCTCGCTCGAACCTATATACATGAGGTTTGAATTTATGTAAAATTCAATTTTTAGCAAGATATGGCAATGATGTTTTATAAAAGAGGTTTTTCAAACCCACGATGCTCAATAGAATTGAGACCTTTTACACTCCCATTTTTATTAAGTGGTAATTTGGATTGATTTTATTTGACGGGATGAGGCATCCGTATAAAAATAATATACAAAAATAATGCCGACTTCCTCGTGGGTATGGAAACCATCCGAGGAAATTGGGACATCACAGAATAATTTACAAGCTGCTTATAGCTGAAAATGTACATCACGGGAACCTAATCTAGATCCAATGGGATGAATCTGTGATCACATGATTCCTAGGTGCAGAAAATGTTGCAAATTGTATAAAAGTAATAACCAGGTATATATATATAAAAGCGATAAATATATATATACAGACATGATCACCAACCACGAAGCACCTCCGTGGGGGATCAGAAAGGTAAATAAAGTTGTTAAAAGCTATCAACCGCCACGGAGGGAACTCCAAGCATGATTGAAACATAAATAAAGTCAGAATATAGTCAAATCGCCACGAAGTAAACTCAAAGCGGACGAAATGTAAAGAAAGTTGTGTAAAGCGATCAACCACCACTTAAGTAAACTCTGTGTGGGACAAAATATGTATATATATATATAAGCAATAAACTAATTGGATGTAAAATCCGGTGCTCATCGAATGAGTTCAACCATAGTTCATATATATATATATATATATATATATATATATATATATATATATATATATATAGCGAATAAACTCACAGGATATAAAATCCGGGCTCATCGTAAGTAGTCAGACCACGGTTCATATATATATATATATATATATATAAAAGTTTAGTAAACGCACTGCATCAAGTTCAGGCTCATCGAACAAAGTCACACACAATTGATATATATAAGTATATATATATATATATATATATATAAGCGGGTAAACGCACCGCATCGAAGTCTAGGCTCAATCGAGGCATAAATCGATAATGTTAGTCAATATATATGTAAATATATTTAGTATATATATATATCTGATCGAATGAAACAACGGATCGAAGTCCGCAAAAAGCAAGCAACATGACTCTCAATGTGTAGAAGGGTGTGTGCAAAGATGAAGAGAAAGACTCTAAAGTGTATGAGAAGGCTTACAGCTGACTGATAAAAAAGGCTTCTATATTTTTATAGTGGATAGACACTGGCTTTTGATGGGTACAAAAAGGGCTGTATATGAACTCACAGGTGTTTAAAAGTGGGAAAATACATCTGCATGTACGTAGTCTGAGATTAATTGTGCGTGGTTTCACGTCTTTTTCTCTTAAAAATCAGCACCCAAGCCCTCAGTTATAGGCATATAAGTCATAGGGGTGTACTGCTACCGAGCCGCAGTGTACCGTAGAGGAGTGTCCGTTGGGTCATCTCAAAGTAGGTGCACTCTGTGTAATCGTGTAATGTCCACTCGATTTTTGAAGTGCAAACTGGGCATCCGTTTGAGGTACAAGACCTATTTCGGACCGCCATTGTCGAGTCAGTTGTACAATGGCATGGGATTAGAGTTTGTGCGAAGTCGTTGAAGATGAGACGATGCCCTCCGGTCTTCAAGCTTCAACTTTAATCCGTTACCCCGCACAATAGTCACTCGAGATTGGTTAGCCTTGTGGGACATCGTTGCGTAAAGACATGATGTGGCATTGTGTTGGACGAGATGACGATGTTGCCCCTCACCGGTGTTATCGCCGGAATGGGCTGATAAAGCAGACGTTGCTCAGACTTCGCTGAGATTGGACTACTACAATTGTCGAAGGTCCTCATTGTCATCTTTGAGGTGTGCCTGTCTTCCCGATGTTATTGCCGGGTTGGTACAGTGCATCTCATTGTGAGCGCTGAGATTGAAGCTGGTGGCATTTAAAATAAGCATTTTCGGGGTTATCTCTGAAACTGCATTCCTTGGGGTTATCACCAAGATTGGTGGCTATTCCCATGGTTAGGACTGAAACTGGATACCTCGGGGTTATCTCCGAGATTAATCGGTCTCCTCTGGTGTGTGTTCCGGTATTGAATCTACATGCCTCGGGGTTATATCTGAGGTTGGAACTGTTGCTCCCAGAGTGTGATCTGGGGTTGATGCTGAACTCCCGGTAGTATCCGGTATGGATTTGGATTGTCTTTCAGGGTTCTCTCTTAAAAGACGAATCTGTGCTCCTACAATGTTAGTGACAGTAGTACAAAAAATTTGGAGTGTCTACAATTGCTAACATATACTATGACGCCCCCAAAACAGGAATACATCACCTATTCTGAGTCACCAAATACATGGTACTAAAAATTCAAATACAAACTTAATTATACAACAGTCGTGTAAAATACGACAAAACATTGGCTGTGAGTTTTAACACGAATATTGTCATCTAGAGAGTATACAAACTCAATGGAGTCCTCATTACATTTATTATCACACTATTTCACAGAATAGTGAGGACTACTAATGCACCATCTAGGACCATCACTCTGTTCCCCGACTAGTCCCCGCTACGTTCTCTTTTCCTGAAAAGAACAGTGAAAGAAAGGGTGAGCTCAACTAGCCCAGTAAGAAATATTATGACTATGATAATACATAATAAATTATCGTTAGCCTTCAACAGTGTTAAACTGATACAATATAACAACCATCAAGTTTAACTGCAGCAGAACAAGCAATCCATTAAAAGAGTCAAGTAGAGAATAAAATCTACTATCTTTTATGATTTAAAAGGTTTTTCATCACTTTTATTGCTGGGACTCAACTTAATAACTAATCCACATCATCGAATCATCCCTGCACTACAGGCCAAGGATATTCTTTAGTATCACGACCACGAATTATCCATGCACTCACGGGCTAAAGATAATCATGTTTTCATCAGCGGTCCGATCATGCCATAAAACAATTCATCTTGCACCCTCGAGTGAAGAGAATCCATAGCCATAATCATACCAAAAAGCGTCCATCAATGCACTACGGCCAACGAGGACTTTTTCCACATCATTTGTAACATTACGGTCATGATTATACCGAATAATCCCTGATCATAATCATACCAAGTCCATCTATGCACTACAAAGCCACAAATGACTTTCAACATAATATAAACATGAGGATGATGACAATGACATAATAATTCAATAAAACAAGTTCAAGAATTAATTTATCCAAGAACCAATAACGCCCAAATTGTCAACATGATAATCGCTTTGTGGAGTAAAAAATTCAAGAATGCTCGGAAGAATATTTCCATGAAAAGATTTGGATGAAGCCTTAAATATCAAGGATATTCCACTAATTTCATGGAGTATATAAGTCAAAACTTTAAACAACCGAGTATAATAAAGAATGGAATAACAAAAGAAATAACTAGGCATGCGATAGACCACACAAACATGTTATTCCAACAGAATAATAAATAACGGAATCAAGTCCGGCGTAAAATGCACAGACTAGATATTCCAACAGAATAATAAAGACGAAATCAGTCCGTAAGAAACGCATGCAGACAGGATATTCCAATGAATAATAAATAATGGGACAAAGTCATGCGTAAAAGTCTGCATATGAGGATGTTCCAACGAGAATGATAAATAATGGAACCGGGTCCGGCAGAAAAGCGCATGCAGACGGGATGTTCCAGCAGAATAATAAAGAATGAAATAACAGAAGAATTTTACCAAGTATAGGGTAGCCCACATATACAGGTTATTCCAACAGAATAATAAAGAATGGAATAACAGAAGTTCTCTTCATGGATAAAAAAGAAATATTACTCCCTACGAGTACAACAAAAAATATCCCTTACCTCAGAGGAAACTGGATACTGGAATAGAGAGGTAGCAGACTTCTCTTCTTCTTTCTCTCTATAATTTCTCTCTATAATAATTGCTCTATAGCTTTAGTGAATTGGTGAGAAATGAAGGAAGAATGAGCTTCTATTTCTAGTAAAATATTATTTTGATAATTACACGTTTTGGGGCTCGAAATATTACAGTATAATACCTTCCTCTTTTTCTTCAATTTTAATTTAGTCCTGCAAGTATTATCAAACTTGCACCACCTCCCCTAATAGTAAATCATGTGAATCAATAGTAAAATCATGTGAATAAATAGTATAATCATGTGAAAAATTTAATTACAGTATAGTACCTTCAACTATACCTCCATTTTTAACTTAGTCATTCAAGTATTATCAATCTTGCACCACCACCCCTAATAGTATAAGAATGTGAATCAATAGTACCCGATGAATAGTAACTCGTGAATAGTAAATCATGAATAGTACTCTGACATGAAAAGTGATCCGAATACCCGAGTGAACAATATAACCTCCAGACATCAATTATCATCGAAATAAATGTCGATTTCCACTAACACTAATAATTCCAACACAATGGAACTATCAATTTCATCTTTAATCAACAACTTATTCATCATTAATATTATAACTCATAATATTTAACAACCAAGTCGTTCCCAGGAAAGAGGGGGAAGGATTTCTCCTTATTGGCGCGCAATTAGATGACCAAACCTCTCCTTGACAGAACTTCTAGATATTGTCAATATTGCAAATAATAATATGAATAACTTTGTCGTCTCAATTATTGATTTAATAATATAACATATTATGTAGATGATACTGTGACAATAATTGAATCAATAATACGAGATATGATCAAAGAATTCATCGTAGTAATAATTGAGTATAACTAAGTGACTTCTTACGTAAAGCATCAATAATCAATACTGGTGTGCTACTACGCAACCCGCGCCAGACATCGTACTTTTTACTAGGGTAGTTCAACAAAGTTCTAATTGGTAACACTTTCATTAGTTATTTTTTATAAAAGATAATTCTATCATTTTCTAACTACGATAATACTTCCGTTGTGGGGGTCCACATAAATGATTGTGTCGTTGTGCGAATATTCCCAGATAAAAAGAATATTCCCACCAATCGAATATTTTATAACAACTTGCATACTTTGAAAAATTTATAAATATTACCCACAACTATAACATTATATCAAATCCACACCATAATATTAAAAAAAAAATATTTTGAGAAATTTAAATCTTTATTCATAAAATTTGGGGTTTCATAAACTCACCTCATTATGAAATTTCGCCCTCAAAATTTACGTACGCACTTGAAATACCAAAGAGGTGAGGATACCTTGACTTCATTTCAGATTCTAACTCTTGAGGTATAACCTTTGAGTGTTGAATACGATCCTTCTTATCCAAGATTTTAACACGATCTCCTCATATCGTTAAATCCGCTATATCGTCTAGTTCTAATTTAATAATATGGTTCGAATTCGTCCATATATTTACGTAACATCGATACGTGAAAACATTATGAACACATGACATACTTGGCAAAAACAAGTCTATAGCCGCAGTTCTACTCGATCGAGGATTTCAAATGGGCCAATAAAATCGAGGGTTGAGATTTCCTCTCTTCATCGATTCTTGCTTCTAGAATAACGCCCTCTTGAACCTTCTTCATTCATCAGCTCTGAGTATGTAGCTTGAGCGGCTTTAACTTTATCGATTAAAGTCGATTCTAATCGTATATTCGTTATCTTCACGTGGGTTCCTAGAGTCTTTAACTCTATCTTCATCATTTGTAAGTCGTAAGAAATGGGTCTTTGTGTTAACAACATAGCACTCGTAAACGCATACGATCTTCTACTCAACGTGTTAGCTACCACGTTCGCTTTCCCACGATGGTATTGAATGATACGATCATAATCTTTAACAGTTCGAGCCAACGTCTTTGGCGCATGTTACGTTCTCTATAGTGGTTTGGTTGTTTGATATCACATAATAGGTTGGTTAGGAATATGAAAGCTAACAACCTTACGAAAAGCTTGATAAGTAGCTAACCAATCGATTCCAAAAATCACATCCAAGGCAAGTATTTTCAAAGAGATATGATCGACAGGTAACATGAAAGTGTCTATTTGAATCAACAAGATTTATAAATAGTGGAGGTAATGAAGGTTTCTACTAACGAAGTTTCAACCAATAAGTCAAAGTCTAACTTCTCCAGAGTTAAATTTAAACGTTGAGCGCAAGCATGAGAGATAAAAGAATAGGTAGAAACGGTATCGAATAAGGCATAGACTTTGCAAGAATTTATAATTAACTAACCCGTGATAACTTTGTTCTATTCCTCGTCACAAAAAACGCTCTCCCTTAAACTACCGAATTTGACTTGTTCGAGACAGTCTTTGGTGTCATCATTACCACTGGAATTAACTTTCGCTATAGGGCATATTCCACCCTCAACTGCTTCGTCGTACTCCTGCTCCATGATATGAATCATTAGCCTTCGATCCATATCGAATTGGGGTTGACCGCAATGTATAGGGTAATTCAAAACTCGATGATAGGTTCTCCCAATTACTGTCAAAAAAGAGAAATACATATCATCTATTTTAGCTTTCTTGGATCGGACTTCTCTTTCCACAATATCAACGCATCGTGTGGCTTTTACCCATGCATCTTTCATTCTCACTTTCGTTCGGCTTGTTTCTTCTTTGTTTGCTTCATTGACATTTGAATTTTCATATTCCAAACTTTAATATCGTATACTCGCCAAAGAGCGCTCTGCATTCGACTATCGCACATCGGGTAATACAATTTTGAATTGTTACATTCCTTTGCTCCATGACCGTCTTCCGTTCTTCAGCCTGCTCTTCTAACTCATGAATACGATTTTGCAATTCTATATTTTGATCAATAAGTTCTTCTAATAAATCCTCCTTAGGTTCCTCTTCTTCCTCACTCTCAGTTGCTACCTTTGCGACTAGCTTGAGTGTAACTTTTAATTCCTCAATCACCACATGGATATCTCTAATCACATTATCTTAGTTGGTGATTAGAAGTGTCTCCACGGTCTCATGTGCTCCATTGCTATTCTCAACATTCTCGGATGTCATTTTCAAATACTGCCACAAAACAAGGGTTAATTAACATATCACATATTGTCCCTATACTCTCACCGACCAATTAGATATCAAATAAACTTAGGTAGGTCATACTAGCGAAGGAATTCCCCATCTCTCCCCTCCTAGTTCTTATCTCACATCTCAGCCAGGGATCATATCCCTAAGCTTTGATACCAACTATGACGCCCCCAAAATAGGAATACATAACCTATTCTGAGTCGCCAAATACATGGTACTAAAAATTCAAATACAAACTTAATTATACAACAGTCGTGTAAAATACGACAAAACATAGGCTGTGAGTTTTAATACAAATATTGTCCTCTAGAGAGTATACAAACTCAATGGAGTCCTCATTACATTTATTATCACACTATTTCACAGAATAGTGAGGACTACTAATCCACCATCTAGGACCATCACTCTGTTCCCCGACTAGTCCCCGCTGTATTTTTATTTTTTAAAGAGAACAGTGAAAGAAAGGGTGAGCTCAACTAGCCCAGTAAGAAATATTATGACGAAGATAATACAGAATAAATTATAGTTAGCCTTCAACAGTGTTAAACTGATACAATATAACAACCATCAAGTTTAACTGCAACGGAACAAACAATCCATTAAAAGAGTCAAGTAGGGAATAAAATCTACTACCTTTTATGATTTAAAAGGTTTTTCAACATTTTTATCGCTGGGACTCAGCTTAATAAATAATCCACATCATCGAATCATCCCTGCACTACAGGCCAAGGATATTCTTTAGTATCATGACCACGAATTATCCATGCGCTACGGGCCAAAGATAATCATGTTTTCATCAACGGTTCTGATCATGCCATAAAACAATTCATCTTTGTACCCTTGGCCGAAGAGAATCCATAGCCATAATCATACCAAAAACTGTCCATCAATGCACTACGGGCTAATGAGGACTTTTTCCATATCATTTGTAACATTACGGTCATGATTATACCGAATAATCCTCGATCATAATCATACCAAGTCCATCTATGCACTTTCTAAAAGCCACGAGATGACTTTCAACATAATATAAACATGAGGATGATGACAATGACATAATAATTCAATAAAACAAGTTCAACAATTAATTTATCTAGGAACCAATAACGTCCCAACTGTCAACATGATACTGCTTTGTGGAGTAAAAATTCAAGAATGCTCAGAAGAATATTTCCATGAAAAGATACTGGATGAAGCGCAAATATCAAGGATATTCCACTAATTTCATGGAGTATAGAAGTTAAAACTTTAACCAACTGAGTATAATAAAGAATGGAATAACAAAATAAATCATCAGGCATGTGATGTAATCGCATGCATGTAAAAGTTATTCCAATAGAATAATAAATAACAGAATCAGGTCAGGCGTAAAACGCACAGACAGGATATTCTAATAGAATAATAAAGACGGAATCAGGTTCGACGTAAAATGCATGCACGATGTGATATTCCAGCGCAGAATAATACAGACGGAATCGGTCCCCGTAAAACGCCTTGTGACAGGATATTCCAAAAGAATAATAAATAATGGAGCAAGGTCATGCGTAAATCACAGACATGATGTTCTAACAGAATGATAAATAATGGAACCAGGTCCGGCGTAAACGCACAGACATGATGTTCCAGCAGAATAATAAAGAATTAAATAATAGAAGAATTTCACCAAGTATAGGGTAGCCCGCGTATACAGGTTATTCCAACAGAATAATAAAGAATGGAATAACAGAAGTTCTCTTCATGGATAAGAAAGAAATAATAATCCCTACGAGTACAACAAATAATATCCCTTACCTTAGAAGAAACTGGATACTGGAATATAGAGGTAGCAGACTTCTCTTCTTGTTTCTCTCTATAATTTCTCTCAATAATAATTGCTCTATAGCTTTAGTGAATTGGTGAGAAATGAAGGAAGAATGAGCTTCTATTTATAAGAAAATATAATTTCATTAATTGCACGTTTTGGGGCTCAAAATATTACAGTATAATACCTTCCACTTTTTCTTCATTTTTAATTTAGTCCTGCAAGTATTATCAAACTTGCACCACCTCCCCTAATAGTAAATCATGTGAATAAATAGTATAATCATGTGAAAAAATTAATTACAGTATAGTACCTTCAACTATACCTCCATTTTTAACTTAGTCATTCAAGTATTATCAATCTTGCACCACCACCCCTAATAGTATAAGAATGTGAATCAATAGTACTCCGTGAATAGTAACTCGTGAATAGTAAATTGTGAATAGTACTCCAACACGAAAAGTGCTCTGAATACCCGAGTGAACAATATAACCTCCAGACATCAATTATCATCGAAATAAATATCGAATTCCACTAACACTAATAATCCCAACACAATGGAACTATCAATTTCGTCTTTAATCAACACAACTTATTCATCATTAATATTATAACTCACAATATTTAACAACCAGGACGTTTCTAGGAAAGAGGGGGATTTTCGATAAGGATTTTTCTATATTGGCGCGTAATTAGGTGACCAAACCTCTCCTTGACAGAACATCTAGACATTGTCAATAGTGCAAATAATAATATGAATAACTTTGTCGTCTCAATTACTGATTTAATAATATAACATATTATGTAGATGATACTGTGACAATAATTGAATCAATAATATGAGATATATGATGCAGCAATTACTATAGCAATAATTGAGTATAACCGAGTGACTTCTTACGAAGCATCAATAATCAATACCGTGCGCTTACTATGCAACCACGCCAGACATCGTACTTTTTACTATCGGGTAGTTCAACAGCTTTTAACGGTAAAACTTTCGTAGATTCTTTTTATAAAATATAATTCGCCGTTTTTAACTACGACAATACTTCCGCTAGGGGTCCACCAATGATTTGTTCCATCGCATGCGAATATTCTCTGACAAAAAGAATATTCTCCGACCAATCGAATATTTTATAACAACTTGCATACTTTGAAAAATTTATAAATACTACCCACAACTATAACATTATATCAAATCCACACCATAATATTCAAAATAAATATTTCGAGAAATTTAAATCTTTATTCATAAAATCTGGGGTTTCAAATATACAATCACTTAACACAATTTAACACCTACTAACACTATTTTAATTTCTCAATTTTTATGTTTTTCACATAAAACTCCAATTTTTTATATCCATCCCAAAAATCATCACTTTGAATTCATTATTTGGCCAAATCACTCCATTCCAATTACGTTATGCTCGTATCTCATTGAACTAACATAAACAAAACTTAATTAACATTTTAGCATGCAATTTGACCCTCAAAATTGGTATTTACCTAAGCTATATGAACAATACATACAAACATACACTGTCGATTATTTTCTTCTACTGTCAAACGAATTTAGCATGCAATTATTGTTTAAACATACTTTTTAATCATCATAAACATGTATAACCACAAGTAATCCATTGTAAAACAACAATTCAATAAATTTGTAATTCACATAATCTAAAATAGTTGTCATAGAACATATATAATATAGAGTTAACATACCTTCAAATTGTTTACAGACAATCATTGCTAAACACTAGAATTGCTGTGAATTTTCTTATTACTCTCTCAATTTCTCTCAACTCTCAATTCTCTCTACTGCCTCTAGACTAACAAAGTTAGAATGAAGCTTTGATAGCCAGTATGCGTAATAACCAAAATGAAAAACTGATATGGCCATAACACATATATTAAATATATGATTACCAACATAAATGTATATAATATTAATATATTATATTTATTATTTTATTTATTTATTTTATTTATTTAATTTAATTTAAATAAACTAGAAATCTCAAAAGCCATAAGGCTTGTTTGGTAAAACCCTTTAAATATTAAAAATTAATATATTAAGCCTTGTTTGTTAAAACTAAATTAAACTACTTTAATTTATTTTAATTAATGCAAATCACAATTAATTAAATAAATCCTTTGATCACATAACACAATTCAAATAATTAATCATTTAAATTGAAATATCAATATAATAATCATTTCCTTAATTCATCAATTATTTATTTAATAAATAATTAATTAAACAAAATTAAATCAATTGAACAAATATTTATTCAACGATAACCACATCCATTAAATATTTATATAAATCAATAATTATTTAATATTACATTTAAAAATTATAGAATGTTACATCTCATCTCTAGCAGAATATCAGCCTTTATCTAGGGCATCCATGAGTAGAACCATTCTATCATATGATTTCAGGATTGTATAGTACTGTAGTATGATCTAACTCCATGTCTTAAAAATTGTTGATCAAATCTTCTATAGACATCGTTACTACTTTGAGTCATTCATTTCCATAGTTTATCCATCTTCCTGGTAGCACGTCTTGTAATTCATCAAAAACTTCCACTACTAATCGTCTTCATACCCTTGCAAGTGAAGAAACTTGATAGCCTGTTTATTCCTGATCTTCAGAGCTGGAGTTTGTCTTCATTTCTTTATTTCCTGACTTTGAGCTAGACTCATGCAGGGTCATTTCAACTGATTCATCAGTAGATTCTTGCAACTGATTTTCATCATTTGTTCCTTCTGTAGTATCCTTCTCAGGACTATTTGACTCACCAGTCATTCCCTACTCTTCAGACTTCAAAGTATCTTTAGCTTCACCTTCATCTTCTTCTTTTGACTTGGGTTCATTGGCAGTTGCAGTCTTTTCACTTTCACTGCTAGAACTGTCAGATATCATCCTCTTTTTGCCTTTGATATCTTCTCTCAATGACACAATTCAGCATCCTCATCATTATCACTGAGATCAATTATTTTTTATGAAGACCCTCCTTCATTCTTCTAGTTTGTTCTTTGAAGTACCTGGTTTCTTCTCATTGGGGGTGCAGCGGCAGGTGTTTTTTCCTTTTCTGATTCAAATTTTTTCTACCAATAGAGGGACTCCTTGGTGGGACCTCTAATGACTTCTTCACAACCTTAGCTTTCTTCTTGGTTTGCTTTGCAGGAGTGGCCATTGGAGATGTAGAATCATCAGATTGAGAAGACTCACTTTTCACTATGTGTGTCTTCATCTTCTTTGAAGTACCCTTGTTGTTGTTGCCAGATGTCTTTAGTTTCTTATTCTTTATGGGGTTTTTCTTCCAGTTGTCAAATAACTTTGGAGACATCACTTTGTGAATATTAAGGGGTTCTCCCTCATCATCCCTTATCTTGCTCTTTAGTTTCTTCTTCAGGATAATGCTCAAGAGTTTTCCATGAAAACCCTTTGTGAGAGATTTATCTGTAGACTTCTTCTTCTCAACCTTTTCTAGCCATTTGGACAACCAATCAATCAGTAAGGCCCCAAAATTCATCTGCTACTTCATGACGATTGCAGTCATGACTCTCAGTTGGAGATCACTAATAGTATCGTGTGCAGTGTCTTTGCATAAGATACATTTTCCTGTAATCTCAGAAAGGAATTCAAATTCCTCTGGAAACTCCTTATTCATATCATTCAGATTTGAATTTCTCTAGTAGTTCATTAACTTCTTGCCTTCTTCAATGTTGACTTCCTCGAGATTTATCAGACCTTAGTTAGGAAACTCTAAACATTGATTAATGTTTGATGCTCTAATCTTTAAACTTACTCCTTTGACTTTTGTTGATAGAAGCCCATAATCTATCGTTGCATTTGAATAAAATTCCTTCACCAAATCAGCATAAATTGGGGTGTTGGCGTCTAAGCATTCAGAAAACCCAACATTCTTTACAAGCTCAAGAATATCACTGAACGTCTTTTCTGATTTTTCAAACTTCTTAGAGCCGAGTTGAATTCTTGTGATAACACACCAATTTTCCATTTGGAGGGTTTGAAGTGTGTGGGTATTTGATTTTAGAGATTTTACAGCAGATACTTGAAGGCAATTTTGGTATGGCTCGAGGTTTGATGGATTTTGGCTTTGAAAAATATTTAGAGTTTAGGGTTCAAAGAGGGAAGTCAATAGACTTTGATAACTGTTTGGAAGTTTTTGAATTTGCATTTATAACAGTTCCCTCTAACTCTTCAAAAAATGCGACGTGTTAGAAAGCCATTGGTTGCACGATGCCCCACAAAAAAGCTGTAACTCCCCATAAACTGATCAACTTTTTAGTTTTAACATTTCTTTTAAGAACATGAATACTACTGCCTTTAGTTGACCGTTCACCTTTTTCATTTTGTAGAGTAGCTTGATGATATAGCATAGTACTCCACGATTTCTTTGTCAACTCAACAATCGTCTTCTATGAGCATAATTCAGTAAATGATTCGTCATTAATCTCCAACTGGGTGTTGCATGGTTCATCAACAACTTGAACTCTTCTGCGAGATTTCTATATACTCCGCATAGGTTCTTGCGATGCATTCTATTTCAGCTCTTCTTTTGGGTTAAGGAAGCTCAGAAAGGGTTGGCCTCTTAGTATAACACTTAAGGCTAGGTTTGTCTTTGAGGCACTTATCGGAAGAAGGACTGTATAGACTTGGTGGTAAGAATGTCATCACGATAGGCCTTTTTGCCAAAGTTCATTTACCAACTTTGGATATACTTTGATGTTGGTATTTGTAAGTGAGAGAGAATGAAGCGCTTTTAGATCTTTAATTTGTATGGTTAAGAGAGTGTGTTAGGAAAGTGTTTGTATATGCTGCAATCGTAGGATCAACATACTCTTATATTTTACGATTAGGATGTCAATCGTAGGAACTCTACGATTGAGACAGTGAGGCAAACTCGATTGTCAGTCGTAAAGTTTAGGGACTCTACGAAAAAGAATGAAAATTTATTTGGTTCATCAGCTGCAGAGGTTTGGGACTCTGTCACTCGGAAAGGACTGTTTGGATAAAACGGAGTATCAACCCAAGAATCATTGAAGCTTCTCACAATACTTGAAGAATTATAGGTGGATAATTCATCATGTAGTACTGTTAAATGAAGTGCCTTTTATTTTAAGAATTTAAGATGAATAGCTGATGGTCAGCTTCTGAGTATACTGGAGAATTCTTGGTCCAGTACTTTTGAATGTTTGTTCCTGGTTCAAAAGAACTTAGTAGTAGAGGACTGGTGCTATATGGAATGGTCATCAGAGATGTAAGGAAGGTTGAACTGTCTTCTGAGCTCATCTCTGAATATAGAAATGAATTCCACTTCTTCTTCTCCTTTAGTTTATTCATCATGCAACTTCATGATCTTCATATCCTTATTTATTCTTACCTTAGCATCAGGTTCAGTTGCCTTAATTGTTTGAGAGATCTGAAAGATTTAGCTTCAATGTGTTCCTTCCTCAATTTGAGCATTGCTAGCTTAGCAGATTATTGTTCCCCATTGTTGATACTTCCATCTTATAGGTAGATGGGCTAACTTCTGTATATAGATCTTTGCAAGGTTGCCTTACACTTCTCCTTCTAGTTGGAATCTTCTGACGGATCTGATATCCTCATGGGTGGATTAGCTTCATTGGATCATAGAGGACTGGTTACTCTACGATTTGCTACGAATGTGGGATCTAGTATTGAGATTTCAGCATCTTCTGCATTCGTAGAGTTTCCACTCTACTACTTATACTTCACCATCATTGTCGGATGGTCATGGATATGATCTCTCTTCTTGATCCTCTTGAGCTGAGATGCTTTGAATGGATAAGCTTGGAAGTTTTCATAGTTCTTGACATGAAATGAAGACTTCCACATTTGACGAATCATGAAGATCATACTATGGATGTTAGGATCCCATAATATGTTCATCAGATTTCTTCCACTTCAGAGACACAATGTCTTCAAGAGCGAGCTCTGGCCTTGGATGTTCTTTGAATGGGAGCATAGCTGAGGGATTTTGATGTTGTAGCTTGGTAGGAGCTTGGTGACTGAGTTTCAGCCTTTCTTAGTCAAGTTCAGATAGCACCAAGTACCTGCAGGTTAAATGATTTTCTATTTTCGTACCATTACTATTTGGGTCCTGCTAAGTTAGTTTTCTCAAAAGCTCTAGTAATTCAGACTTTTTGGATTTCCAATATGTATAGAGATAAGCAATAACAATCATGAAGCATGTACACATGTAAATGATAACAGTTATAAAACATGATTGTGAGTGTGTGTATGATTTAAGAAATCAAGATCAGCTCTATAGTTTGCATCTAGTTGGTTCGTAGAGTTGACCAGACTCCAAAAACCTCTAAGATACAACTGTAAAGTTGATCACACTATGTGCTTTATCAAAAACACAAAACATTGATTTGTATGTATTTCTTGACATACCTACCTATCAGCAACAGTTGAATCAACTTAAGGATCTTAGATTTTAATTTACTCAAGGCATGCATCAGATATCTTCCAAAAAAATTATTTTCAACCTCAAACATAGGTGGAGAGAGTTTTTCGACGAACAGTTTTCACCCTCAGATGTATTTCTCTCTTTTCCCTTTTTGAGGAAGAGAATGATCTTTTGATAGAGCACTGTTATAACACATAAGGTACCATACTGTGCACAATATCTTAACGTTAACGTATAAGAAATCCCTATACAGGGTTGTTCATTTTAGTTTGACATCAGAGTCCGCACCAAAGGAAGTTTGGTTTGGATAATTCAAAAAGGATTTTAAAATTTAGAACGTTCATCAACTATGGACTAGTCGAACCAGTTAAGGGTTCGCTAGTCTAATAAGGTTCAACAATAAATGATAATTAAATTGAATAAAAATCTTAAGAGGTATACAATAGAACAAGTATTGTATAACAGAATCACACTTTGAAATGATAGATAATCTTTAATATAACAAACTGAACTTGATTTATAAACTTGAATAATGATAACAAGTAGGGTTAGGAGCGTAGGCTAAATGATTACTACTTCCGTTTACCACAAATCCTACACACATACCATATGTATTCACGACATTCATTAGTTATATTTTCACTTAATTATTTAATATAAACTCCACTTTATTTAACAAACCATTACCCTTACTAATTTAATTACTTAATTAAATTATAATATTTTCATTCTCTTACTATTATTACACTCGAATAAATTATTTCATAATAATTTTCATCGAATATTTATTTTATTCCATAAATATCTCAATTAAAATATTTACATTATTTTATAAATATTTTAATAATAATTTTCATCGAATATTTATTTTATTCCATAAATATCTCAATTAAAATATTTACATTATTTTATAAATATTTTAATAATAATTTTCATCGAATATTTATTTTATTCCATAAATATCTCAATTAAAATATTTAATTTATTTTATAAATATTTTAATAATAATTTTCATCAAATATTTATTTTATTCCATAATATCTCAATTAAAATATTTAATTTATTTTATAAATATTTTAATAATAATTTTCAACGAATATTTTTTTTTTCCGATTCACGTAAGGCAGTAGTAATTTAGTTTGGTAACGCCCATGAGAAGTGGGTTATCGGGCTCATTTTCTCGATTTAGCTTCAGAATTTCATAGTCATGAACATAACAAGGCCAAATTAGGCCAAAAATCTATCACAAGTAAAATTATACGTTCTGTGAAGAACACAGAATATGGCCATAACTTCCAATTAGTTTATTTTTACACGAATTTAGACATACCCAAACACTGTAATACATATATAACTACTACTCAACCCTTCTAGCATGATTTTAACATGTTAAAACACATAATTTGTAGAATCAACACATGTAATTTTACTGTTCTTGATGTTCTTGAAAGTTTTGAAAACAAAACATGCAAATCAATAATACGTGTTCGTTATAACACCAAATCCGTTCATTTGAAGTTTGGTCTCTTCGTTTTAATATACATAATCCATTACAAGCATAAATTTATGATATAACCTATGATAGACGTATCTAATTTGGTACGTAAGGCCATATGGCCATATTTTATACTCTGTAATTTTGTACCAACAAAATACGACATATTTTATTCAACTGATGATATGGTTTATACAATATATATAACCAAATACGATATGATAACATATTATTACATGTATCAACACATAATCCATACCCTTTATAATTACAGAGACTTTAACAAAACGTGAAGCCATTTTCTTATAAAACTTAAACAATCGTAAAAATAGAAATTGGGCTAAATGAATTACTCAGAGTATAAAGTGTAGACTAAGAGAGCCTTGATGATCATTTCTCAGTTATTAGATCAATCACACACACTCACAATTTCTCTCTGTAATTTGCTTTGAACAGTTAGAAAACAGGAAGGAAAATAATACGACGTATTAATAAAAGAACTGACGCGCAAAGTGGATGTCAGTTACCCAGTAATGGTTAACTGCTTTCAACCTCTACTAAGGCCTCGTTTGGCAAGCCTTAAATGACTCAAAATCATTTAATTTAATAACTGTTTTATCTTATAGTTTAATAATGTCACATCCAATTATAAAATAAATCAATTATCTTATTTACTTTACTTTAAATAAAATATGATAATTTGTCATTAATTCAAATAGTCATATAATTAATTTCTTACTTATTAATTATGTCAAATTATTAAATCTCTAATTAATTATTACATTAAAATAAACATTCTGCTTATTAAATATTTCATTTAATTCAATAAGCTCACATAAATACATACTTTGAATAATAAATATTCTCCACGTTAATTTAATAAATATAGCACATATAATTAAATTAATCTATCACAGTTGCATCAATTAATTATTTAATCTAATAATTAAATCATCGAAAATATTTATTTAATCCAATAAATATTAAAATTAAATTACAAAATCTCGTTTGTCACATCATAGGCTTGTCTGACCGGACAAAGGTTCAGACTATATTTACCACAGTTCAAGAATTATTGAACTTTAAATGATGTACAAGTGCAAGACTATATGAACTCAAGTGCACTAAGTGCGAATATCAATAATATCGATGTGGAATAATTGTAAGGAAATTAAACCACTTAATAGTATGCTTGGAAATAAGATTCAAGCTTAAATGAATAACTTTCAATTCAACAATATCCTGCTCAATGCATTATGAGAAGGATAGGAAAACTTTCACAAACTCAAAGTTGTGTAAGTTAGGAAACTCTGTAAATATAATAAATTTGGATACTTGCTCAATATAATTTAGGTAAGTTTAGGAAACTTGCTTAACAAAAGTAGGGTTCAAGGAACTTACATAAACATATACCTATTTGCACAAAATAAAGATAGTGCGTAAGGTTTAGATACTTTCATGTTTGCTCAGCTACAATATAATACTAGTTTTAAATTACTTGCGTTGAAACGACCTAATGTTATCAAGTCGATCATTTTAATTAGTATGTGTAAACTAATACGAGTCTACACTTAAAAGAATCAAGTCATCACATAGCATGCTTCTCAACACATTATATGACATATTAGTCACACATTACAAAGTAAGGAATCATATAAGCATGCCTCAATGCCTCGGACCAAAAACAGATCATCTTGGCAAGATCATAGGATGACACAAATTTACTGGTTCAGGCTTAGGGACTCACAATTACTACTTAACGCCCCTCGCCAAACCAAGTTGATCTTACGCACTTCGACTTCAAATTCAACTCTAACATACACCTATACATACATATTAACATATATACACGCTAGAGTTTCACCTATAACATATGACCATACTTGAATTCATTACTTCAAGTTTAACTTGCAATTTATACGTCATTAAAAGGTCATGTAATCTTTATGCTTTACAATCTTGGTAATACAATACTCAATAGTCATGCTTGTATATAGACAACACATGTATACTTTAGTCACATAGTTCATATTCTAGAAATGTCCTTTTCTTTATGACTATGCGTGCATAAGTGAAAATCATACATTAACCAAACGATATTCATGTCAATATGTCTATATGCATAATGAATCCTAATACACATGCTTGAATGGTCATAACATACTTTACTCATTACTTGATGATATTAGCTTCCTCATTCTAACTTTCTTTGAATCTAACACTAAGTCAACTTAGCACATTCAAGGCATCTTAACATGTAACTCTCATGCATTTACAACATATATCCAAGCCACATACATGCTCAAAATGGTCAGAACTTACTAGATAAAAGTCTTGGTCAAGTTCTCATTGAAAAGCATAAAGTTACTTATCTTTGAAATAGTCTAATCTTTCAATCATGTATGCTAGTGTGTTCAATCACTTTAGTCTTGTATTTCATGTCAGTATAAACCATATTATCATGTTCATAAAGTCAAAATGCTCACATGATGTGTTCGTGACAAAGTTCACTTTTGAACTCACAAACTTCTTTTCAAGACCACAAGTGTTGTGTCCATCATTGCTATACTTGTTCATACTACATGAATGTGCTTACGTGTGCATGTTAAAACAGTTTACAAGATTGCTCTACTATGTACTAACAAGTTAGCATGAATCAGAAACAAAACAGAAAACATCAGAGTTGGTGCAGGACTAACATAGCTGCGCTGCACCCTAGTTCAATTAGGGTACATCTGCGCCATGCCGTAAAACAAAAGCGAAGTTTGGGTTACAGAATGCTTCTTGCAATGACCCTAGTACAAATAGGGTGCATACGCTGCATGTCTCAGATCAAAAGACAAGAAGCAAACTCGCTTGCGCAGTTCGGCTTAATCCATCATGCAAAATCCTTACAAACAATGCTTCTAACATAACCCAACACACTTATAAGCATATACAACACTAAGAAATATAACCCAAATTAACTAACAACCAATTCATGCTTAATTCAAAGAACTATAACAAAACTCAACTAAGAACATAATTTGGGATTTTCATACCTCTTGAGGCAATTGAGTTATAATACTCTCACTCCTTACAAGCTCCTTAGCAACTAATTCTCAGCAATTGCAATAAGAAAGGTGAAGGTATTATTTATAGGAGATTGATTATCTAGACAATGTCATTACCTCACAATTCAAACCATTGGCTTTCAAGAATGCCCAAGGGTTAAGAGAGAGTTGGTGAGAGTTGGTGAATCACTCATGAATCCAACTCCCCATCCACTAATTGCTCTATGTTTGATGAATTTGAGATGAAGGTAGGCTAGGCTTGCTAGCATTTCACGTGGGAAGAAAGAATGGAACTCTTATTATGGGACAAGAAATCCCAGCATTTGCAAAAAATGAAATGTAATGCACCCTGGGCTTATACCATATATATACATAATATAAACTTTGGTTATAAATTATATATACACAATTCATTTCATATAACATAGGTTATAATAATTTCAAGGGCATACAATCTATTTCTTAATTACAAGTATCAAGTAGTGCACATATATATAATTCACATGACATTTTCTATTACTAAAATAATATATTGTGTGCATTACTTGCACAATTAATCAAGTAAATAAAATTATATTATATAAATTATTATTTAATTATTATTTATTCATAATAATTATAAATCAACATATTATCAATTAATTACTCATAATTGCATTTAATCAATATGTTCCACTCTTGATACTATATTCAAATAAATTTAATATTTAATTAATACTCTTATCAAGTTTTTGATATTAAAATTTTAGGGTTAGTCCACTAATTTAAATCAACTATTAGTGACTAAATTTCATCATTTCGTAAATTCACATAACCACATACTGTTTAATAAACTCACAAAACTAACTCATAAAAATTAAAACACATATTTAATTAATAAGGAGTTTAAAATTCATTGTCGTTACATCCCTCCCCCCTTATAAAAATTCCGTCCTTGGAATTATAAAAATAAGGTTACTCAAATAAAAACGGATAATTCGCTCTCATTTTCTCTTCTAGCTCCCACACAGCTTCTTCTACTACCTGATTCCTCCAGAGAATCTTAACGGAATGGATAATCTTATTCCTCAACTTCTGTTCCTTCCTATCTAGTATTTGGACAGGAACTTCCTCGTACGATAAGTCTTTCTCGACTTGGATTGGTTCATAGGAGATAACGTGCTTGTAGTCTGGTTTATACGGCCGCAACACTGACACATAAAACACATTGTGAATGTGCTCAAGTTCTGGAGGTAACGCTACCTCGTACTCCACTTCACCTATGAACCTAGGGCTCAGCTTGCCCTTCTTCCCAAAATGAATCTTCCCTTTCCAGGGAGATACTTTCAAAAAAGCATAGCTTCCTACTTCAAAATCTCTCTTCTTGCGATGTAAGTCTGCATACTTCTTCTGGTGATCTTGAGCTGCTACTAGTCGAGCTCTTATCACCCTGATGATTTCTACCGTTTATTGTACTAATTCTGGTCCCAATAGTCGATGTTCTCCAACTTCGTCCCAACATAAGGGCATTCTACATTTCCTCCCATACAGCGCTTCGTACGGCGTCATTTCAATACTGGCGTGATAACTATTCTAATACGCGAACTCTACTAATGGAAGGTGATCCTCCCAACTACCCTTGAAGTCCATCACACAAGCTCGGAGCATGTCTTCAAATGTTTGAATTGTTCTTTCGCTTTGCCAATCAGTCTGCGGATGATACGCGGTACTCATTCGTAGTTGTGTCCCCATTCTTTCTTGAAGACTCTTCCAAAAGTTTGACGTGAAACGCGGATCTTTATCTGATACAATAGATACCGGCACCCCATGTCTCAAAATAATTTCCCAACATATAATTTGGCTAACTGGTCCAAACTATACTTAATGGGCAAAAAGTGAGCTGACTTAGTAAGACAATCTACAATCACCCATATAGCGTCGTGCCCTTTCTGCGTTGCCGGAAGTCCCACCACGAAGTCCATTGTGATGTGCTCCCATTTCCATTCTGGAATCTCTAATGGTTGTAATAACCCGCTTGTTCGTTGGTGTGCTGCCTTGACTCTCTGACAAGTTAGACATCTACTTACGCATTCCGTAACCTCTCTTCATGTTTGGCCACCAGAAGTGGTGACGCAAATCTTGGTACATATTCGTGCTTCCTGGGTGTATCTAGTATCTCGTACTGTGCGCTTCTTGCAAAATCTCTTCTCTCAGCTCTGTTACTAATGGTACCCAAATTTGTCCTTCAAATCTTAGAAGTCCAGTGCTTTCAATCTTGAATTTAAATTCCTCACCTTCAGTCAATCGCTTCTTGATGTTATTGCAATCTTCGTCCTTTTCTTGTGCCTCTTTAACTTTATTCAATAAAGTTAGGCTCGCTGTCACTGTAAATAATTGCTCATCGGTCTCCATCGGATACCTAATTTCCAAGTCTAGTCGTTCGAAATCTTTCACCAATTCTTCTTGAATGGTCAACTTCAATAACTTCTCTCTGCCTTTTCTGCTCAAGGCATCTGCCACTACATTTGTTTTGCCTTGATGGTACAAAATTTCACAATTGTAATCTTTGATCAATTCTAACCATCGGCGCTGCCTCATGTTTAATTCTCTCTGCGTGAAGATATACTTCAGACTCTTGTGATCTGTATATATCTCACACTTCTCGCCATACAAATAATGCTTCCAACTCTTCAAGGCAAAAACTACTACTGCTAACTCCAGATCATGAGTCGGATATCACTTCTCATAATCTTTTAGCTGACATGAAGCATACACAATGACCCTACCGTGTTGCATCAGTACACAGTCAAGACCCTTGTGTGACGCATCACTATACACTATAAATCCTCCCGTGTTGTCTGGTAAGGCCAACACAGGTGCTTGAATAAGTCTCTTCTTCAATTCTAGGAATTTTTTACACACTTTTTCGTCCAAACGAACTTAACTGTTTTTCTGGTAAGATTGGTCAACGGCGATACTAATTTCAAAAAATCCCGAATAAATCTTCGATAGTATCTCGCCAATCCTAAGAAACTCTGGATTTCTGTTGGCGTCTTTGGCTGCTCCTAATTGATAACCGCTTCTACCTTCGCTGGATCCACTGAAACATCATTTTTGTCGATAACGTGCCCTAAGAACTGCACTCTCTGCAACCAAAACTCACACTTAGAGAATTTTTCATAAAACTTCTCCCTCTTTAATGTCTCCAACACTATCCGAAGATGCTCGGCGTGTTCTTCCTCCGTCTCTGAATACACTAGGATATCATCTATGAATACGACAACAAACTTATCCAAATACTATTTGAACACTCTATTCATCAAATCCATAAATGCTGTCGGCGCATTTGTCAATCTAAATAACATTACCAGAAACTCAAAGTGTCCATACCGAGTTCTAAATGACGTCTTTGGAATGTCTTCCGGCCTCACTTTCAGTTCTCAAGTCAATTTTTGAAAAGTACTTTGCCCCCTTCAACTGATCAAACAAATCGCCTATCCTGGGCAACGGGTACTTGTTCTTAATGGTGACCTTGTTCAACTATCGGTAGTTGATACAAAGTTTTAGCAATCCATCTTTCTTCTTTATGAATAAGGCTGGTGCTCCCCACGGTGATACGCTCGGTCGAATGTATCCCTTATCTAACAACTCTTGTAATTGAGTCATTAGCTCTTTCATCTCTACCGGTGCCATACGATACGGAGCTTTGTATACCGACGTTGTCCCTGGTGCAAAATCTATGACAAACTCAATCTCTCTATCCGGTGGCAATCCCGGAATCTCGTATGGGAAGACATCAACGAAATCCCTTACTATAGGTATCTAACTCAGTTCACCCTCGACTCGTCAAGTATCAACCACATGAGCCAAATAACCTATACAACCCTTCCTAAGCAATCTCTGCGCTTGCACCATCGTCAGACAATGAGATTGTCTCGGCGATTTACTACCATAAAATACCACCTTCGACTTATTCAGAGTCTTAAGGTGTACACACTTCTTCTTACAGTCTATAACTGCTTCGTGAACCGATAACCAATCCATTCCAAGGATTACGTTGAACTCCCCCAAACGAATCGGTATCAAATCCACTTTGAGCTTAAATCCTCGTAATTCGGCATAACAATTCCTGTGAATGTATTCTACATGAATAATTTCCTTGTTCACTACTTCTACGTTCATAGGGTGTTCTAATTTCTCACGGGGTAAGTCTAACTGTTTAGCAAATTCTTCGAAAACAAAAGAGCAGGTAGCACCGGAATCGAATAACACGTATGCATCTATATCATTGATCGGAATGATACCTGACACTACGTCCTTCGATTCCACTGCATCTCGCATGACGGCCATGTGAACATTCATGTCGCTGTCCTGGTTGTTTGATTGGTTGGCCCTCCAATGTTTAGCACATTGTTGTTGTTGTTGTTGTTGTTGTTGTTGTTGCAGTTGCCGCTAACTGCATCGCCCTTTTTCTTTGAGCAGTCCTTGATTTGATGGTATGTGGCTCCACACGAGAAACATCCTCCCTTCTACTTATTTGAACAATGAGGAGCCATGTGCCCCGATTGTCCACAACGATAACAAACACTCTTTCCCTTCATGTACTCCCCCGAGTGATTCCTCCCACAGTTGTTACACTTCATAATTTTCTTGGCCTCCCCTCAGAACTTATTACCTCCAGAGGATTGACTCTCCGTCCATTTATGCTTATTGGGGTGCTGCCTCCACTGCTTCCCCTTTTTTGTACATCATGATCGGTTTTCTTTTCTTGTTTGAATCGAGCGATGGCCTCATTGCCTCCTTCGACAATGATAGCCCTTTCCAAAAGATCAGAGTAAGTCTTGATCTTCAACACAGCCACTACCTTCTGCACCCATGGTTTCAGTCCTAATTCGAACCTCCTAGCCTTCCTGGCCTCCGTGTCAACCTGATGTGAAGCGAATCGGGCTAACTTGTTAAATCTCGCCGCGTATTCTACGACAGTCATACTACCTTGTTTCAGTTCCAGAAACTTAACCTCCATATCATGTTGCGTATTCTCCGAGAAGTAATTCTCAAGGAATAGCTCCTTAAATCTCTCCCAAAGAATAACTCCTTCATCTGCTCGGATCCGATTGGCTTTCCACCAATAGTTAGTTTCGCCCTTTATCGTGAAAGTGGCAAAACTCGTCTTCCATGCTTCGGCCACTCGTGCAACCTCAAACACCTTCTCCATTTCTTCTATCCATGTCTAGGCTTCAATTGGATCCAAGGTTCCCCAGAACTCCGGTGGTCCTACCAATTTAAAGTCCTTAAAGCTAGCCAAGTGTGTCACTGGCCGCCTCTTCAAGTGGGTCCTGCTTTTTGCATTGCCTCGGTTAATGTGTTAACGAAGTTACGTATTGGATCAACATTTTCCCTCCACCATTGTTAATTGAATCCTTCCTCCTCTGATTCCGCTTAAGTCTCCTAGACGGCATGATCTGAGGAAAGGAAGAAACAATTAGGCTTTATGTGATATGCTATTCATGTTAGCATTAAGAAATTTAAGACGTCTATCAATCATTTTTTTATTTAAATAAACCACTTCAATATCACAATAAAACTCGATGGATTTACCCAACCCATCACTTAAATACTCTACTTGAGTTTTCTACTAAGGTTATAACCTAGGTTTCGCATTCCTAACGTTTATAACCTAGGCTTTCATACCAACCTGTGACACCCTCGAATCCGGTTGCTCTGACCCCGGTTCGATCATCATGATAAAATACAAACATCCACCTCTAAACAACATACGATAACTAAAATGCGGAATATAATAAACGTACGTCGTTCATTCAAAAGGTGTTACTAGTCCCAAGATTCGATAACCTTAATAAGTTCATACAAACATACCCTAAAATAATCATTAGGGTCCATATTACATAATAGTAATTTAAACTAAGCGCAAGGTAAAATATGCTCCTTGCCACTAGTCTACATCTTTTCTATACCCTTGTCCTTCCCTGAGGTCTCGGGCTTAGCTACAATATAGTCATGATATAGCAAGGATGAGCAACAAGTTTGCTTAACAAGTTTAAATACAACAATAAGGATATATCATGATGAATGGAAAAATATCTGGCAATTGATTCAACAATATGAATATCTGACGGTTTCAACAATATGAATATCGCAAGCAAAGAAAATGTTTGCTTTTAGAATAACTGTTAGTCGAATAAACTTTGAACTATAACACTCCAATGGAATCAATAACTAATTAACCCTTTGGTTACTGCTACATAATAAGTACTTGAGGGGATTAGCCTCGCGTACACTATGTATATGCATAACATTTAAATCTACTCTGTTATATCTTATATTAGATACTTGGGGTACTCCCCTATCATAAGAGGGGTGTTCTTTCAGTCTAAGAATCCTTACCATCAATTGGTTTGGATAGCTTTTATAAAACTTCATAAGTTTGTCTGAATTTGGACAAAGGTTCATACTCTATTTACCATGATTCAAGAATTATTGAACTTTAAATGATGTACAAGTGCAAAGTCAGACGAACTCAAGTGCACTCAAATGCGAATATCAATAATATCGATGTGGAATAATTGTAAGAAAATTAAACCACTTAATAATATGCTTGGAAATAAGATTCAAGCTTAAATGAATAACTTTCAATTCAACAATATCCTGCTCAATGCATTATGAGAAGGATAGGAAAACATTCACAAACTCAAAGTAGTGTAAGTTAGGAAACTTGCAACATAATAAATTCGGATACTTGCTCAATATAATTTAGGGTAGGTTTAGGGAAACTTGCTTAACAAAAGTAGGGTTCAAGGAACTTGCATAAACATATACCGATTTGCAAAACATAAAGGTAGTGCGTAAGGTTTAGATACTTGCCTGTTTGCTCAGCTACAATATAATACTAGCTTTAAATTACTTACGTTGAAACAACCTAATGTTATCAAGTCGATCATTTCAATTAGTATGTGTAAACTAATACGAGTCTACACTTACAAGAATCAAGTCATCACATAGCATGCTTCTCAACATATTATATGACATATTAGTCATACATTACAAAGTAAGGAATCATATAAGCATGCCTCAATGCCTCAGACCAAAAACATATCATCTTGACAAGACTGCAGGATGATGCAAATTGCTACCTGGTCTAAGCTTAGAGATCTACAGATTTACAGGTCGTCCCTCGCTGCACTAAGGTTGAGCTTCTCAGACTTCGACTTGATCCAACTCTAACATACACCTATACATACATATTAACATATATACATGCTAGAGTTTCACCTATAACATATGACCATACTTGAATTCATTACTTCAAGTTTAACTTACAATTTATACGTCATTAAAAGGTCATGTAATCTTCATGCTTTACAATCTTAGCAATACAATACTATGTAGTCATGCTTGTATATAGACAACACATGTATACTTTACTTACATAGTTCATATTCTAGAAATTTCCTTTTCTTTATGACTATGCGTGCATAAGTGAAAATCATACATTAACCAAACGATGTTTATGTTAATATGTCTATAAGCATAATGAATCCTAATACACATGCTTGAATGGTCATAACATACTTTACTGATTACTTGATGATATTAGCTTCCTCATTTTAACTTTCTTTGAATTTAACACTAAGTCAACTTAGCATATTTCAGGCATCTTAACATGTAACTCTCATGCATTTACAACATATATCCAAACCACATACATGCTCAAATGGTTAGAACTTACTAGATAAAAGTGTTGGTCAAGTTCTCTTTGAAAAGCCTTAAGTTACATATCTTTGAAATAGTTTAATCTTTCAATCAAGTATGCTAGTGTGTTCAATCACTTTAGTCTTGTATTTCATGTCAATATAAACCATATTATCATGTTCATAAAGTAAAAATGCTCACGTGATGTGTTCGTGACAAAGTTCACTTTTGAACTCACAAACTTCTTTTCAAGACCACAAGTGTTATGTCCATCATTGCTATACATGTTCATACTACATGCATGTGTTTACGTGTGCATGTTAAAACAGTTTACAAGCTTGCTCTACTATGTACTAATAAGTTAGCATGAATCTGAAACAAAACAGAAAACATCGTAGAGGTAGATCAAAAAATTGCCACAGCACCTTACTTTCAATTAGGCGCAGCCATGGCCATGCCGTAAACAAAATCGAAGTTTTGTTATTTGGCAGCAGCCTACGCTTTCTAGTACAAATAGGTGCAAATGCTACCAAGGTCTCGCATCGTAGACAAGAAGCGCACTGCTTTGAAGTTCATTAATCCATCATGAAAAATCCTTACAAACAATGCTTCTAACATAACCCAACACACTTATAAGCATATACAACACTAAGAAACATAACCCTAATCAACTAACAACCAATTCATGCTTAATTCAAAGAACCTTAACAAAACTCAACTAAGAACATAATTTGGGATTTTCATACCTCTTGAGGCAATTAAGTTGCAATACTCTCACTCCTTACAAGCTCCTTAGCAACTAATTCTCAGCAATTGCAATAAGGAAGGTGAAGGTATTATTTATAGGAGATTGATTATCTAGACAATGTCATTACCTCACAATTCAAACCATTGGCTTTCAAGAATGCCCAAGGGTTAAGAGAGAGTTGGTGAGTTGGTGAATCACTCATGAATCCCATTCCCCATCCATTAATTGCTCTATGTTTGATGAATTTGAGATGAAGGTAGGCTAGGCTTGCTAGCATTTCACGTCAAAAGAAAGAATGGAACTCTTATTATGGGACAAGAAATCCCAGCATTTGCAAAAAATGAAATTTAATGCACCCTTGGCTTAAGCCATATATACATAATATAAACTTTGGTTATGTGACGCCCCTAAAATAGGTATACATCATCCATCTTGAGTCGCCAAATACATGGTACAGAATTCAAATACAACTTAATAATACAACTATTGTGTACAATACGACATAACATAAACTGTGAGTTTGAATACAAATATTTTCTACTAGAGAGTATACAAACTCAAAAGGAGTCCTCATTACAATTATTATCACACTATTTCACAGAATAGTGAGGACTAGTCCCTGCTACGTTCTCAATTCCTGAAGAGAACAATAAAAGTAAAAGGGTGAGCTCAACTAGCCCACTAAGAAATATTATGACTAAAATAATGCAGAATAAGTTATCATTAGCCTTCAACAGTGTTAAACTGATAAAATATAACAAACATCAAGTTTAACTGCAGTGGAACAAGCAATCCATTAGAAGAGTCAAGTAGAGAATAAAATCTACTATCTTCTATGATTTAAAAGGTTTTTCATCACTTTTATCGATGGGACTCAACTTAATAAATAATCCACATCATCGAATCACCCCTGTACTACGACCAAGGATATTCTTTAGTATCACGACCATAAATTATCCATGCACTACGGGCCAAGGACATTCGTGTATTCATTAATGGTCATGATCATGCCAACAATTGTCCATCAATGCACTACGGCCAATGAGGCCTTTTACCATATCATTTGTAACATTACGGTCATGATTATGCCGAATAATCCCTGATCATAATCATACCAAGTCCATCTATGCAGTACAGGCCACAGATGACTTTCAATATAATATAAACATGAGGATGATGACAATGATATAAGAATTCAATAAAACAAGTACAAGAATTAATTTATCTAGGAAATGATAACGTCCAAATTGTCAACATGATACTGCTTTATAAAGTAAAATTCAAGAATGCTCAGAAGAATATTTCCATGAAAAGATACTGGATGAAGCGCAAATATCAATGATATTCCACTAATTTCATGGAGTATAGAAGTCAAGTTTTTAACAAATCGAGTATAATAAAGAATGCAATAACAAAAGAAATCACCACGCAATGCGATAGACATTACACAGCAAAGTTATTCCAATGTAATAATAAAGGATGAAACCAGTCCCATGTAAAACGCATGCATGTGATATTCGACGTAATAATAAATAATGGAACCAGTCCCGCATAAACGCACGCATGTGATATTCCAAACGTAATAATAAAGCACGTAAATATTAGAAGAATGTCACCATGTATAGGGTAGCCATGATACAAAAGTTATTCCAACAAAATAATAAATAATGGAATAACATAAGTTCTCTTCATGAGTACAACAAATAACATCCCTTACAAGAAAAGAAACCGAATATAAGAGTAGGAAGTAGCGTATAATTTTCTATAGGTTCTCTTATAATTCTCTCTCTAGAGTTTTAGTGAATTCGTAAGAAATAATGAAGGAACGAGCTTCTATTTATGTAAGAATGGATCTGTGATAGTAACTAACTTATGAACGGTCCAGATTGATTTACTTTTAAACGAACTATCCAGATTGGTTTACTATTAAAACTTAAAACAACGGTCCATACCGATTTACTATTAAAACTTTAAACCAAATGATCCATATTGATTTACTATTATAACTTCATCATGCCGGTCCATATTGATTTACTATTATATCTTCAACCAACTATTCGAAAAATTAACACATCTCCTCATGGAATAATATTGTACCCAAAAATGATTTTAATCAAAAGAAATATATCTTACGGGTGAATAGTAACTAGTGAATAGTAACTCGACACGAAAAGTGTCCCGAATACCCAATTGAACAATATATCCTCCAGACATCAATTCTACTAACATAAATAAGTCCAAAACAATGGAACTATAAAATTCATCTTTAATCAACACGAACTTATTCATCATTAATATTATAATTCACAATATTTAACAACCAAGTCGTTCCCAGGAAATAGGGGGCTTTCCGATAAGGATTTCTCCTTATTGGCACGCAATTAGGTGACCAAACCACTCCTTGAAAGAACTTCTAGACATTATTAATATTGCAAATGATAATATGAATAACTTTATCGTCTCAATTATTGATTTAATAATATATCATATAATGCGATGATATCGTGTAATAATAATTGAATCAAGAATACGACAGATATGATGCAAAGAATCATGAAAGTAATAATTGAGTATAACTGAGTGACTTCTCACATAAACATCAATAATCAATGTCATGTGCTACTGTGCAATTACGCATATTACTATACCTTTACTACCGGGTAGTTCAACAGTTTTAATGGTAACACCTCCGCCGTTATTTTCATAAAGTATTTTTGTTATTTTCTCAATCCGACAATAATTCCGTTTTGGTGTCCACCAATGATTGTCGTTGTACGAATATTCCCTGTTAAAATGAATATTTCACGACCAATCGAATATTATATAACAACTTGCGTACTTCGCAAAATTTATAAACATTACCCACAACTATAACATTATATCAAATCAATACCATAATATTCAAAAATATAATTCGAGAAAATTATTCTTTATTCATAAAAGTGGGGTCTTACAACCTCCCTTCTTATGAAATTTTGTTTTGAAATTAGGGTACATACCGGTATGTCAAGAGATGAGGATACCTTGACTTCATCTCGATTCTAACTTCCAAGTCATTCCTCCACATCGTGGTTTCTCCACAAAACTTCGACTTGAGGTATAACCTGGAGCGAGAACATGATCCTTCTTATCCATGATTTTAACAAGTAACTCTTCATACGTTAAATCTTCCTCTATCTCGTCTGGTTTTAACTCAATAATGTGGTTCGGGTCTTTCACATATTTACGTAACATAGATATGTGAAAAATATTATGAACACGAGACATACTTGGCGGTAAGGCGAGTCTATAGGCCACAGTTCCCACTCGTTCAAGAATTAAAAATGGGCTAATGAATCTAGGATTGAGCTTTCCTCTCTTTCCAAATCTCATAACTCATTTCCATGGAGCAACACATAACAACACATAATCTCCAATATCGAATTCTACGTCCTTTCGATGAAGAACAGCATAACTTTATTTTTCGATCTTGTGAAGTTTTTATACGTTGTTGGATCGTTTGAATCTTTTCTGTAGTCATACGTACCAACTCCTGTCCCAACAACATTGCTTCACCCACCTCATCCCAAAGATATCGGAGAACTGGCACACTTTCTCCCATACAATGCTTCGAATGGAGCCACGCCAATACTTTCTTGATAATCGTTGTAGGGAAAACTCCACCAATGGTAAAAACTTGTCCCAACTTCCTTGAAATCAAGGACACAGAGTCTTAATAGATCTTCAAGAGTTTGAATAGTCCTCTCCATTTGTCCATCCGTCTTCGAGGATGATATGCCGAAGCTAAATCATAAACCGCGCTCATAGCTTTTTCAGAACTAACCCAAAATAGTGAAGTGAATCTTAGGTCTCGATCGTAAACTATGGATATTGGCATACTATGCAGTCTTACAATCTCATTTATGTACATACGAGCAAGACATTCAAGTGTATTAGTTTCTCGTATAGGTAAGAAGTGAGCAGACTTGGTCAATCTATCAACAATGACCCAAATTGCATCTATGCCTTGAGAGACCTTGGGAAGACCAGTAACAAATTCCATGGTAATGTGCTCCCACTTCCATTCTGGAATTTCAAGTGGTTGCAATGGACCTTTTGTTACTTGATGCTCTGCCTTGACTCGATGACAAGTTAAACACCTTGAGATAAACTCCGCTATCTCTCTATTCATATTGCGTAAGAAGGAAACGAGTGTGAATAATTGCTATCTCTCTATCCTTACGTAAGAAGGCACTACTCAATAATTTTCACAAGAGTTATCGCTCAATATTTTATTTTATTGATTCAATAATTGTTGCGTTGATATTTTATATTATTGTTGTTCAATAATTGTCACCGCATTATTATCTCCATTATCGATCAATAATTCATATTATTTGAATAATATTATTAGATAGCATTATTGGCAATGTCTAGAAAGTTCTCATCAAGGAGAGGTTTGGTCACCTAATTGCGCGCAAGAAGGAGAAATCCTTATCTGAAGCCCCCTCTTTCCGGAACTACCTGGTCATTATAAATGTGATTCTCGTAATATTATTTGTGAATAATTAATTATTGATTCATATGAAAAAAAATATTTATTTGATGTGGATATAAATGATGGATTTATTTATGTGGTTATAAGTGAAGGAATTAATGATGAGGTGTTTTATCAAGATTTGTTTAAATGGAGAACAAAATATGGGATTTTCGTAAAAATTAGTTTATTACTTGATTTTGTAAAATCCATAACTCTTTGTGTATAATGAGTTAAGAGATGAGCCATATATCAAAAGAAAGCCCTAGAAGTAAGCTAATCTGTAGAAATTTGAATCACCCAAAATTCTTTGTAGATATTTCGTGTGGTGAAATTTTGAATGAAATCGGTCCAAGGACTAATAGTCCGAAAAAATCGTTGGTGTTCTTCACCTATATTATGTGAGTTATAAATTTTGATCCGACCGTTGATCGTTGTAATTTTTGGATATGTTATACATACATAAGTTGAGTATATGTCCACAAATTTTGAACCGTTAAAATGAACGAATGATTTGTTATGAATTTTAAGAGGTGACTGATTAGGAAATTAGGTTTATAATTGATTTTGGTGGAAAATTTAGAATTGAGTGGGCCCCACTTGTGGTTGGTGAAGAAATGTGCTGAATTTTATTTCAAATGTGGTGGGTGGGAATAGTAGGTAAAGCCATCAGTCAGTTGCAAAAGTTAAGTCCGCTTTTATGCGTGCTAACATTTTCCTATAAATAGAGGGCTGTTAGAATTGAAAATCACACCGTAAACAAAGTTTTCTTTTCTCTCTAGATTATTGAGTGTAATTTGTGAGTATTTAGATACTTGGTGAGTTGATATTCATCGCTGCAAGTTTCCTTCAAATATCATATCCGATATCCCGCCGTAAGGTCGCTTCTTTTTGAGGTAAGGGATAGTAAGAGATATTATTTTTTTTGTAATGATATTATTTCTTCAATATCATTATCTCGAAATGTCGATCTCAAGTTTTTATCAAATTTGGAACTTTTTCATGTCGGGGTTACTTATTCATGAGTTACTATTCAGAGTTACTATTCATGAGTTACTATTCACGAAAGTTACTATTCACTTAGTACTATTCATGAAGCGTGAAAATGTTTTTGTGGAATTTCTATCTTTCGTGTCTGAGTTACTATTCACGATATACATAATTATTCACATATACTAAGACTATTCACTTAATACGAGACTATTCACCTAAAAATGAAAATTTTCTTTTCGCCTAAAATATCTATTCGGATACTAGCTTTGATTGTATCCATGTTTTGATCATTCTTGAATTTTACACCACTATGATTATTTTTGAGGTATTTTTGGACGTGGATAAAACCAATGCAAAGATGAATGATTTCTAAAGAATATCTTTGGCCTCAGAAAGTGTAAAAGATGAACAGTGTTTAAATGAATATGACTAACTCGATGAATATCTTTAGCCAAGAAAGAGTGCAAAGATGAATTATTGATGAATATCTTTTGCTCAGAAGTGCAAAGACGACTTGTTGATGAATATCTTAGCCTCAGAAAGTGCAAAAGATGAATTATCGATGAATATCTTTTGCTCAGAATGCAAAGATGACTGTTGTTGAATATCTTTAGCCCTCAGAGTGCAAAGATGAATTATTGATGAATATCTTTGGCTTGTAATGCAAAGATGACCCGTTGTTGAATATCTTTAGCCCAGTAGTGTAAAGATGAATCTGTTGATGAATATCTTCGCCCGTGGTGCAAAAGATGAATTTATTAGTATGATTATGAACAGAACTGTGATTTGGTATAACCATGATCTTTGATGTTTCTGTGTAAAGACAAGTGATGAAAATTATCTTTTCTTGGATGAGGAAAGGAATTTAGAACTACAATTACGATTATGAAGTTATACACGTGATTGTGGATGTGAATTGTTGATTGATGTTACTGTGGATAAAACATTGTTGGTGGATTTTAACATGGAGAAGACAATAGATTTTATAGTCTATTCGACTCTTCTAATGGATCGCTCATTTCCCGCAACTATGGTTGAAAAGTTTTATCATCTACCATATGTTCTAAATCTCGATTTATTACCGATGAAGACTATTCATAATTTATTTATCTTTAGTCATAATATGCTTTATCGAGCTAGTCAGGTTTCACCCTTTTGTTTCACAATTCCTTTCGTGTAATAAAAGTGTAGAATGGGTCGAGCGGGATAAGCGAGGAACAGAGTGGTGGTCTATAGATGTTGAGGTGAGGTGAATTTAACTTGGAATGGTGTTTTGTCACTATAATACAAGATGTCTAATGACATACAACCTCGTGTTATCATAAGACATGGTTGTGCTCATCCACTTCCGAGTATATTTACAAGCACTACCTATATAATCTTCGTGTTTGTTTGGAGTATAATACCCAATTAGAGACAGTGGAGATAATGATATGTCAAGAGAAGACTCACCATCGGGAAGAATATGATAAGTAATCTTCTCTTTTTTTCTTTGGGGTTTATTGGGTTAACCAAGGATAATTTGGCATATATGATATCTACCATAACCTAAAAGCATGGCCTCTTATGTACGAAGGTTTCTTGAGCACTTCCCAAAGTTTCTAATTTCTAAAACAGCTTTTGATCGCACCTTTATGTAAGGTGTCATGGTGACGTGTTATCCAAGTTGGTGTCCGAGTTACATTTGGTATATATTGGTATCCAAACTCACAAAGATATGTGTTGTTGTATTTTGCACGACAATTGTTGTAATAAAGTTGTAGTTATTTCGCACTCATGTATTTAACGAATTCTTAATAGGTTGGATGGAATGGACCTATTTTGGGGTTGTTACATTTGGTATCGTAGTTTAGGATATGATCTCCCGCGGAGATCGGGAATAGAACTCAGGAGGAGAGATGAGTAAATCCTTCGCTAAGTGTGTCCTACCTAAGCTTTTATGTTGTCGTCACCATAATATCGAGATATTATGTGATATGTTAATTTGCTCAATTAACCTTTGTTTTGAAGTCAGATTCTAGAATGATATCTCAAATACGGTGAGATGAGCAATGGAGAAATCATGATGATGTGGGAGATAGAATCGAAATGAAAACAAGGTATTCTCAACTCTTTGAAATACTGTGTACGTAAATTTCGGGACTAAATTTCATAAGGAGGGAGATTGTAAGACCCCTAATTTTATGAAATAAAAGTATTCAATTTTTCTATTCAAGAATTGGTTAAATTGATAAAAGTTAAAGTTAAGGGTGATATATGAATTTTTTTCAAAATAATAAAGGGGGTATAAAGTATTCATTATCGTTTGGGAATATTCGTTTGGTCGTGGAATATTCTTTCGCGTCGGGGAATATTCGTACGATCAAGACAAATGTACCATGTGTGGGCCCCATAACGAAAAGCGATTGGATGAAGAAAACGACAAATATAAGTTGGTTAAAATAACTACGAAGTAGTTGTTACCGTTAAGATCGCTGGAATACCCGGTGGTTAAAATACAAGAATACGCGTGGTCGCACAAGAGTACACCAGATTGCACAATATTGTTGAATTATTGATCCTTACGTAAGAAGGCACTACTCAATAATTTTCACGTGAGTTATCGCTCAATATTTTATTTTATTGATTCAATAATTGTTGCGTTGATATTTTATATTATTGTTGTTCAATAATTGTCACCGCACATTATCTCCATTATCGATCAATAATTCATATTATTTGAATAATATTATTAGATAGCATTATTGGCAATGTCTAGAAAGTTTCACAAGGAGAGGTTTGGTCACCTAATTGCGCCGCCAAGAAGGAGAAATCCTTATCTGAAAGCCCCTCTTTCCCGAAACTACCGTCATTATAAATGTGATTCTCGTAATATTATTTGTGAATAATTAATTATTGATTCATATGATAAGAAAATATTTATTTGATGTGGATATAAATGATGGATTTATTTATGTGGTTATAAGTGAAGGAATTAATGATGAGGTGTTTTATCAAGATTTGTTTAAATGGAAAACAAAATATGGGATTTTCGAAAATTAGTTTATTACTTGATTTTGTAAAATCCATAACTCTTGTGTATAATAAGTTAAGAGATGAGCCATATATCAAAAGAAAGCCCTAGAAGTAAGCTAATCAGAGAAATTTGAATCACCCAAAAAATTCTTTGTAGATATTTCGTGGTGAAATTTTGAATGAAATCTGGTCCAAGGACTAATAGTCCGAAAAATCGTTGTTCTTCAACTATATTGCGTGAGTTATAAATTTTGATCCGACTGCTGATCGTTGTAATTTTTGGATATGTTATACATACATAAGTTGAGTATATGTCCACAAATTTTGAACCGTTAAAATGAACGAATGATTTGTTATGAATTTTAAGAGGTGACTGATTCGGAAATTAGGTTTATAATGTATTTTGGTGGAAAATTCTAGAATTGAGTGGGCCCCACTTGTGGTTGGTGAAGAAATGTGCTGAATTTTATTTCAAATGTGGTGGGTGGGAATAGTAGGTGTAAAGCCATCAAAGTTGCAAAGTTAAGTCCGCTTGATGCTAACATTTTCCTATAAATAGAGGGCTAAGTTAGAATTGAAAATCACACCGTAAACAAAGTTTTTTCTTTCTCTCTAGATTATTGAGTGTAATTTGTGAGTATTTAGATACTTGGTGAGTTGATATTCATCGCTGCAAGTTTCCTTCAAGTCATATCATCCGATATCCCGTCAAGTGTCGCTTTTTTTGAGGTAAGGATAGTAAGAGATATTATTTTTTTTGTAATGATATTATTTCTTCAATATCATTATGCCGAAATGTTGATCCGAAGTTTTTATCAAATTTGGAACTTTTTCATGTGCTGGGGTTACTATTCATGAGTTACTATTTAGGAGTTACTATTCATGAGTTACTATTCACGAAAGTTACTATTCACTTAGTACTATTCATGAAGCGTGAAAATGTTTTTTTGTGGAATTTCTATCTTTTGGTGTTTGAGTTACTATTCACGATACTAAGACTATTCACGATATTCACATCACAAGATTATTCAATCTAAAAATGAAAATTTTTCTTTTCGTCTAAAATATCTATTCGGATACTAGCTTTGATTGTATCCATGTTTTTGATCATTCTTGAATTTTACACCACTATGATTATTTTTGAGGTATTTTTGGACGTGGATAAAACCAATGCAAAGATGAATGATTTTTCAAGAATATCTTTGGCTCAGAGTAAAAAGATGAACAGTGTTTAAATGAACATGACTAATGATGAATATCTTTAGCCAAGAGAGCAAAAGATGAATTATTGATGAATATCTTTTGCTCAGAAGTGCAAAGATGACTTGTTGATGAATATCTTAGCTTTAGTAGTGCAAAGATGAATTATTGATGAATATCTTTTGCTCAGAATGCAAAGATGACTGTTGTTGAATATCTTTAAATTGTAGTGCAAAGATGAATTATTGATGAATATCTTTGGCTTGTAATGCAAAGATGACCATTGTTGAATATCTTTAGCTTTGTAGTGTAAAGATGAACTGTTGATCAATATCTTTGGCCCGTGGTGCAAAGATGAATTTATTAGTATGATTATGAGCAGAACTGTGATTTGGTATAACCATGATCTTTGATGTTTCGGTAAAGACAAGTGATGAAAATTATCTTTGTCTTGGATAAGGAAAGGAATTTAGAACTACAATTACGATTATGAAGTTATACACGTGATTGTGGGATGTGGAATTGTTGATTGATGTTACAGGATAAAACATTGTTGGTGGATTTTTAACATGGAGAAGACAATAGACTTTTATAGTCTATTTGACTCTTCTAATGGATCGCTTCATTCGCCGCAACTATGGTTGAAAAGTTTTATCATCTACCATATGTTCTAAATCTCGATTTATTATCGATGAAGACTATTGATAATTTATTTATCTTTAGTCATAATATTCTTTATCGAGCTAGTTGTGCTCACCCTTTTGTTTCACAATTCCTTTCGTGTAATAAAAGTGTGTATTTGGGTCGAGCGGGGGATAAGCGAGGAATAGAGTGGTGGTCTATAGATGTTGAGGGTGAGGTGAATTTAACTTGGAATGGTGTTTTGTCACTATCATACAAGATGTCTAATGACATACAACCTCGTGTTATCATAAGACATGGTTGTGCTCATCCACTTGTCGAGTATATTTACAAGCACTACCTATATAATCTTGGTGTTTGTTTGGAGTATAATACCCAATTAGAGACAAAGTGGAGATAATGATATGTCAAGAGAAGACTCACCATTGGGAAGAATATGATAGTAATCTTCTCGTTTTTCTTTGGGGTTTATTGGGTTAACCAAGGATAATTTCGTGGCCATATGATATCTACCATAACCTAAAAGCATGGCCTCCCATGTACGAAGGTTTCTCGAGCACTTCCCAAAGTTTCTAATTTCTAAAACAGTTTTTGACTGTACCTTTATGTAAGGTGTCATGGTGACGTGTTATCCAAGTTGGTGTCCAGAGTTACATTTGGTATATATTGGTATCCAAACTCATAGCATATGTGTTGTTGTATTTTGCACGACAATTGTTGTAATAAAGTTGTAGTTATTTTTGTACCATGTATTTAACGACTCAGAATAGGTTGGTTGGAATGGACCTATTTTGGGGTTGTTACATAATGGATTAGCGATTCGAGAAAATCCTTCAACGAATCTCCGATAATAACCAGCCAAACCGAGGAAGCTACGTACTTCGGTCACTGATTTAGGTTGCTCCCAGCTTTGAATAGCTTCAATCTTTACCGTGTCAGCAGATATTCCATGACTTGATACTACGTGTGTATGACCCCGAATTTTATGAAATAAAAGTTTTCAATTTTTCTATTTAGTAAATGGTTAAATTGATAAAAGTTTAAAGTTAAGGGTGATATATATAAAATTTTTCAAAATACGCAATTGGTTATAAAATATTCATTTTTGTCGGGGAATATTCGTTTAGTCGTGGAATATTTTTTTCCGTGGGGGAATATTCAGATTACGACGACGCTGACCATTTTGTGGGCCCCAAACGTAATAACCGCCGGATGAAGAAAACGACAAGTTTGAGTTTTTATAAATAACTTGGCGTAATCGTTATCAATTAAACATTGTTGAAATACCCTTGGTTAAAATACAAGAATATGCATGGTTGCACAAGAAGACACAGTATTTAAGACAAGATTTTGAATTATTGATCCTTACGTAGAAGAAGGCACTACTCAATAATTGTTACAAATAATTCTTGCTCAATATTTTATTTTATTGGTTCAATAATTGTTGCGTTGATATTTTATATTATTGTTGTTTCAATAATTATCACCGCATAAAGATTTCCATTATTAGATCAATAATTCATATTATTTGAATAATATTATTAGATAGCATTATTGGCAATGTCTAGAAAGTTCTATCAAGAGAGGTTTGGTCACCTTATTGCGGCCAAGAAGGAGAAATCCTTATCTGAAGCCCCTCTTCTCGAACCGCCTGGTTGTCATTATTGTGATTACGTAATATTATTTGTGAATAATTAATTATTGATTTAAATGATAAGGAAATATTTATTTGATATGGATATAAATGATGGATTTATTTATGTGGTTATAAATGAAAGAGTTAATGTTGAGGTGTTTTATCAGTATTTTGTCGGATTGGAGGTATTAAAAGATCAAATCGGTGTTCTTACAGCTTTATTGTGTGAGTTATAATATTTTAATCCGACCGTTGGATCGTTGTGATTTTTGGATATGTTATACATATATAAGTTGAGTATATGTTCAGAAATTTTGAACCGTTAAAAATTAACATATAATTTGTTATGAATTTTAAGAGGTGACTGATTCAGAAATTAGGTTTATAAATGATTTTGGTGGAAAATTCTAAAAATGAATGGGCCCCACTTTTGGTTGTTTGGGAAGATGGCTGATTTTTGGTGAGTGGAATAGTAATAGGTAAAGCCATCGTGCAAGAAGTCAAGTCTCAAGATCGCACAGTGTTAACATTTTCCTATAAATAGAGGGCTAAGTTGAATTAAAAATCACACCGTAATTCATAAGTTTTTTCTCTTTCTCTCTATATTATCGAAAGTATTTTGTGAGTATTTAGATACTTGGTGAGTTTCTATTCATCGATTGCAAGTTTCTTCTTCAAATATCATATCTCGATATCCAATGTAAATATTGCTCTTTTGAGGTAAGGGATAGTAAGGGATATTAGGGATGTTATATTCTTCATAATGATGTTATTCTTTCAATATCATTATACTGACATATTGGTATAGATCTTATTGTGGAATTTCTACCTTTTTGAGTAAGGGTTACTATTCACGTATATGGCACTATTTATGTATATGACATTATTTATGTATATATACGGTACTATGTATTTATCACACATGAGTACTATTCACGGAGTTCTTATTCACGAGTTACTATTCATGAGTTACTATTCACTAGTACTATTCACGACAAAAATTGGTTTCTTTTTTTTCGACCATATTATCATTTATTTATGATTGTTGCTCTTGAAAATAAATGCAGTTGTTGATCATATTGTTTTTATTATCATATATAACATTTTTATAACCCCGATGTTGAATTTCTCTTTCACTTGAGTGTAAAAATGGGTAGATTATCGGTCCGACGTGACTATGGGTTCTCTTTGGCCGAAGTGTAAAAGAAGAATTGTTAACTGGTATGATCATAACCATTGAATTTATAATTGAATATCTTTAGCTTAAGTGTAAAGATGAATTGATTAACATGGTTATAATTATTGTTTATAAAAATTCTGAAATGATTATATATTTCTTTGAGATGTGAATATATTTGGCTTCGTAGAAAAATATGAATCGTTGATGAATATATTTGGCATTTGTAGTGCAAAATATAAACTGTTGAGGAATATCTTTGGCCTGTAGTGCAAAGATGAAATATTGATGAATATCTTTGGCCCGTAGTGCAAAGATGACATGTTGTTGAATATCTTTGGCTTGTAGTGTAAAGATGACCTGTTGTTGAATATCTTTTGCCTGTGGTGCAAAGATGAAATGATAATGAATATCTTTAGCCTGTAGTGTAAAGATGAATTATTGATGAATATCTTTCGCTCGTAATGCAAAGATGACTTGTTGTTGAATATCTTTGGCCTGTAGTGCAAAGATGATTTGTTGATGAATATCTTTGGCTCGTAATGCAAAGATGACCTGTTGTTGAATATCTTTGGCCTGTAGTGCAAAGATGACTTGTTGATGAACATCTTTGGCTCGTAGTGCAAAGATAAATTTATTAGTTTGATTATGAACATGAAATGTGATTTAGTATAACCATGATCTTTGATGTTTCAGGTGATGAAAATTATCTTTGTCCTGGATGAGAAAAGGAATTTAGAACAACAATTACGATTATGAGTTATACATGTGATTGTGGACAGGAATTGTTGATTGATGTTACAGGTATAAAACATTGTTGGTGGACTTTTAACATGGAGAAGATAATAGATTTTATGGTCTATTTGACTCTTCTAATGGATCGCTTCGTTCACCGTAACTATAGTTGAAAAATTTTATCATCTACCATATGTTCTAAATCTCAGATTTATTACTGACGAAGGCTATTGATAATTTAATTATCTTTAGTCATGATATTCTTTTCTAGGCTAGTTGTGCTCACCCTTTTGCTTCACAATTCCTTTCAGGTAATAAAAGTGTACCTGGGTCGAGCGGGGGATAACAGGGGAATAGAACGGTGGTCTATAGCTATTGAGGTTCTCCCTAAATAGTATGAAAATAATTTTATTGAGACTTTAGATAAGTGTGTCGTATTATATACGTCATTTAATATTTAATTTTGGTGAACCGAATAGGGTGAGGTGAACTCAACTTTGGAGGGGTGTTTTGCCACTATCATACAAGATGTCTAATGACATACAAACTCGTGTTATCATAAGACAGGGTTGTGGACATCCACTTGCGGAGTATATCTACGAGCACTACCTATATAATCTTGGTGTTTGTTTGGAGTATAATTCTCAATTAGAGACAGTGGAGATAATTATATGTCAAGTGAAGACTCACCATTGGAAAGAAGATGATAGTAATCTTCTCGTTTTACTTTGGGGTCTATTGGGTTAACCAAGGATAATTTCGTGGGCATATGATATCTATCATAACCTAGTACGCACGGCCTCCCATGCATGAAGGTTTCCTTGAGCACTTTCCAAAGATTCTAATTTCTAAAACATTTTTGCATACCTTTATGTAAGGTGTCATTGTGACGTTTATCCAAGGTTGGGACATGAGTCAGCGGTTGGTATATATTTGTATCAAAACTCACAAAGATTTATGTTATTGTATTTTGCACGATAATTTTTGTAATAAAGTTGTAGTTGTTTTCTGTACCATGTATTTGGCGACTCAGAATGGGTTGGATGGAATGGACCTATTTTGGGGTCATCACAACGTGCCCAAGGAATGCTACTTCCTCAAGGCAGAACTGGCATTTCTTCAACTTGGCATAAAGCTTGTATTCACGAAGCTTTTGGAGTGTCAACCTCAAGTGTTGCTCATGATCTTCACGGTTTTTGGAATAAATAAGGATGTCATCAATAAAGACGACCACAAAGTGATCTAAATATTTCTTGAATACTCGGTTCATCATATCCATGAAGGCAGCAGGAGCATTTGTAACACCCCAGCCCCACATCGAAAGATAGGGGAGAAATTTATTTATATATAAGGAAATAAGTTACTACCAATAGTACCTTCAAGTCATGACCTTTTGGGAGCCTGTGGTGGGCTAAGATGACCCAAGAAGATACTATTGGGCCAGTAGTGTGAGCCCTTATTTTGGTGGATTTGATTCAATTCAGACTTGGGATTTGACCTGAGATTTGTTCCGGACTCGGGATTTGACCTGGGTTGTTTCATATGGTATCAGAGCTGACTCTCGAAAGCTCTGGTCGGGTCATCCAATTGGGTTTACTGGGAGGTGGGGACACGAAGGTGGTGGTATTATCCCACAATGAGAGAGATGGAGGTCCAGAGGTGGGGGACACGGAAGCCGGTAGGTATTATCCCACAATGGCTGTGGAGGCAAAGATCTTTGGGTCGGTGTGGATCGGTTCGACAGGACGCCGAAATTTAAGTGGGGGTGTTTGTAATGTACCCAGTCCCCACATCGAAAGATATGTGGGGGAGAAATTTTATCAGTATATAAGGAAATAAGTTACTACCAATAGTACCTTCAAGTCATGACCTTTTGGGAGCCTTGTGGTGGGCTAAGATGACCCAAGAAGATACTATTGGGCCGATGAGTGTGAGACCTTATTTTGGTGGATTTGATTCGATTCTGCACTTGGATTTGATTCGAGATTTGTTTGGGACTCGAGGATTTGACCGGGTTGTTTCAAAGATTAGTCAATCCGAAGGACATGACTAGAAATTCATAATGCTCGTACCGAGTTTTGAAAGCCGTCTTTAGAATGTCATTGGTTCCAATCTTCAATTGGTGATATTCGGAACGAAGATCAATCTTTGAAAAGAATTTGGCTCCTTGCAACTGGTCAAACAGGTCATCAATATGTGGCAATGGGTACCTATTTTTGATGGTGACATGATTTAACTCCCGATAATCAATACAAAGTTGCATACTCCCATCTTTCTTCTTCACGAATGTAACAGGAGCACCCGAGGAGGAGACGCATTTTAGGACTAATGAAACCAATGTCTAACAATTCCGCAATTGGGTCTTTAACTCCGAAGTTCAATAGAGCCATTCGATATGGGGCTTTGGAAATGGGTTTTTTACCAGGTTCAAAGTCGATACAAAATTCAATTTCACGCTCTAGGGGTAGGCCAAGAAGTTCTTCGGGGAATACATCAGGAAATTTATTAACAATAGAAATATCGTTCAAAACAGACGTATTTTTGTTTAAATCTGTGACATGAGCTAAGAAAGCTTGACATCCGTTTTTCAATAAACGAATAGCTTTATGGCTTGAAATCACCGTGATTGATTTTAATGGTTTGGTTGCTTGAATTCGCATAATAGGTTCATTAGGAATATGAAAACTAACAACCTTACGAAAATAATTAATTTGTGCATGATGAGTAGTTAACCAATCAATCCCTAGAATTACGTCAAACGCACGTATTTTTTAAGAAATAAGATTGACAGTAATATCGATTACCGATTGGAACCAAACAAGACTTATAACCAGTGGATGTAATGAAGGTTTCTCCCAACGGAGTTTCCACAGATAAGTCAAAGTCTAATTTTTCCGGAGTCAAATTTAATCGTTGAGCGCAAGTAGGAGAAATAAAAAAATGGGTAGAACCGGTATCAAATAAAGTATAGACTTCGCTAGAGTTTATGATAAGCTTACCCGTGATGACCTCATTCGGGTTCCTTGCTTTCTGGGAGGTCACAACAAACGCTCTTCCTTGCACTACCGGCTTTGGCTTTTCTGGGATGGCCTTTGGTGCCTCCATCCTAGCTGAACATGTCTTCGGTGAACGAAAAAATTGGGCTAAGTGACCTTCTCTTCCATAATTATAACATGCTTGGGATGGCATCGCGCAGTTTGGACTGATGTGTCCCTCTCCTCTGCATTTCAAGCATATGATATGTAAGACCCCAACTTTTTAATGAATAAAATCGAATTTCCTCTATTTATTATTGTGAATAATAAGGTGTTAATTTGATATAATGCTTTGGTTATGGGTGAAATGTGAAAATTTTTCAAAATATGCAAGTGGTTATAAAATATTCATTTTTTTCGGGGAATATTCGTTTGGTCGTGGAATATTCTTTTTGTCGGGGAATATTCGTACGACGGCGCAACCATTTGTGGGCCCCAAAATAGAATAACTGTCGGATGAAGAAAACGACAAAATTGAGTTTTTATAAATAACGGTGTAATCGTTACCATAAACAATGTTGGAATACCCGGTTGGTAGAGTAAAGTAATACGCGTTGTCAAGACAAGAAGAGTACACGGTATTATGTAATTCTTTCAATTATTTATTCTTACGTGAGAAGGCACTACTCAATAATTGTTAGAGTAATTTCTGTTCAACATTTTATTTTATTGATTCAATAATTGTTGCGTTGATATTTTATATTATTGTTGTTTCAATAATTGTCACTGCACAGTATCTCCATTATCAGATAAATGATTCATATTATTTGAATAATATTATTAGATAGCATTATTGGCAATGTCTAGAAAGTTCTGTCAAGGAGAGTTTTGGTCACCTAATTGTGTGCCAGTAAGGAGAAATCCTTATCAGAAAGCCTCCTCTTTCCTGGGAACTTCCTGGTTGTCATTGTTGTGATTCTGTAATATTATGTGTGAATAATTAATTATTAATTTATATGATAAGGAAATATTTATTTGATGCGGATATAAATGATGGATTTATTTATGTGGTTATAAATGAAGAAATTAATGTTGAGGTATTTTATCAGTATTTTGTCGGATTGGAGGTATTAAAAGATCAAATCAGCGTTCTTATAGCCTTATTGTATGAGTTATAATTTTTAATCTGACTGTTGGATCGTTGTGATTTTTGGATATGTTATACATATATAAGTTGAGTATATGTTCACAAATTTTGAATCGTTAAAAATGAACAAATGATTTGTTATGAATTTTAAGAAGTGACTGATTCGGAAATTAGGTTTATAAATAATTTTTGTTGAAAATTTAGAAATGGGTGGGCCCCACTTTTTGGTTGTTGGGAAGATGGCTGATTTTTGGTGGGTGGAATAGTACTTGAGTAAAGCCATCAGTAGCAGCGTGTCAAGTCTGTTTTTGATGCTAACATTTTTCCTATAAATAGAGAATGAAAGTTAGAATTGAAAATCACACAAGAATTCATAAGTTTTCTTTTTTCTCTAGATTATCGAGTGTATTTTGTGAGTATTTAGATAATTGGTGAGTTGCTATTCATCGGTGCAAGTTTCCTTCAAATCAATACATCCGAGATATCCAGCTAAATCTTGCTTTCGAGGTAAGGGATAGTAAGGGATAGTAAGGGATGTTATATTCTTCATAATGATGTTATTCTTTCAATAACATTATAACGACATATTGGTATGGATCTTATTGTTGAATTTCTACCTTTTTGAGTCGGGGTTACTATTCACGATACTAAGACTATTCACATATATGACACTATTCATGTATATGACACTATTTACGATATGACATTATTTACGATGCCAGATCTTATTTAATAATTGAGTACTATTCACGAGTTACTATTCATGAGTTACTATTCATGAGTTACTATTCACGGGTTACTATTCACGAGTTACTATTCATGACAAAATTGGTTTCTTTTTCTAACCAAATTATAGTTGAGTTAAGAATATTACTCTTGAGATTAAATCTATATGTTGATTATATTATTTTTATTATCATATATAACATTTTTATAACCCTAATGATGATATTAATTTCTCTTTGACTAGAGTGTAAAGATGGGTAGATTATTGGTATGATCATGAATATGGGTTCTCTTTGGCCTGTAGTGCAAAGTTGAATTGTTAACTGGTATGATCATGACCATTGAATTTATAATTGAATATCTTTAGCTTATGTGCAAAGGTGAAATGATCAACATGGTTATAATTATTGTTTAAATAAATTCTGAAATGATTATATATTTCTTTGAGATATTAATATATTTGGCCTGTAGTGCAAATATGAGCTCATTGATGAATATATTTGGCCTGTGGTGCAAATATGAATCTGTTGAGGAATATCTTTGGTCAGTAGTGAAAAGATGAATTGTTGATGAATATCGGTGGCCCGTAGTGCAAAAGATGACTGTTGTTGAATATCTTTGGCTCAGAGTGCAAAGATGGTCTGTTGATGAATATCTTTGGCCAGAGTCAAAAGATGAAATTGTTAGTATGATTATAAACAAGAATCGTGATTTGGTATAACCATGATCTTTGATGTTTCTGTAAAGACATGTGATGAAAATTATCTTCATCCCTGGTGCGAAGAGGAATTTAGAATCACAATTATGATTATGAGTTATTCATATAATTGTGGAAAGGAACCGTTGAGTGATGTTACTGAGGATAAAACATTGTTGGTGGACTTTTAATGTGGAGAAGATAGTAGACTTTATGGTCTATTCGACTCTTCTAATGGATCGCTTCGTTCACCGTGAAACTATGGTTGAAAAGTTTTATCATCTACTATATGTTCTAAATCGACGATTTACATCGATGAAGGCTATTGATAATTTAATTATCTTTAGTCATGATATTCTTTTTATCGGCTAGTTGTGCTCACCCCTTTGCTTCACAATTCCTTTTCGTGTAATAAGAGTGTAGTGGGTCGAGCGAGGGTAACGGGGAAATAGAATCAGTGGTCTCTAGTCGTGGAGGTTCTCCTAAGCAAAGATAGAAAGGTGTTGTATACATCATTTAGTAGTTATATTTGGTGAATCAAATAGGTGAGGCTAACCCAACGTTGGAAGGGTGTTTTGCCACTATCATACAAGATGTCTAATGACATACAACCTCGTGTCATCATAAGATGTGGTTGTGTTCATCCACTACGAGTATATCTACTTAGCACTACCTATATAATCTTGGTGTTTGGTTGAAGTATAACTCTCAATTAGAGACAAGTGGAGATAATGATATGTTAAGAGAAGACTCACCATTGAAAAGAATATGATAGTAATCTTCTCATTTTTCTTTGGGGTCTATTGGGTCAACCAAGGATAATTATGTGGCCATATGATATCTATCATAACCTAGAAGCATGGCCTCCTATGTACGAAGGTTTCCTTGAGCACTTCCCAAAGATTCTAATTTCTAAAACAATTTTTGACTATACCTTTATGTAAGGTGTCATTGTGACGTGCTATCCAAGGTTGGGATGAGAGTCACAGTTGGTATATATATGTATCTAAACTCACAACATATGTGTTGTTGTATTTTGCACGACAATTGTTGTAATAAAGTTTTAGTTATTTTTTGTACCATGTATTTGGCGACTCAGAATGGGTTGGATGGAATGGACCTATTTTGGGGTTATCACATGATAGGTGGTCGTTCTCCTTCCTTAACAACGGGTGCTGGTGCTGACGTCTTTCCATCATTGTTGAATCTCCTCTTTTTGAAATGTCCATTCTTATTGTTTTGGCCCTGATTACCACCGAAGTGGTTACCATTTCTGGCCTATTGATTCCCTCCACGCTTGTTGTCACCGCTTCGATGACTACTCTCCTTTGGTTGCGTTGACTCATTATCGCGCTCCACTAACTGAGCCTTATTTACAACATCTGAATACAAACACAGTTTATGAGAAATAAGATGTCGACGTATCTCCGCTTCAAACCTCTTAAAAACATCCGTGTCATTCTCTCTTCATTATCCACCAAGTGGGAAGCAAACCGACAACTCCAGAACTTGGCTTCAGATCAAGCTTGACAGTCATATTATTTTGCTCCAACTTGATGAATTCTACCTCTTTATATGATTTAATACTTTCGTGAAAGTACTTGTCGTTGAATAGTTCTTGGAACTTTGCCCAAGACATCTTCGGTCTTGGCGTTGAGTACGCTTTACGAATAATAAATAATGGAACCGGTCCGGCAGTAAACGCACGCATGACGAGGATATCCACAAAATAATAAATAATGGAACCGTGTCCCAAGCGTAAACGCACGTATATGATATTTCGACAAAATAATAAAGAACGGAATATTAGAAAAATGTCACCATGTATAGGGTAGCTCACGTAGACAAAAGTTATTCCAACAGAATAATTAATAATGGAATAACAGAAGTTCTCTTCATGAGTACAACAAATAACATCCCTCTACCGTAAAAGAAACCGAGTATAAGAGTAGGAAGTAGCGAATACTTTTCTATAGGTTCTCTTGTAATTCTCTCTCTAGAGTTTCAGTGAATTCGTAAGAAATTATGAAGGAATGAGCTTCTATTTATAGAAGAATGGATTGCATAGTAACTAACTTATGAACGGTCCAGATTGATTTACTTTTAAACGGACGATCCAGATTGGTTTACTATTAAAACTTAAAACAACGGTCCATACTGATTCACTATTAAAACTTTAAACCAGCGATCTATATTGATTTACTATTATAACTTCCAGCAGCGGTCCATATTAATTTACTATTATATCTTCAACCAATGGTCTGAAAAATTAGCACATCTCCTTATGGAATAATATTGTACCCAAAAATGATTTGACCGAAAACAAATATATCTTACGGTGAATAGTACACCGTGAATAGTAACTCATGAATAGTAACTCGTGAATAGTAACTCTAATAACGAAAATTATCCCGAATAGCCAATTGAACAATATATCCTCCGGACATCAATTATATTAACACAAATAAGTCCAACACAATGGAACTATAAAATTCATCTTTAATCAACATTTAACTTATTCATCATTAATATTATAATTCACAATATTTAACAACCCAGTCGCTCTCTAGGAAAGAGGGGCTTTCGGTAAGGATTTCTCCTTATCATGCCGCAATTAGGTGACCAAACCTCTCATCGATGTAACTTCTAGACATCACAATATTATAAATAATAATATGAATAATTTTGTCGCCTCAATTATTGATTTAATAATATATCATATAATATGATGATATCGTGAATAATAATTGAATCAATAATATGAGAGATATGATGCAAAGAATTATCGTAGCAATAATTGAGTATAATCGAGTGACTTCTCACGTAAGCATCAATAATCAATACTTGGTGTTATCGCAAACGACGCATAAATTATTCTTTATTCGTAAAAGTTGGGGTCTTACAGGTTATAAATTATGTATACACAATTCATTTCATGTAACATAGGTTATAATGATTTAAAGTGTGACGCCCCCCAAATAGGTATACATCACCCATCATGGGTCGCCAGATATATGGTACTGAATACAAATACAAACTTAAATATACAACATGAGCTGTAAGTTTTAATACAAATATTGTCTTCTAGACAGTATTCAAACTCAAAATAAGTCCTCAATACATTTATTATCACACTATTTCACAGAATAGTGAGGACTACTAATGCAACCATCTGGACAGTCAATCCATTTCCCGACTAGTCCCAGCTATATTCTCATTTCCTGAAGAGAACATTGAAAGAAAGGGTGAGCTCAACTAGCCCAGTAAGAAATATTATGACTAAGATAATGCAAAATAAATTATCTTTAGCCTTTAAAAGTATAACAACTGATAGGATATAATAGACAACAAGTTTTAGATCAACAACTGCAGCGGAATAAGCAATCCATTAGAAGAGTCAAGTAGAGCATAAAATCTACTATCTTCTATGATTTAAAAAGTTTTTCATCAACTTTATCACGAGACTCAAATTTTAATAAATAAAATCGAATCATCCTCGCACTACTGCCAAGGATATTCATGTAATCATCAATGGTCATAACTATACCGAATAATTCCTGGTCATAATCATACCAACAACTGTCCACCAATGAATTACAGGCCAATGGGGACTTTTACCACATCATTCGTCACATTACGGTCATGATTATACCGAATAATCCCTGGTCATAATCATATCAAATCCATCTATGCACGTAAACCAAAGATGACTTTCAACATAATATAAGCATGAGGATGATGACAATTCAATAAAACAAGTTCAAGAATAAATTTTAAAGATTTATAAGTTAATTTATCCTGAACTCAATAACGTCCAAATTGTCAACATAATATTGCTTTGTGGAGTAAAATTCAAGAATGCACAGAAGAATATTTCCATGAAAAGATACTGGATGAAGCGCAAATATCAAGGATATTCCACTAATTTCATGGAGTATAGAGGCCAAAACTTTAACCAACTGAGTGTAATAGAATATATGAAACCGCAAATTGATTTTTGCCGCCATGCGGTAATCCACGTAGAAAGATTATTCCAACATAATAATTAAGAATGAAATAACAGAAGAATTCACTAGGCGTGCGTAATCCGTAAAGACAAGTTATTCCAACATAATAGTAAAGAATGAAATAACAACAGAATTCACCAGAATGCGATAATCGCATGCATAAAAGTTATTCCAACATAATAATAAAGAATGTAACTGTGTAACGCGAATCCGCACAAATGAGGATATTCCAAATGTAATAATAAAGAATGGAATAACAATAGAATTCACCAGAATGCGATAGAATCGCATACAGATATGTTATTCCAACAAAATAATAAAGAATGGAATAATGTAAGAATTTCACCATATATGCGGTATCAGATGTAGGCGAGTTATTCCAACATAATAATAAAAATGGAATAAAACCCTTATTTAGTATTGAAAGAAAATAACTCTTTTCATGACTACGAAAGCATAATACCCCTTACGAGTACAACAAATAATATCCCTTACGAATACAACAAATAATATCCCTTACGAGTACAACAAATAATATCCCTTACCTTAAAAAAATTGAATACTGGAGTAGTGAAGTAGCATAATACTTTTCTTCTTTCTCTCTATAGTTTCTATCTCTAGAGTTTTAGTGAATTCGTAAGATATAATGAAGGAATGAGCTTCTATTTATAGGAGAATGGACTGAATAGTAACTAATTCATGAACGGTCCAGATTGATTTACTTTAAAACGGACGGTCCATATTGATTTACTATTAAAACTTAAAAGTCTGGCCCATACTGATTTACTATTAAAACTTTAAACCAGCGATCCATATTGATTTACTATTATAACTTTCCACCAGCGGTCCATATTGATTTACTATTATATCTTCAAGCAACGATCCATATTGATTTACTATTATAACTTCAACCAATGGTCTGAAAAATTATCACATCTCCTCATGGAAAAATATTCTACCCAAAAATGATTTGGACCGAAAAGAAATATATTTTTTGGGTGAATAGTACTTTGAGAATAGTACCCCATGAATAGTACCCCGACACGAAAAGTGTCCCAAATACCCGAGTGAACAATACTAGAGTGAATAGTAACTGGGTGAATAGTAACCCATGAATAGTACTCCAACACAAAAAGTGTCCCAAACACCCGAGTGAACAATATTAGAGTGAATAGTAACCGGGTGAATAGTTACCCGTGAATAGTACTTCGACACAAAAAGTGCCCCGAATACCCGATTGGTCAATATAACCTCCAGACATCAATTATTATCAAAATAAATGTCGATTTCCACTTAACACTAATAATCCCAACACAATGGAACTGTAACGACTGAGAAATTCAGATCTTATTGTAAAATGATTTTATTAAGTTAAATAATAATAAAATCATATTCCATGTTTTATCAAGATGGTTGTCATCAGATAACCTATTGATGTTAGAATATCGTAGTATTTGAGCTACGTGGATGAATTAAAGTGTTTGAATTTCCAAGACGAAAATAAAAGTTTTCGAGAAATTTTCAAAAACACTATTCATCGATATTGCTCGGGATATAATTTTCAGTTTTTAGAAATACGAATGATGAAATAACAAGGTAAGATGGATTATGTAATAAAAATTTAGTTATGAAAATGTAATAATTCGCCATGGACTTAATTTATAAATGTTAAGTAAAGCGAAGTTGTAAGGAATAAGTAATAATTGTATGATGCTTGATATTGTATTTAAGTAATGAAAACGTAGTATAATACTAAGTATTATACGAGTTTGTATGAAGGATGAAATATCGTATATAAATTCTATATGAATTAGAATACGAGGATAATACATTAACAATATGTATTAAGAAATGTTAATGGACTTGGATGATTGGTTAACAATTATATACAAGTCCAAGTGAATTAAAGAGAGAAGCCCAATAATTAATTAATGAACCAACTATTGTTTGTTAATGTAAAGCCCAATGATTAATTAATCCAAGCCGAAGCTAGAATCCATGACTTAATAGACCCATGGGGCAAAACCATATTAATATGGTTAATGTGTGATTACCAAGATAAGTGGTGATCAAGTTAAGTGATGACCAAGAAATATGGTGATCAAGTAAGTGTGATGACCAAGACTTTGAAGTAATGGCCAAGTATGAAATAAGAGAGTGGCTAGCAATTAATGAATAGTAAGGAGGTGGCTAAAGGAGGTGGGATGATTTAAAGACTAAACTACCCTAACCTTGGAAAGTCTATAAATAGAAGAGCCTTGCTAGCCATTTGTTACTTGTTCAATTAATCCAACACTTCTAAAGTGCTTAAGCTACACATAAGTCATTCCATAAGTAAGAAGAAGAAGTAAGCTACTTTCCAAGACTACAAAAAGTAAGACTTCTTCTCTAAATTATCTTCTATCTCTACCATGATAGGTTGATAAGAAAAGTTAGAATTAAGAAACATGAATAAAAAGAAGCAAGAAGAATGAATAAGTCATGAACTTAAGCCACATAAGTTGGCAATAAGTCAATTGAACTTATAAAAGTTATAAACTTATTATAAGTTAACCTTGAATAATAAGTATGAAAATATAAACTTGTGATGAGTTTAGTAAGAAAAGTGAATTTAGAACTTATATGATTATATGTATCATATATACCTAAGTAAAGTTATATGTGAAGAACATGTAAAGTATGATGATTAAGAAACCTTAATTGTCATAAGTCATAAAAATCAAATCTTAAGTAATTTATAAATTGACAAGTTATAAGCTCTTGAAGAATAAGTCCAAAATCCAATAATGAATATAAGTTGTCAGATTAAGTATGTTGAGATGTTCATATGATGAATGAAGTTCATTTGTAATGTTGAACAAATCATAAGAATGAAGAATTGCCGAATTTGCACGATTGGATGATAAACGTCAATTCAGAAAAATTCTGGAATGGAAGTCAAATTTTGTGTTGGATCACGAAACCATTGTTTTCCAATAGAGACAAGTCATATTTGGCATTTAAGAATTGCATGGACTCAAAAATGACCGGATTCTAACTTAGAACGAAGAACGAGCGTTGAACGCTCATTGAACGTTTATCGTTTTCGTTAAAAATGAACCAATAGGTGAATTTTAGCAAACGAAGTCAACTAGATAAAATTCTTAAATGATCATGTAGATTACGTAATTTGTGAACCGTAGGCTTTTGAACGAGCCAATTTGGATTTATAACAAAGTAGTTATGCGTCCGGGAAGTTCACAAAATTCACAAACCGAATTTAGTATTCGGTGCACGTGAGTTGGGCAGCCAAGCGCCAACCCTAGGCAAAATGACACATGCCACAACGCATTAACAGTGTGTTCGAGCCATCGCAAGAGTTCGTCAAGAAAATAACTATAGTATATTATGGAAAGCAGCAATACCATGTACAAGCATCAAATTCCTCTAGAGTGTGGCGCAAGAAGTATGCCCATTAAGTAAGGACTCGCGCCACGCAGCCAAGTCCCAAGACAACGATCTTTACATTAAGCTCGCACCATAAACAAGAAGATGTAAGCATAAAGATGGCGCCGTAGTGCCAGTCTCAGAACAAAGATAGTAATAAATGTTTCTAAGTACAAAGGAAAGAAAACCTAATTGATTTAAAAGTAAACATAACTTAAGGAAGGTAATGTAACATTGTTTAAACTTTGTTAAACCTTAAGGAATGTAATGTAAAGGTTGAGATAACTTAGTCGAATATAAAACCAAGGGTAATGATAAACCGGAACAAATAGTAACTGAATCTAATATACAATTAGATTGAAATGAAGGGTATGATATAGTCCTATACATACTTGATTATATGTGACCTAATGTAAGGCATTATGTGATCATGTATTGTAGAGACTTAAACGACTTGAACATAAAGTTAAGTTACCGTAGCAGACGCTAATGGTAAGTATTCTAACTCTTGTCTCAGTTCAATCTGAACAAGTTTTGAGGTTCATGTATTCTTTTGCATGAATTGAGTTATGATAAAGTTGAAGCAAATTCCTCTGGGTAGAATTGATGTATGGATAATCTATTCATGTATTATTAAATGTTGCTATCTTTTGTCAACTACTTGTTATTGTTTTCAAAAGAAGACTGAAATGTTAAACAAATGTTTTGTCGGTAAAACGACAAGCACGTGAGGTTGCCAAATGCTTAAACGTGCATACATTTAATGGATGTAGTGTTGATCAACATAGAGTACAATAGGTTGATCACCTAGAAGTGCTCGTATGTAATATCGGGCTTACAAACTTTTTTCTGGGTTGTCCTTTTCCAATAAAGAATGAATACTCGAGGTCTCTGACCGGAGTGAATGTTTTACTAAATATTGTTGTTATTATAAAACATTTTTTAAGAAAAGATGAAGTGCTATTTTGAGTTATTAATAATACTTCATAACTATTGTTCAGTTATCGAAGATATACGATTTGTATATGTCAAGCATGTTGTTATTAAATTGTTATACTTGATGAGCAAGTTATGCTCACTCTTGCTTGAACCATATGAATGCAGCTAAGACTGAACGTCCCGAAGGATCAAGAAAAGATAAAGGAAAAGCTAAGGCAGATTACTAAGCTGTCTTGTAATAATATAGGTCTATTGTTGTAATGTAACTCATATTATGACAAAGAATCTTTGTAACGGGTATAGAACTTGGGAAATGTAAATATTACTTTAAATATATAGAAGTTATGTTCGTTCTTTGAGACTTTTCAATTGAATGAATGTATGAATGTTGTACATTATAGCACCATCTGTCTAGTTGGAAGATACCCGGATTTGGGGGCGCTACAAGTTGGTATCGAGCCTAGGTTATAAAACTTAAGGGGAAAGTAGAACCTTAAGTCATAACCTTATTTAAAGAATAAAGAAGAAAAGATGGAAAGTAACCTTTATAAAATGCATTATATTATGTTATGTATTTCTATTATTCTACTGACGTGTACTAATCAATCTATATTATTTTATTGTAGATGTCAGGAGAAAATAATATGTATAGAGATATACATGTAGTGAGCGAGGATTCAGTTAATTGGGTAGAGATACTACCAAATCTCGTAGCAGTAGAACCAGAGTTGGTGACCACCGAGTTGGGAGACTCAGACGATTTAGACTACATGTGTATATTTGATGGCATGCTAGAGGAGGAGGTGGACGCGATGTCCTTTGACTAGGTTCCACCTACAGAAGACCAGGTTCCACCTACAGAGGAAATGTCTACGGGGGAATCAATGAAAGCACTATTTATGTCGGTATTGGATAGGAATGTCCACTATTGCCAAGAAGTTAAGGAGTTGAAAGAGGAACTCCGAGCTGTCCGTTAGGACAAGGCTAGTATGGAAGGAATGTGGGAAGAGGAAAATGATGATAGAGTTTTAGCTAAGGACAAGGTTCGAGAGCTGAAATGTGATGTCTTTGAGCTCAAGCAGGAGCTAAAGACTAAAAAGAGGAAGTTGGAGAGGATGTCCTATATTCATAGGAGTTCTCACGTAGATTTCAAAGAGTAGGTAGTCGGATATTCGATAGAAGCATGCGACCGACACACTATCAAGAGAGATGTAATCACTTTATTGGGCAAAGAAGGATTTCGAGAATGCCCTACGACAGATGTAGTCTAGCAATAGCTAGAGTAGAATAGATATGTAAATATTATGTATCTAGTAGTGACGAAACCCTCTTTTGTATAACAAAGGGTAGTCTTTTGTAAATCCCAATTTTTGAAAAAAAGTAATCATGATGATGGTAATGTAATCACCATATTTGAGTAATGTAAATAATGTAGTATTATACTACAAGTTATGAATCAATATAAATCTTTTTATGGAATATGTTGAGTAATGAGTATGAGTTTTTGTTTTATTACAAATAATAACAAGCCAATAAGAATAAAGTAATAATGATGTGTTGTTTTCTTAACAGCAAAATGCCGCCAAGAAGGAGACAACGAAATCATGGCGCTAATGTTAACCAACCGGAGGGTGGTCCTGTTAATCCAATACAGAGTTCGTTAATCTTTTAACGGTTGCATTTAATAGAATCCAGGGGCTAATGTACTGTGATTCCCCGGAGTAAGACGAAGCTACTACTTTTAAGGATTTCAAAAGTGTAGGTCCACGGAGTTCAAAAAGAACTACGAGACCTATAGAAGCCCGGACTTGGGTAAAAGAAATTGAGAAAGCATTTGTAATAGCAAATGTTGAGGAGGGTCAAAAGGTTGCTTTTGCAACCTATTTGATGAAAAGAGAGGCCAACTTTCGGTGGAGGCAAACCAAAAAGGCCGATATAGAAACCTAAACGGGAGATGTTCAAAGAGATTTTTTTCGAGAACTATTTTTCCACGAGTATGCAAGGGAGGATGGAGATGAGGTTTCTGGAATTGAGATAAGGGGATATGACAGTTCCCCAGTATGCTGCCAAGTTTAATGAACTGACACGATTTGTTCCACATCAAGTAGACACTGAATTGAAAAAGGCTAGAATGTTCGAGCAGGGCTTGAAACCCTGGCTCTATAGCCGAATCTCTGTGTTCTAAAATACTTCCTTTGGAACCATACTAGAAAAGGCAATAATTGCCGAAGGTGGGAATGAGGCTCTTAGTCAGTACCACAAAGATAAGAAGACCAAAGGCACGGTTGATGGAGGAACCAAGACCGAGGGAGACAGTGGAAGTAGCGACGGTCAGAAGAGAAAGGGCTTTAACTCTGGGAATACCGAAGTAAAACAAGGGGACTCTAAGAGGAGGATGGAGGCCTATAAAACTCTGGAAGACTCACTTAGAGTCTGCCTCAAGGTAAGGCTGAGCAGATGTTATAATTCAGGGAGAAGGGCACATTTTGCCTAACCTGCCCCAATCCAAGAAGAATCACGGATGCTTTGTATGTGGATCAACCACCACATAGTAAAGAACCGCCTCAAGAAGGGATAGAAGGAAATAATGGAACTAATAGCGGGAAGTTAGTTATTAGTGGTCCAACCAAATTGGGGAAATCAATGGCCCGCACTTTTTAATATGACGGTCCAAGATGCGGTGGCATCGGGGGGATAGTTGCAGGTATTATTCGATCAAAAATATAAATGCATACGTGTTATTTGATTCGGTGCTACTTGTTCATTTATAAAGATGTGATTTTGCTGACGACTAGAATTATTTCTAAAAAATTGCCTATACCTTTGAACATTAAGGTAGCAAACGAAGAGATAATTCTTGTTGAAGATATTCATAGGAGTTGTTGCGTAGAGGTATGTGGTCATAAACTATCGGTAGATTTGATACCGATAAAGTTAGGAGAATTCGACGTAATTCTTGGGATGGATTGGTTAATTAACCATGGAGCAATTATAGATTGCCAAAAGAAATGTGTGAGCATCAGGACGTTGAAGCAACCTCCTGTAGTATTCTACGGTAGTAAATTGCCAGGACGTCCGTGTTGTTTTACGATGACACAAACTAGAAAACTTTGAAGAAAGGGTTGTGTAGGTTACCTATGCCATGTTGTTGATACCCAGAGAGTGGGAGCAACCATGGAACAAATACCTATAGTAAACAAATTCATGGATGTATTTCCAAGTGAGTTACCGAGTTTACCGCCGAATAGGGAGATCAAATTTGTGATAGACACTGTTCCAAGAAAGGCACCGGTCTCAAGGGCACCGTACCATATGGCGCCTATGGAACTAAAAGAACTAATGGTTTAGCTACAGGAACTATTGGACAAGAAGTAAATTTAACCAAGTGTTTCACCGTGGGGAGCACCGGTGTTGTTTATCAAGAAGAAAGACGGATCGTTAAGGCTTTATATCGACTATCGGGAGTTGAATAAGTTAACGATAAAGAATAAATACCCATTGCCCAGGATCGATGATCTCTTTGATCAGTTGAAAGGGGCAAAGTATTTTTTTAAAATAGATTTGCAGATGGGGTATCATCAATTAAAGGTTAAGAAGGAAGATGTAACAAAGACTGCATTCAGGACTCGTTATGGTCATTATGAGTTTCTGGTGATGTCATTTGGGTTGACGAATGCACCTGCTGCATTTATGGATATGATGAACAGAGTGTTCAAACTTTATTTGGACAAGTTCGTCGTGGTGTTTATCGATGATATTCTAGTCTATTCTAAGACGCCAGAAGATCATGCCGAACACTTAAGATTAGTGTAGGAGACACTAAGGAAGGAGAAGTTATATGCGAAATTCACCAAATGTGAATTTTGGTTAGAAAAGGTGCAGTTTTTAGGTCATGTCATTAACCAAGAGGGGATTTCAAAGTGGATCCAAATAAGGTGGAAGCAAGAATGAATTGGGAACAACCGAAAAACGCCGAATCGAGGTGCGGAGTTTTCTAAGGTTAGCAGTGGTACTATCAAGATTTATCCAAGATTTTTCAAGATAGCTACCTCGTTGACTAACTTAACAAGGAAGACAAGTGAAATACGTATGGATCGATAAATGTGAAGACAATTTTCAAGAACTGAAGAAGAGATTAAGTGAAGCTATTATTTTGTCATTGCAAGATGACACGGGAAATTTTGTAGTGTATAGTGATGCTTCGCATAAAGGACTTGGTTGTGTGCTTATGCAACATGGCAAAGTCATTGCGTATGCATCTCGACAGTTAAAGGATTATGAGAAAATTTACCCTACTCATGATCTGGAACTGGCAACGATAGTGTTTGCCCTAAAGATATGGAGACATTATCTTTATGGGAAAAAATGTGAGATATATACGGACCATAAAAGTCTAAAGTATATCTTCATTCAGAAGGAGTTAAATATGAGACAGAGAAGAGGGCTGGAGTTGATAAAGGATTATGATTGTGAAATCCTGTATCACCCTGGAAAAGCCAATGTAGTTGCCGACGCCTTAAGTAGGAAGGGTCGGGAAAAGTTGTCTATGTTAACTACTCAAAATGAGTTAATAAATGTAGATGGCTAGGATGGAAATAGAAGTAAAGATGCCGAGTGATTCGGCAATTACTCTTTTGCGATGAAGATGCAATCTACCATCGTAGAAAGGGTCAAGGAGGTACAACTCAAGACGGATGAGTGTAACCAAATGAAGAAGCTTGTTATCCGAGAAGGAAGAGGTTAAGTATAGTCTTGATAATGAGGGATTATTAAGATTTGAGGAAGAATTTGGGTTCAATGAGACGGAATTAAAGGAGCAAGTGTTACAAGAAGCTCATAGTTCGAGGTACTCGATACATCCCGGTAGCACTAAGATGTATCTAGACCTTCACTGTAGTTTTTGTACAAACATGAAGAGAGAAATAGCAGAGTATGTGAGTAGGTGCTTAACTTGTCAAAAAGTTAAGGCCGAACATCAACGACCCAGTGGTTTATTACAGTCATTGGAGATTCCAGAATGGAAGTGGGAACATATCACGATGGACTTCGTGGTGGGACTTCCGACGACGCAAAAAGGGTACGATTCAATTTGGGTAAAAGTGGACCGGTTGACGAAGTCGGATCACTTTTTACCAATTAGGGTCAAGTATAACTTAGACCAGTTAGCTAAAATTTATGTTAAGGAAATCATTTCCGCACATGGAGTACCCCAGATCGATTGTCTCAGATCGTGATCCACGATTCACATCGAACTTTTGGAGGAGTTTCCAAGAGCAGTTGGGAACACAGCTGAGGTTAAGCACGGCTTATCATCCACAAACTGATGGACAGAGCGAAAGGACAATTCAGACGTTAGAAGACATGTTGAGGTCTTGCGTCATGGATTTCAAGGGTAGTTGGGATGATCACCTACCACTAGTAGAGTTTGCATATAACAACAGTTATCATGCAAGCATAGGTATGCCGCCGCACGAAGCTTTGTATGGAAGGAAGTGCGTAACACCCTTTGTGTTGGGATGAGGTGGGAGAACGCCGGATGCTAGGACCGTAATTGGTGCAAAGCAGACAAATGGATGTGGTAAAGTTAATTCAGATGCATCTCGTCATAGCGCAGGACAGACAGAAGAAGTATGCGGACTCACACAGACTAAGTCGAGAGTTTGAGGTGGGCTCGTATGTGTTTCTAAAGGTATCTCCCTAGAAAGGAAAGATATGCTTTGGAAAAAGAGGAAAGTTAAGTCCAAGGTTTATAGGACCTTTTGAAGTATTAAAACGGGTGGGAGAGGTAGCGTATATGATAAGATTACCTCCAGACCTAGAACGAATACATAACGTGTTTCACATATCTGTATTACGTCCATATAAGCCGGACTATAAGCATGTAATCGAGTATGAGCCGATTCATATCAAGAAAGACTTATCATATGAAGAGTCGCCGATGCAGATCATTGATAGAAAGGAACAAGTTCTGAGGAACAAGGTAATACCATCAGTAAAAGTATTATGGAAGAACCACGACGCTAAAGAAGCAACGTGGGAACTAGAAGAAAAGATGAAGAAAAATTTTCCTCATCTATTTGATTAAAGTAAGACGAGATTCTGGGAACAAAATCTTTATAAGGGGGGAAGAATGCAACGACCGAGAAATTCGGATCTTATTGTAAAATAATTTTATGAAATTAAATAATAATAAAATCATATTCCATGTGTTATCAAGATGGTTGTCATTGTATAACTTATTGATCTTAGAATATCGTAGTATTTGAGCTACGTGGATGAATTAAAGTGTTTGAATTTCCAAGACGAAAATAAAAGTTTTCCGAGAAATTTTCCGAAAATCACTATTCACTCCAGATTTGCTCTGGATATAATTTTGAGTTTTAGAAATACGTAATGATGAAATAACAAGGTAAGATGGATTATGTAATAAAAATCTAGTTATGGAAAATGTAATAATCCGCTTGTGGCCTTAATTTATAAACGTTAAGTAAAAGCGAAGTGGTAAGGAATAAATAATAATTGAATGATGCTTGGTATCAGACGAAGTAATGAAAACGAGTATAATACAAAAGTATTATACTGAAGTTTGTATGAAGGATGAAATATCGTATATAAATTCTATATAGAATTAGAATAAAGAATAATACATTAACAATACGTATTAAGAAATGTTAATGGACTTGGATGATTGGTTAACAATTATATACAAGTCCAAGTGAATTAAAGAGAGAAGCCCAACTATTAGTTAATGAACCAACTAGTGTTTGTTAATGTAAAGCCCAAGGATTAATTAATCCAAGCCCAAGCTAGAATCCATGATTTAATAGACCCATGGGGCAAAACCATATTAATATGGTTAATGTGTGATGACCAAGATAAGTGGTGATCAAGATAAGTGATGACCAAGAAATGTGGTGATCAAGTAAGTGTGATGACCAAGACTTTGAAGTAATGGCCAAGTATGAAATAAGAGAGTGGCTAGCAATTAATGAATAGTAAGGAGGTGGCTAAAGGAGGTGGGATGATTTAAAGACTAAACTACCCTAACCTTTGAAAGTATATAAATAGAAGAGCCTTGCTAGCCATTTGTTACTTGTTCAATTAATCCAACACTTCTAAAGTGCTTAAGTGTTAGAGAGAATAAGCTACATATAAGTCATTCCATAAGTAAGAAGAAGAAGCAAGCTACTTACCAAGACTACAAAAAGTAAGACTTCTTCTCTAAATTATCTTCTATCTCTACCATGATAGGTTGATAAGAAAAGTTGGAATTAAGAAACATGATTGAAAAGAAGCAAGAAGAATGAATAAGTCATGAACTTAAGCCACATAAGTTGGCAATACGTTAATTAAACTTATAAAAGTTATAAACTTATTATAAGTTAACCTTGAATGATAAGTATGAAAATATAAACTTGTGATGAGTTTAGTAAGAAAAGTGAATTTAGAACTTATATGATTATATGTATCATATATACCTAAGTAAAGTTATATGTGAAGAACATGTAAAGTATGATGATTAAGAAACCTTAATTGTCATAAGTCATGAAAAATCAAATCTTAAGTAATTTATAAATTGACAAGTTATAAGCTCTTGAAGAATAAGTCCAAAATCCAACAATGAATATAAGTTGTTGTATTAAGTATGTTGAGATGTTCACGTGATGACTGAAGTTCATTTGTAATGTTGAATAAATCATAAGAATGAAGAATTGCCAGAATTTGCACGATTGGACGATAAACGTCGAATTCGTAAAATTCTCGGAATGGAAGTCAAATTTTGTGTTGGATCACGAAACCATTATTTTCCAATAGAGACAAGTCATATTTGGCATTTAAGAGTTCATGACTCGAAAATGACCGATTCGACTTAGAACGAAGAACGAAAGCGTTGAACGTTCATTTAACGTTTATCATTTCGTTAAAAATGAACCAATAGGTGAATTTTTAGCCAACGAAGTCAAATAGATAGAATTCTTGAATGATCATGTAGATTACATAATTTGTGAACCGTAAGCTTTTGAACGAGCCAATTCGGACTTATAACGAAGTAGTTATGCGTCCTAGAAGTTCACAAAATTCACAAACTGAATTTAGTATCTGGTGCACATAGTTGGCGCCGCGGCGCCAACCCTAGGCAAAATGACCCGCGCCACAGCGCGGAACAGTGTTCGAGCCTACTTCAAGAGTTCACCACAACGCGAACTATAGTACATTATTATGAAAGCCAAATGCCATATACAAGACTAAAATCCTCTTGAGAGTGTGGCGTTGGTACGCCCATTAAGTAAGGACTCTACAACAACGCCAAGTCCGGGACAGTCTTACATTAAGCTCTTGCCACAATGTGAGATGTAAGCATAAAGTTGGAGCTCCAGTGCCAGTCTCAGAACAAAGATAGTAATGAAGGTTTCTAAGTACAAAGGAAAGAAAACCTAATTGATTTAAAAGTAAACATAACTTAAGGAAGGTAATGTAACATTGTTTAAACTTTGTTAAACTTTAAGGAATCTAATGTAAAGGTTGAGATAACTTAGTTGAATATAAAAGCAAGGGTAATGATAAACAGGAACGAATAGTAACTGAATCTAATATACAATTAGATTAAAATGAAGGGTATGATATAGTCTTATACATACTTGATTATATGTGACCTAATGTAAGGCATTATGTGATCATGTATTGTAGAGACTTGAACGACTTGAACATAAAGTTCAGTTACCGTAGCAGACGCTAAAGGCAAGTATTCAAACTCTTGTCTTAGTTCAATCTGAACAAGTTTTGAGGTTCATGTATTCTTTCGCATGAATTGAGTTATGATGAAGTTGAAGCCAATTCCTTTGGGTAGACTTGATGTATGGATAATCTATTCATGTATTATCAAATGTTGTTATCTTTTGTCAACTACTTGTTATTGTTTTCAAAAGAAGACTGAAATGTTAAACAAATGTTTTGTCGGTAAAATGATAGGCATGTGAGGTTGCCAAATGCTTAAACGTGCATACATTTAATGGATGTAGTGTTGATCACCTAGAAGCGCCCGTAAGTAATATCGGGCTTACAGACTTGCTTTCGGGTTGTCCTTTTCCAATAAAGAATGAATACTTGAGGTCTCTGACCGGAGTGAATGTTTTACTAAATACTGTTGTTATTATAAAACATTTTTAAAGAAAAGATGAAGTGTTATTTTGAGTTATCAATAATACTTCATAACTATTGTTCAGTTATCGAAGATATACGGTTTGTATGTGTCAAGCATGTTGTTATTAAATTGTTATACTTGATGAGCTAGTTATGCTCACTCTTGCTTGAACCATATGAATGCAGCTAAGACTGAACGTCCTGAAGGATCAGGTAAAGATAAAGGAAAAGCTAAGGTAGATTACTAAGCTGTCTTATAATAGTATAGGTCTATTGTTGTAATGTAACTGATATTACGACAAAGAACCTTTGTAATGGGTATAGAACTTGGGAAATGTAATATTACTTTAAATATATAGAAGTTATGTTCGTTCTTTGAGACTTTTCAATTGAATGAATATATGAATGTTGTACAATATAGCACCATCTGTTGGGTTGGAAGATACCCGGATTTGGGGGCGCTACATGAACAATCAATTTCATCTTTAATCAACACGAACTTATTCATCATTAATATTATAATTCACAATATTCAACAACCAGGTCGTTCTCAGGAAAGAGGGGGCTTTCCGATAAGGATTTCTCCTTATTGGCGCGCAATTAGGTGACCAAACCTCTCCTTAACAGAACTTCTAGACATTGTCAATATTGCAAATAATAATATGAATAACTTGTAGTCTAAATTATTAATTTAATAATATATCATATTATGCAGATGATACTATAACAATAATTTAATCAATAATATGAGAGATATGATACGGCAATTACTGTAGCAATAGTTGAGTATAATTGAGTGACTTCTCACGTAAGCATCAATAATCAATACCATGTGCTACTATACAACCACGCGTATTAATGTACTTTTACTACTGGGTAGTTCAACAGTTTTAACGGTAACACTTTAGCCGTTATTTTTATAAAAATATAATTTTGTCATCTTCTAACATTGATAATACTTCCGTTATGGGGTCCACCAATGATTGTGTCGTCGTACGGATATTCCCCGACAAAAAGAATATTCCCCGACCAAACGAATATTTTATAACAACTTGCATACTTTGCAAAATTTATAAATATTACCCACAACTATAACATTATATCAAATCCACACCATAATATTTAAAAAAATATTTTGAGAAATTTAAATCTTTATTCATAAAATTTGGTGTCTCACAATCTCCAATCCTTATGAAATTTTACCCTCAAAATATACGTACGTACCTGGAATGCCGAAGAGATGAGGATACGTTGACTTCATTTCAGATTCTAACTCTTTAGGTATAACCTTTGAGTGTTGAATATGATCCTTCTTATCCAAGATTTTAACACGTAGCTCCTCGTACGTTAAATCTTCTGCTATCTCGTTTAGTTCTAATTTGAAAACGTTGTTCGGGTCATCCACATATTTACGTAACATCGATTCGTGAAAAAAAAATGTTATGAAGATGCGACATACTTGACGGTAAAATGAGTCTATAGGCCACAGTTCCTACTCGATCAAGGATTTCAAATGGGCCAATAAAATCGAGGGTTGAGATTTCCTCTCTTCATCGATTCTTGCTTCTAGAATAATGCCCACTTGAACCTTCTTCTTCACATTCGTCAGCTCTGAGTATGTAGCTTGAGCAGCTTTAACTTTATCGATTAAAGTCGATTCTAATCGTATATTCATTATCTTCACGTGGGTCCCTAGAGTCTTTAACTATATCTCCATCATTTGTAAGTTATACGAAATGGGTCTTTGTGTTAACAACATCACACTCATAAACGCATACGATCTTCTACTCAATGCATCAGCTACCACGTTCGTTTTTCCCATGGTGACATTGAATGGTACGATCGTAATCTTCAACAGCTCGAGCCAGTGACTTTGGCACATGTTACGTTCATTTTAGGTGAAGAAAATATTTGAGGGTTTTTAGAAATGGGTTTTGTACTGGGGTCAATACAAAATTTGATTTCACGCTCTAGGGGTAGGCTAAGAAGTCTTCAAGAATACGTCAGGAAATTTATTAACAATAGAAATATCATTTAAAACTATGACTCTCATCCAAGACATGGATAACACGTCACATTGATACCTATGAACTTGTCATCGTCAATCACGACGTCACCTACAGAAAGTCTGGCTTCGGTGCATTCCACACAAAGAAGTCACTAGATAAAGGCTCAGGGCTCTTTACTTATGACTTGATATGACAATGATTGACTTTAGTGGTTTGGTTGCTTGAATTCGCATAACAGATTGGTTAGGAATATGAAAGCTAACAACTTTACAAAAAACTTGATGAGTAGTTAACCAATCGATTCCTAAAATCACATCAAAGGCAAGTATTTTCAAAGAGATAAGATCGACAAGTAATGTTAAAGTGTCGATTTGAATCAACAAGATTTATAAACAGTGGAGGTAACGAAGGTTTCTACTACCGAAGTTTCAACCAATAAGTCAAAGTCTAATTTCTCCGAAGTCAAATTTAAACGTTGAGCGCAAGCAAGAGAGATAAAAGAATGGGTAGAACCGGTATCTAATAAGGTATAGACTTTGCAAAAATTATAATTAACTAACCCGTGCTAACTTCTTTCGGGTCACTCGCTTTTTGAGATGTCATAAAAAATGCTCTTCCTGAAACCACCGACTTTGTTTTGTCCGTATCCGCCTTTGGTGTCACCGTCATAGCTGGACTTGACTTTGGTGCATGACAAAATTGGGCTAAGTGACCTTCTTTTCCATAATAATAACATGCTTTGGACTGCATCACGTAGTTTGGACTGATATGCCCCTCCCCTCCGCATTTGAAGCATACAATTGGTGGTCGCTCTCCTTCCTTGAAAATGGGTGTTGGTGCTGCTGTCTTTCCATCATTGTTGAAACTTCTCTTCTTGAAATTTCCATTCCTATTATCTTGACCATGATTGTGATGCCCCCAAAATAGGTATACATCCACCAACTTGAGTCACCAAATACATGGTACAGAATTCAAATACAAATTTAATTATACAACAGTCGTGTAGAATACGACTAAACATATACTGTGAGTTTTAATACAAATATTGTCATCTAGACAATATACAAACTCAATGGAGTCCTCATTACATTTATTGTCACACTATTTAACAGAATAGTGAGGACTACTAATGCTATCATCTGGACCGTCACTCCGTTCCCCGACTAGCCCCAACTACGTTCTCATTTCCTGAAGAGAACAGTGAAAGAAATGGTGAGATCACCTAGCCCAGGAAGAAATATTATGACTAAGATAATGCAGAATAATTTATCATTATCCTTCAACAGTGTTAAACTGATAAAATATAACAAACATCAAGTTTAACTACAGCGGAACAAGCAATCCATTAGAAGAGTCAAGTAGAGAATAAAATCTACTATCTTCTATGATTTAAAAGATTTTTCATCACTTTTTATCGCTGAGACTCAGCTTAATAAATACTCCACATCTTCCCTGCACTACGGCCAAGGATATTCATTAGTATCACAACCACAAATTATCCATGCACTACTGGCCAAGGATATTCGTGTATTCATCAATGGTCATAATCATGCCAACAACTGTCCATCAATGCACTACGGGCCAATGAGGACTTTTACCACATCATTTATAACATTACGATCATGATTATACCGAATAATCCCTGGTCATAATCATACCAAGTCCATATATGCACTATAGGCCATAGATGAATTTCAACATAATATAAACATGAGGATGATGACAATGATATAACAATTCAATAAAACAAGTTCAAGAATTAATTTATCTAGGAACTAATAACGTCCAAATTGTCAACATGATACTTTGTGAGAGTAAAATTCAAGAATGCTCGTAAGAATATTTTCATGAAAAGATCTTTGGATGAAGCGCAAATATTAAGGATATTCCACTAATTTCATGGAGTATAGAAGTCAAAACTTTAACCAACTAAGTATAATAAAGAATGGAATAACAAAAAATTCACCGTAGCATGCGATAGACCGCAGACAAGTTATTCCAACAATGAATAATAAATAATGGAACTGGTCAATGCGAAACGCACCGCAACGGATATTCCAACAAAATAATAAATAATGGAACAGGTCATGCGTAAACGCACCGACAGGATATTCCAATAGAATAATAAATAAGGGAACCAGGTCATGCATAAACGCACAGACAGGATGTTCCAACATAATAATAAACAACGGAACGGTAAATGCGTAAACGCGTATGTGATGTTCCAACGAGAATAATAAATAATGAAATAATGAAGAATTTCATCGAGGTATGGTAGCTCACAGATGTCAAAAGTTATTCAATGTAATAATAAATAATGGAATAACAGAAGTTCTTTTCATAAATACAAAAGAAATAATACCCCTTACCGTAAAAAAAACTGAATATAAGAGTAGGGAAGTAGCAGAATACTTTTCTATAGTTTCTTTATAATTTCTCTCTCTAGAGTTTCGGTGAATTAAAGAAGAAATAATGAAGGAATGAGCTTCTATTTATAGAAGAATGGACCATAAGTAACTAATTCATGAATGGTCCAGATTGATTTACTTTTTAAGCAGACGGTCCAGATTGATTTAATAAAATATTCTAATAAAAAAAATCTTTTAACTAAAATATAATATTATATATATATATATATTAATTATATATGTAACATATGCTCCTTTTATACATTAACGGGGTAGAACCCGGGATTTCCCAACCCTCCCCACATGCAATAACAATCATCAAATATATATTATATATATATATATAATCAATCATCATATATATATATATATATATATATATACAATTATTACAAAACCTGCCATAAAACAACTCCCGTGAAAACATCAGCCAACTTCCTGCTTCAATTTCAAACATGGGCCCCATAGTGGGCCCCCACCTTTTATTATATAAAATAATTATCTACCGACTATTTTGAAAAATGGGTAAATGGGGGGTCCATATAATAATCAAAATTGACAACAATTACTATAGCAATAATTGAACAAAACTGAGTGACTTCTAACGTAAGCATCAATAATCATTACCGTGTGCTACTATACAACCACGTGTATTACAATACTTTTAACACCGGGTGTTTCAACAGTTAACGGTAAAAGTTCTGTCGTTATTTTAATAAAGTATTTTTGTCGTTTTCTCAATCCGACAATAATTCCGTTGTGGGGTCCACCAATGATTGTGCCGTTGTACGAATATTCCCCGACCAATCGAATATTATATAACAACTTGCGTAATTTGCAAAATTTATAAATATTATCCACAACTATAACATTATATCAAATTCATTCCATAATATTCAAAAATGATATTTATAGAAAATTCATCTTTATTTATAAAAGTTGGGGTCTTACAACCTCCCCTTCTTATGAAATTTTGCCCTCAAAAATAGGGTACGTACCTGGTATGTTGAAGAGGTAAGGATACCTTGATTTCATTTCAGATTCTAACTCCCAAGTCATTTCCTCAACATCGTGGTTTCTCCACAAAACTTTGACTTGAGGTATAACCTTGGAGCGTAGAATATGTTCTTTCTTATCTCAGATTTGAACAGGAACCTCTTCATACGTCAAATCTTTCGCTATTTCGTCCGGTTCTAACTCAATAATGTGGTTCGGGTCTTCCACATATTTACGTAACATGGATATGTGAAAAATGTTATGAACACGAGACATACTTGGCGGTAAAGCGAGTTTATAGGCCACAGTTCCTACTCGATCGAGGATTAAAAATGGGTCGATGAATCGAGGATTGAGCTTTCCTCACTTTTCAAATCTCGTAACTCCTTTCCATGGAGCAACACGTAACAACACATGATCTCCTATATCGAATTCCACATCCTTTCAATGAAGATCAGCATAACTCTTTTGTCGATCTTGTGAGGTTTTTATACATTGTCAGATCGTTTGAATCTTTTTCGTAGTCATACGTACCAACTCTGGTCCCAACAACATTGCTTCACCCACCTCATCCCAGCATACTAGAGAACAACACTTTCTTCCATACAACGCTTCGAATGGAGCCATGCCAATACTTGCTTGATAACTGTTGTTGTAGGAAAACTCCACCAATGGTAAGAACTTGTCCCAACTTCCTTGAAATCAAGGACACGTAGTCTTAATAGATCTTCAAGAGTTTGAATAGTCCTCTCCAACCGTCCGTCAAGATTCGAGGATGATATGCCAAGCTAAATGGTAAGTCTATGCCCATAGCTTTTTGCAAACTAACCCAAAATCGTGAAGTGAATCTTGGGTCTCGATCGAAACAATGGATACCTAAGCATACCATGCGGTCTTAAAATCTCGTTTATGTACATATGAGCAAGGCGTTTCAAGTGTATAAGTTTCTCGTATCGGTGAGAAATGAGCGGAACTTGGTCAATCTATCAACAATGACCCAAATCGCATCGATACCTTGAGAAACCTTAGGAAGACCGATAATGAAATCCATGGTAATGTGCTCTCACTTCCATTCTAGAATTTCAAGTGGTTGTAACGAACCTCTTTGTACTTGATGCTCCGCTTTAACTCGTTGACATGTTAGACACCTTGAGATAAACAATGCTATCTCTTTCTTCATATTGCTCTACCAAAATGTATGACGAAGATCATGATACATTTTGGTACTCCCAAGATGGATTGCAAACGGTGTGTTGTGCGCCTCCATCATGATTTAATACTTTAAATTAGGGTCGTTAGGAACAGAAAGTCTGGAGTTGACTCGATGTATTCCTTCTTCATCGATTCTTGCTTCCGGCATAGCACCTTCTTGCACTTTCTTCCTCATACGCATCAGCTCCAGATCTATCCCTTGAGCAGCTTTAACTTTATCGATTAAAGTTGGTTCTACTTGTATATTCGCCATCATCACATGGGTCCCTGAAGTCTTTAACTCTATCTCCATCCTTTGCAAGTCACACAAAATGGGCCTTTGCGTTGACAATATCGCACTCGTACTTGCATATGATCTTCTACTCAATGTGTCAGCTACCACGTTCGTTTTTCCAGGATGGTATTGGATGGTATAATCATAATCTTTCAACAGTCCAAGCCAACGTCGTTGTCGCATGTTGAGCTTCTTTTGAGTGAAGAAATATTTGAGGCTTTTATGATCCGTAAAGATCTCCACTTTCTCCCCATACAAGTAATGCCTCCAAATTTTAAGTGCAAAGACAACAGCTGCCAACTCTAGATCATGAGTAGGATAATTCCTCTCATATTATTTGAGTTGTTGCGAGGCATAGGCTATGACTTTCCCATGTTGCATGAGAATACATCCCAACCCTTTGCCCGAAGCATCATTGTAGATGACAAAAGCCTCCGAGCCAGATGGTATTGTCGGAGCAGTCTTTGAAATGAGTCTCCTCTTGAGTTCTTGAAAACTCTTCTCACATTCTTCGCTCCAATAGAACTTTGTATCTTTCCGAGTCACCGAGTTAATGGAGTAGCGATTCGAGAAAATCCTTCCACGAATCTCCGATAATAACCAAATAAACCGAGAAAGCTACGTGACTTTGGTCATCGATTTAGGTTGCTTCCAAACTTTGAATTGCTTCAATTTTTTTAGGGTCAACAGATATTCCATGACTTCATACTACGTGCCCAAGGAATACTACTTCCTCAAGCGTAACTCGCATTTCTTCAACTTGGCATAAAGCTTATATTCACGAAGCTTTTGGAGTACCAAATTTCAAGTGTTGCTTTCATGATCTTCACGGCTTTTGGAATAAATAAGGATGTCATCAATAAAGGCGACCACAAAGTGATCCAAATATTCCTTGAATACTCGGTTCATCATATCCATGAAGGAAGCAGGAGCATTAGTCAATCCAAAGGACATGACTAGGAATTCATAATACTCGTACTAAGTTCTGAAAGCCGTCTTTGGAATGTCATCTGTTCTAATCTTCAATTGGTGATATCTAGAACGAAGATCAATCTTTGAAAATAATTTGGCTCCTTGCAACTGGTCAAACAGGTCATCAATACGTGGCAATGGGTACCTATTTTTGATGGTGACATGATTCAACTCCCGATAATTAATACAAAGTCGCATACTCCCATCTTTCTTCTTCACGAATAGAACGGGAGCACCCCAAGGAGAAGTACTAGGATGAATAAAGCCAATGTCTAACAATTCCTGCAGTTGGGTCTTTAACTCCAGAAGTTCAATAGGAGACATTCAATATGGGGCTTTGGAAATAGGTTTTGTACCGGGTTCAAAGTCGATACAAAATTCAATTTCACGCTCTGGGGGTAGGCCAGAAAGTTCTTCAGGGAATACGTCAGGGAATTTATTAACAATAGAAATATCATTCAAAACTGACGTATTTTTGTTTAGATCTGTGACATGAGCTAAGAAAGCTTGACATTCTTTTTTCAATAAACGAATGGCTTTATGGCTTGAGATGACCGTGATTGATTTTAATGGTTTGGTCGCTTGAATTCGCATAATAGGTTGATTAGGAATATGAAAGCTAACAACCTTACAAAAACAATCAATTTTCGCATGATGAGTAGTTAACCAATCAATCCCTAGAATCACGTCAAATGCAAGTATTTTCAATGAAATAAGATCGACAGGTAATGTGAGGGTACCGATTTGAACCAAACAAGACTTATAAACAGTGGATGTAATGAAGGTTTCTCCGAATGGAGTTTCCACAGATAAGTCAAAGTCTAATTTCTCTGGAGTTGAATTTAATCGTTGAGCGCAAGTAGGAGAAATAAAAGAATGGGTAGAACCGGTATCAAATAAAGTATAGACTTCGCTAGAGTTTATGATAAGCTTATCTGTGATGACGTCATTCGGGTTCCTTGCTTTTTGGGATGTCACAACAAACGCTCTCTCTTGCACTATCGGCTTTGACTTTTCTGGGACGGCCTTTGGTGCCTCCATCCTAGCTGAACTTGTCTTCGGTGAACGACAAAATCGGGCTAAGTGACCTTCTCTTCCACAATTATAACATGCTTTGAACGACAAAATCGGGCTAAGTTTGGACTGATGTGTCCCTCCCCTCCGCATTTGAAGCATATGATAGGTGCTGGTGCTGATGTCTTTCCATCATTGTTGAATCTCCTCTTCTTGAAATGTCCATTCTTATTGTTTTGGCCCTGATTACCACCGAAGTGGTTACCATTTCTGACCTCTTCTTGTTGTCACCGCTTCGATGACTCCTCTTGCTGGTATTATCATTTTGTCGGCTGCTCTCTTTTGGTTGCGTTGGCTCGTTATCGCGCTCTACTAACTGAGCCCTATTTACAACATCTGAATATAAACACAGTTTATGAGAAATAAGATGTTGATGTATCTCCAGCTTCAAACCTCTTAAAAACATCTGCGTCATTCTCTCTTCATTATCCACCAAGTGGGACGTAAATCGGGACAACTTGGCAAACTTTGCTTCGTACTGCGACACGGTCATATTATTCTATTCCAACTTGATGAACTCCACCTCCTTTATGTGACGAATACTTTCGGGAAAGTACTTGTCGTTGAATAGTTCTTGGAACTTCTCCCAAGACATTATCCATGCTTTCGCCTTAAGTGGTTTTGGCTCTCCAATAAACTTCAGTGGTCCCAGCTCCTTGAACTGTTTAGCAGTGACCGTCCGAGAGTTTCCAGTGTTTCTACCTATATTTTGGACATGAGCCGCTCTCGCCTGTTGTTGCATGAATTTCATAAAGCCTCTGAACATTTCATCATTCATCATTTGGTCAGTGTTGTTGTTTGCATGAGGATTGTCACCTTCCTGATGCACATTATCCTTATTATTGATATGTGGTGAATCAACGAGTGCTTTGTGCTCCATTGCTATTCTCACATTCTCGGATGTCATTTTCGAATCATCGCCACAAAACAAAAGGTTAATTGACATGTAACATATTATCCCTATATTCTGACCGACCAATTAAATACCAAAAAAAAAAACTTAGGTAGGTCATACTAACGAAGGAATTCCCCGTCTCTCCCCTCCTAGTTCTATTCTCACATCTTAGCCATGGATCATATCCCTAAGATTTGATACCAACTATGACACCCCCAAAATAGGTATACATCACCCATCTTGAGTCGCCAAATACATGGTACAGAATTCAAATACAAATTTAATTATACAACAGTCGTGTAGAATACGACTACACATATGTTGTGAGTTTTAATATAAATATTGTCATCTAGACAATATACAAACTCAATGGAGTCCTCATTACATTTATTGTCACACTATTTAATAGAATAGTGAGGACTACTAATGATATCATCTCGGACCGTCACTTCGTTCCCGATTAGTCCCGCCACGTTCTCATTTCTCAAGAGAAAAAAGTGAAAGAAAGGGTGAGCTCAACTAGCCCAAAGAATAAATATTATGACTAAGATAATGCGTAATAATTTATTATTAGCCTTCAATGATGTTAAACCGATAAAATATAACAAACTTCAAGTTTAAGCTGCAATGAACAAGCAATCCATTAGAAGAGTCATGCAGAGAATAAAATCTACTATCTTCTATGATTTAAAGATTTTCATCACTTTTTATCAATCGAGACTCGACTTAATAAATACTCCACATCTTCCCACCTTTTCTGACGCAAGGATATTCATTAGTATCACAACCACAAATTATCCATGCACTCATCTTGGCCAAGGATATTCGTGTATTCATCAATGGTCATGATCATGCCAACAATCGTCCATCAATGCCTTCAAGGGCCAATGAGGACTTTTACAACATCATTTATAACATTACGATCATGATTATAAGAATAATCCACGGTCATAATCATACCAAGTCCATCTATGCACTACAGCCACGAGATGACTTTCAACATAATATAAACATGAGGATGATGACAATGATATAAGAATTCAATAAAACAAGTTCAAGAATTAAATTATCTAGGAACTCAATAACGTCCAAATTGTCAACATTATACTTCTTTGTAGAGTAAAATTCAAGAATGCTCAGAAGAATATTTCCATGAAAAAATACTGGATGAAGTGCAAATATTAAGGATATTCCACTAATTTAATGGAGTATATAGAAGCCAAAACTTTAACCAGATGAGTATAATAGAATATATGAAACCGCAAATGGATTTTTGTCGGCATGCAAGAATCCACGTGAGCGAGACTATTCCAACGTAATAATAAAGATTGGAATAATAGAAGAATTCACCAGCGTGCGCGTAATCATGATGCATGAGTTATTCAATGTAATAATAAAGAATAGAATAACAACAGAATTCACGGGCATGTGATAGGCCGCATGCATGACGAGTTATTCTAACAAAATAATAAAGAATAGAACCAGGTCATGCATAATCCGCACAGACAGAATATTCCAACAGAATAATAAAGAATGGAATAACAATAGAATTCACCAGGCATGCGATAGACCGCACATACAGGTTATTCCAACATAATAATAAAGAATGGATTAACAGAAGAATTTCACCATGTATGCGGTACTTCGCATAGACAAGTTATTCCAACATAATAATAAAGAATAGAATAACAACCCTTACGAGTATTGAAAGAAAATAACTCTCTTCATGACTATGAAAGAATAATGCCCCTTACGAGTACAACAAATAATATCCCTTACGAGTACAAAAAATAATATCTCTTACGAGTACAACAAATAATATCCCTTACGAGTACAACAAATAATATCCCTTACGAGTACAACAAATAATATCCCTTACCTTAGAAAAACTAAATACTGGAATAGTGATGTGACACCCCCAATTCCAGGTACTTTATTCCCACAGGATTTGGTGTTCACTTAATCAAAACATTCATTTCTAACTACCTAATTATAATAAAATTGAATAATAAAAACACCTTATCTGAGATTAAACTTAAATAAAAATCTCCCAGGTTATCTAACCTTTAACAACAATCATTCAAATGCGGAAATTTAAATAAACTTCATTATAGTATTTAAACCAAAGTCTGAAAGTAAACTATCAAAACTATTACAAGTCTTCAGTATTTATTCTTCTTTCCTTTTCCTCATCTTACGGTGCTAGGTACGTCACCGTTTCAACTTTATTTGTAAGAAATTTTACGACGCAGAAGAGTGAAACAAGGCCCACTTGAAATAACAATCAATAAATCGTTAAACATTTACATCAATTGCCAATATCAGGCTCAATAGAACTAAACAATATATTCTATTAACTTTTTAAAAATTATAACATTCACTGAGGGTCTAATGACCACGAATCAACCCTTCGTACAATGTATTGTGCACAACCATTTCAACGTTAAACGTAAACCTCTATTAAAAGAGTTGTTCATCTCAGTATTTAGAATACAAGTCCGAACCAAAGTAAGTTTGGTTTGGATAAGCTTTCAAGGTAATTTGGAATTCAACGAACATCAACTAAGGAGTAGTTGAATAAAACCAATAACACTATACTATAGAATAATCGTGATTGAATCAATCATAGTAAACTAAAGTCATGCTTTAGGAATAATCTAATAGCATACAATTTGAATAACTATGGCATACCTTGCTTGAACAATACTAAGCCAAGGTTAATTAGAATTGAATACTAATCATGCATAGAAATTTGAATGATAGAAATGTTCGACATTAGTATATATAGTTATGCATGCTAAACAACAAGTTAAATACAAGAATAACTTGCTCTAGAATAACTTACATCATTATATTGTAATTGAATTGAAACAGTAATTGAATTAACAAGGTAATAGATTAGAAAACTTGCCTTGTTCGTAGATTAAACCGAATAATTTGAATCACAATATCATATATACATATGTCATCGTGACATAGTTAGTCATTATCACATAACTAATACATTCATCATGTAGGTTTGATTATTTAATCACATAATCAAATTATAACACAAGTTAATCCTTAATAACATAATTATTCATAGTATAGAAATACTAAAATCAATATTTTACTGATCCTACTATCATCACATAGTGTTTCTTAAAATTTAGTGTGTACAAAATTACACTATCGACCATTACTTTAACTTCATGGCAGCTGCCACAGTTTTAATGTGGGTCGTCTTTGACATGAGGATGGAGTTGTGGCGTGGTGAATAAACTATGAAGCCGTATTGCGGTGTGGAGATGGCGCTACAGCGCCACTAACGTCTTCTTTGGGCATGCATTGTCTGAACTACTGATTCAACCGATACTTTTAACAGCGATCTGAAAAAGCCAATTTGGCCTACAAGCTCCTTTCTAACAGACTAATTCACATGCAATTCATACAAAAACTTCATGTAAACATAATTCAAGAATTCCTAACATGTTTCTACCCATACAACAACATAAACGACAAATTTAAAACATCCAATTTCATTATTTTTGATAAAAACTCACTTTTGATATTTCAATAAAATCAACATTGTAAATTTTGTTTTCAACCAAAACAATTAATTCAAAGTATCTTTATCAATAATTATACATACTCTATCAAATTAGATGGTCAATTTATCAATTAAACAACTAATTAACTCTCAATTTCTACTTTAAGCTTCCTGATATATATTCACAAAAACTCTGCAGCAAAAATAGTTTTCTTCACAACCATATACATAATATAAATTCATGGACTATTCTCAATTATAGCTTAAGAAAATAGTTTAACAACACTAGATTATCATATAAAACCACATACATAACAAAATTCCACTTCTACAAAGCTTTCATGGAGAAAATTGGGAGAGAGAGAGAATCTGACTATAACTTTGAAAAGAACAACAATAATAGAGTTTAGATGATATCTTGTTTGAAAAAAGATGATGGCCAACCCTTTTTTGATTCTCAAGCTTCTTCTTCTCTCCAATTCTCTCTCACTTTTCTTCTTCTCTTCTTCTTCTTCTACAAGGTTTTGTTTTTCTCCCTAACTCTAACTTCGTACTAGATATCTAGCATTATATAGGATATAATATATATTAAATATATAATATAATACTAACTTAAGCGACATCGGTTATAATTTTTGAAATCAAAAGCCATAAGGCTTGTTTGGTTAACTAACTAAAAATAACTCATTAATCCTTATGCCTTATGCGGTAAAACACAATTAGATAAAAAGACTTAATAGCATTAGGCCTTGTTTTGGCAAAGCTGAATTAAACTCCTTAATTTATTTTAGTAAGCGCTTTATAGCAAGGTTATTTGTCACACTTCTATTTAATTAAATAATCAATTTAATCAATTCAAATACTAATCTATTAAATTACTTTAACGCATGAATCATTATCACAAAACTATAATTTCTTTATAATTATAATTTTATTTAATCCAACAAACACCTTATTTTAATCACAAACTCAATTAAAATATTATAATTCATTTAATCATTATTAGCTCCCCTAACTTAATAATTAAATTAAATTAGTATATAACCTAATAACAATTAATTTTCTTAGCTCCTTAATTATTTATTCAACAAATAATTAACTAAATCACATCAACTCAAATTGAACAATTATTTATTCAACAATAAACATATCCATTAAATACTTATATAAATTAATAAATATTCAATATTACACTTTAAAATTTCGGAATGTTACAAGTGAATTAGCGAATACTTTTCTTCTTTCTCTCTATAGTTTTTCTCTCTAGAGTTTTAGTGAATTCATAAGAAATAATGAAGGAATGAGCTTCTATTTATAGGAGAATGGACTGAATAGTAATTAATTCATGAACGGTCCATATTGGTTTACTTTTAAACGAACTGTCCATAGTGATTTACTATTAAAACTTAAAGTAACGGTCCATACTAATTTACTATTAAAACTTTAAACCATCGATCCATATTGATTTACTATAATAACTTTCCACTAGCGGTCCATATTGATTTACTATTATATCTTCAACCAACGATCCATATTGATTTACTATTATAACTTCAACCAACGGTCTGAAAAATTATCACATCTACTCATGGAATAATATTGTACCCAAAAATGATTTGGACCGAAAAGAAATATATTTTTCGGGTGAATAGTACCCCGTAAATAGTACTTCGAGAATAGTACCCCATGAATAGTATCCCGACACAAAAAGTGTCCAAAATACCCGAGTGAACAATACTAGAGTGAATAGTAATTGGGTGAATAGTAACCCGTGAATAGTACTCTGACACAAAAAGTGTCACAAATACCCGAGTGAACAATACTAGAGTGAATAGTAACCGGGTGAATAGTAACCTGTGAATAGTACTCTGACACGAAAAGTGCCCCGAATACCCGATTGGTCAATATAACCTCCAGACATCAATTATTATCGAAATAAATATCAATTTCCACTAACACTAATAATCCCAACACAATGGAACAATCAATTTCATTTTTAATCAATACGAACTTATTCATCATTAATATTATAATTCACAATATTTAACAAGCAGGTCGTTCCGGGAAGGGGGCTTTCAGATAAGGATTTCTCCTTATTGGTAGCCTTGATTAGGTAACCAAACCTCTCCTTGTGAACTTTTAGACATTGTCGATATTGCAAATAATAATATGAATAACTTTGCCGTCTCAATTATTGATTTAATAATATATCATATTATGCAGATGATACTATGACAATAATTGAATCAATAATATGAGAGATATGATGCAACAATTATTGTAGCAATAATTGTGTATAATTGAGTGACTTCTCACGTAAGCATTAATAATCAATATCACAGTGCTTCTTATACAACCAGCGTATTCTTTGTACTTTTACTATCGGGTGGTTTAACAGTTTTAACGGTAACACTTTCGCCGTTATTTTTATAAAAAGATAATTTTGTCATCTTCTAACTATGACAATATTTCTGTTTTGGGGTCCACCAATGATTGTGCCGTCGTACGAATATTCCCCTACAAAAAGATTTTCCCCGACCAAACAAATATTTTATAACAACTTGCATATTTTGCAAAATTTATAAATATTACCCACAACTATAACATTATATCAAATCCACACCATAATATTTTAAAAAAATATTTCGAGAAATTTAAATCTTTATTCATAAAATTTGGGGTCTCACATAAAGGGCATACAATATATTTCTTAATTACAAGTATCAAGTAGTGCACATACATATAATCCATTTGCATTTTCTATTACCACCAAATACCATTGTGCATTACTTGCACAATTAATCAAGTAAATAAAATCATATTATATAAATTATTAATTAATTATTATTTATTCATAATAATTATAAATCAAAATATTATCAATTAATTACTCATAATTGCATTTAATCAATATGTTCACTCTTGCTACTATATTCAAATAAATTGAATATTTAATTAATACTCTTATCAAGTTTTTGATATTAAAATCTTAGGGTTAGTCCACTAATTTAAATCAACTATTATCGACTCCCTTTCATCATTTCGTTAATTCACATAACCACATAAGGTTTAAATAAACTCCCAAAACTAACTTTCATAAAAATTAAATCACATATTTAATTAATAAGGAGTTTAAAATTCATGGTCATTACAACCGCATGGCGGTGAAAATCCATTTTCGGCCAGTATATTCTATTATACTTGTATGAGATATCATTTATTTTGTACTATCATGAAATATCATTTTCTTTGGTATTTTTTTTTTCTGATTCTTATGCATGCGGGTTACTATTCACCCGATTACTATTCACTCTAGTATTATTCACTCGGGTATTGAGGCACTTTTTTCGTGTTGAGTACTATTCATGAGTTACTATTCACCCAATTACTATTCACTCTAGTATCATTCACTCGGGTATTGGGACACTTTTCATGTCGGGGTACTATTCACCTAAAAAATATATTTCTTTTATGTCCAAATTTTTTTTGGTTCATGAATATTATTCTTGAATTTTACTCTACAAAGCAGTATCATGTTGACAATTTGGACGTTATTGATTTATGGATAAATTAAATTATAAATCTTTTAAATTTATCTTTGAACTTGTTTTATTGAATTATTATGTCATTGTCATCATCCTCATGTTTATATTGTGATGAAAGTCATCTTTGGCTTACGTGCATAGATGGACTTGGTATGATTATGACCAAGGATTATTCGGTATAATCATAACCGTAATGTAACGAATGATGTGGTAAAAGTCCTCATTGGCCTGTAGTTCATTGATGGACAGTTGTTGGTATGATTATGAGCAGGGACAATTCGGTATAATCATGAGCATTGATGATTACATGAATATCTTTGGTCGTGGTGCAAAGATGATTCGATTTTATTTATTAAGCTGAGTCTCAGCGATATAGTTGATGAAAAACTTTTTAAATCATAGAAGATAGTAAATTTTATGCTCTACTTGACTCTTCTAATGGATTTGTTATTCCGCTGCAGTTGTTGATCTAAAACTTGTTGTCTATTGTATTTTATCAGTTGTTATACTGTTGAAGGCTAAGGATAATTTATTCTACATTATCTTAGTCATAATATTTCTTATTGAGCTAGTTAAGCTCACCCTTTCTTTCAATGTTCTCTTCAGGAAATGAGAATATAGCTGGGACGAGTCGGGGAATGGATTGACGGTCCAGATGGTTGTTTTAGTAATCCTCACTATTCTATAAAATAGTGTGACAATAAATGTAATGAGGACTCCATTGAGTGTGGATATTGTCTAGATGACAATATTCTTATTAAAACTCTTAGATTATGTTTTGTCGTATTTTACACGACTGTTGTTTAATTAAGTTGTATTTGAATTTTGTACCATGTATTTGGCGACTCAAGATGGGTGATGTATACCTGTTTTGGGGGCGTCACATCATAGGTCATAGACATCAATGAACAGAAGATGAATTAGAGAAAAAGGATCTTTTATTGATGATGTTTGAAAATTTACAGACTTCCGGTATACTGACATTGTGTCTGCTGAAAATACTTCTGAAGCTTGCCAGTATACCAAGTATTCTTGATCTTTGATCCGTCCAATTCCCTCAACCGATAAGTCCCTGGCTTCGGTACTTCAACAACTTCATACGGTCCTTCCCAATTCGGCATCAGCTTTCCCAAGTTCTGAGGCGTAGATGCTTCGACTTCTCGAAGAACAAAATCTCCCACTTCAAATCTGCAAAGCTTAACCCCCTTATTATAATGCTTAGCCACTCTTCGCTGATAGGCCGCCAATCTGATCAAAGCGGTTTCCCTGACTTCTTCGAGTAAATCCAGATTGACCTTCAGCCCTTCTTCGTTGTATATCTCTTTGAATTGACTAACCCGAAGACTAAGAGATCCTTTAGCGCCCCCAAATCCGGGTATCTTCCAACCCGACAAATGGTGCTATACTGTACAACATTCATACATTCATTCAATTAAAAAGTCTCAAAGAACGAGCATAACTTCTATATATTTAAAGTAATATTTACATTTCCCAGGTTCTATACCCATTACAAAGGTTCTTTGTCACAATATCAGTTACATTACAACAATAGACCTATACTATTACAAGACAGCTTAGAAATCTACCTTAGCTTTTCCCTTATCCTTTTTCGATCCTTCGGGATGTTCAGTCTTAGCTGCATTCATATGGTTCAAGCAAGAGTGAGCATAACTAGCTCAGCAAGTATAACAATTTAATAACAACATGTTTGACACATACAAATCGTATATCTTCAATAACTGAACAATAGTTATGAAGTACTATTGATAACTCAAAATAGTACTTCATCTTTTCTTACAAAATGTTTTACAATGATAACAATATTTAGTAAAACATTCACTCCGGTCAAAGACCTCGAGTATTCATTCTTTCTTGGAAAAAGGACAACCCGGAAGCAAGTCCGTAAGCTCGATATTACTTATGAGCACTTCTAGATGATCAGCATATTGTACACTATGTTGATCAACACTACATCCATTAAACGTATGCATGTTTAAGCATTTGGCAACCTCACGTGCCTGTCGTGTTACCGATAAAACATTTTTTTAACATTTCAGTCTTCTTTTGAAAACTATATCAAGTAGTTGACAAAAGATAGCCCCATTTGATAATACATGAATAGATTATCAATACATCAAGTCTAGCCAAAGGAATTGGCTTTAACTTCAACATACCTCAATTCATACGAAAGAATACATGAACTTCAAAAACTTATTCAGAATGAAATGAGACAAGAGTTAGAATACTTTCCTTTAGCTTCTGCTATGGTATATTAACTTTATGTTCAAGTCATTCAAGTCTCTACAATACATGATCACATAATGCCTTACATTAGGTCACATATAATCAAGTATGTATATGGCTATATCATACCCTTCATTTCAATCTAATTGTGTATTATATTCAGTTACTATTCGTTCTGGTTTATCATTATCCTTGCATTTATATTCGACTAGGTTATCTCAACCTTTATACAACATCCTTAAGGTTTAAACAATGTTACATTACATTCCTTAAGTTGTGTTTACTTTTAAATTAATTAGCTTTCTTTTCTTTGTACATAGAAACATCCATTACCATCCTTGTTCTGAGACTGGTACTGTGGCGCCAGCTTTATACTTACATCCCGCGTTGTGGCACGAGCTTATAGTATCATCCGGACTTGGACTAAGGCTGGCATGAGTCCTTACTTAATGGACCAGGCCATGCTGTTGACTCTTCGAAGATTTTGTAATCGCATACATGGCTGCTGTGGTGCCACATATTGTACTATGGTTGTGACTTGCATAACTCTGCGATTGTACTTTCGGACCAAGCATTACGGCTTCTGTAGCGACTAATTTTACTTGGTTGGCGTAGCCATGGCGCCAACTCGTGCACCGTAAAACAATTTCAGTTTTTTGAATTTTGTGAACTTCGCGGACGCATAACTTCTTTGTTATGAGTCCAAATTGGCTCGTTCAAAAGTCTACGGTTCACAAATTATGTAATCTACATGTTCATACAAGAATTTTATCTATTTGACTTAGTTTGCTAAAAATTCACTTATTGGTTCATTTTTAACGAAAACGATAAACGTTCGTGAACGTTCAACGCTCGTTTCTTCTTTCTAAATCGGAATCCGGTCATTTTTGAGTCCGCAACTCTTAAATGCCAAATATGACTTGTCTCTATTAGAAAACAATGGTTCCGAGTTCAAACACAAAATTTGACTTCTATTCCGAGAATTTTACGAATTCGACGATTATCGTCCAATCGTACAATTTTCGGCAAATCTTCATTCTTATGATTTGTTCAACATTACAAATGACTTCCATTCACCATGTGAACATCTCAACCTACTTATTACCACAACTTATAATCATTGTTGGATTTTTGACTTATTCTTCATGAGCTTATAACTTGTCAATTTATAAACTACTTAAGTTTTGATTATTCATGACTTATGACAATTAGAGTTTCTTAATCATCATACTTTACATGTTCTTCACATATCACTTTACTTATGTATACATGATACATATAATCGTATAAGTCTTAATTCACTTCTCTTACTAAACTCATTACAAGTTCATATTTTCATACTTAACATTCAAGGTTAACTTATAATAAGTTTATAACTTTTATAAGTTCAAATGACTTATTGCCAACTTATGTGGCTTAAGTTCATGACTTACACATTCTTCTTGCTTCTTATCATTCTTGTTTCTTAATCCATCTTTTCTTATCAACCTATCATGGTAGAGATAGAAGATAATGGAGAAGAAGTCTTACTTTTGTGTAGTCTTGGTAAGGTAGCTTTCTTCTTCTTCTTACTTATGAAATTACTTATTTGTAGCTTATTCTCTCTAACACTTAAGCACTTGCAATATGTTGGATTATTTGAACAAGGGTTAAATGGCTTGTAAGCCTCCTATATTTATAGAAGTTGCAAAGCTAGGGTAGTTTAGTCTTTAAATCATCCCACCTCCTTACTATTCATTACTTGTTAATCACAACACTTATCCTATACTTGGTCATTACTCTTAATACTTGGTCATTACTTCTAATACTTGATCCTTACATTAACTTGGTCATTACATTATTAACCATATTGATATGGTTTGCCCCATGGGTCCTACAACTCATGGATTCTAGCTTAGGCTTGGACCAACTTAATCTTTGGGCTTTTCATTAATAAACACTAATTGGTTCATTAATTTATGATTGGGCCTTAACATTTTAATCTACTTGGACTTGAATATAATTGTTAACTAATCTTCCAAGTCCATTAACATTACTTAATACATATACATATAGTTTATGTATTATGTTCGTATTCTAATTCATATAGGATTTATATACGATATTTCATCCTTTATACAAACTCGTATAATACTTCGTATTATACTCTTTTTCATTACTTTGCACAATACCAAGTATCATACACTTATTACTTATTCCTTACTACTTCGCCTTCCTTAATGTTTATAAATTAAGTCCGCAAGCGAAATATTACATTTTCCATAACTAGATTTTTATTACATAATCTATCTTACCTTGTTATTCCATCATTACGTATTTCTCAGAAATTCAAAAATATATCCCGAGCAAATACCAATGAATAGTGTTTTTCAGAAAATTTCTTGGAAAACTTTTATTTTCGTCTTGAAAATTCAAACACTTTAATTCATCCACATAGCTCAAATACTACGACATTCTAACATCAATAGGTTATACAATGACAACCATCTTGATAACACATAGAATATGATTTTATTATTATTTAATTTAATAAAATTATTTTACAATAAGATCCGAATTTCTCGGTCGTTACAGATCAAATTTCAACTGGGACTAAAGCATCGATCAGAGGCTGACTGAAATGTGAATCCCACATTGTCTGGGACTAAAGCATCGATCATCAGTAGGTCACTGAAAGGTGAATCCCCTGTTGTAGTCCTTGGTGTAGTCCGATAAGCCCATAATACGCTGAGCAGCTCCTCTGGCCTTCTTCCTTTTGCTTCATCTAGTCTTCGCTTGATCCCATTCAAAGACATCTTTTGGTCACCTCGACTGTCCTGGTTTGATTGTGGATGTAACTCTTGAAGTCTTTCTGTCTTTGAACCCTAGTTCTTTCAAAATACTTGAACTTGATCCCTGGCTGGTGTCCGTTGTCCGATATCACCACCTTAGGAATTCCGAAACGAAACACTACTGACTCCTTCATGAATTCAAGCATTCTTGTTCCATTATTAACCTAAGTGGCTTCGCTTCAACCCATTTGGTCATATAATCAATAGCGACTATAACAAAACTGACCTGACCTTTAGCTTTCGGCAATGGACCATGTATATCAACCCCCCAGACAGCAAAGGGTATAGGAGATAAGATCGAGTATAGCTCTTCTGGTGGCTGATGTGGGATTGGACTATTGAGTTGACACTTCTCACACTTCTTGACGTACTCCGTAGCTTCTTTGAAGATTGTAGCCTAGTAGTACCCTTGACGAAGTACTTTGTAGGATAATGACTTAGCATCCATATGGTCGCCACAGATGCCTTCGTGAACCTCCCGAAGAGCATATTCAACTTCGGACGGAGTCAAACACTTCAGCAATGGAGATGAAAAAGCCTTTCGATATAGATCCCCATCTATTAGAACGAAGTTAGCACTCTTGTACTTAACTTTCTTGGCCAGCATCTGATCTAAAGGAAGGATGCCATCTGCCAGATACTCGAGATATGGAGTCAACCAGCAGTTGGAATGATCAATACAGGATGTTGCAAAATTTCCAAGTAAACGGATCCATCAAAAATATTAGCATTCGTAGTAGCCAGTTTTGACAGTGCATCAACAATGGAATTATCGTTACGTTTGACCCCTTGAAACTCATATGACGAGAAATACTGAAGTTAATCTTTTAACTCTGTCAAATACTTGAACATTCTATGACCTCGAGCTTCGTATTCCCCTGAGACTTGCTTGACAACCAACTGAGAGTCACTGAAAATAACTATTCTCTGCACTTCGAGACTCTTAGCCAGTCGTAACCCTGCTAGCACTGCCTCATACTCTGCATCGTTGTTCGTTGCCCTGAATCCAAATCTGATGGCCTACTACACTTTGAATCCCTCTGGACTGGTCAAGATGATCCATGCTCCACTGATGTCCGAAGTAGAAGACCCATCTCGTACAAACGGTGTCTATGAGCTCTACTTCGCTAAAGAAGCTGCAATGACTCTATCGGACCCTTGACTTTTTCATGGCTTCATCTACTTTTAAAGCGAACATTCGACCACAAAATAAACCAAGGCCTGCCCTTTGATAGCTGTTCAGGGATGATATTCAATGAAAAATTGGGACAACTCTATTATCCAGGCAGCTAATCTCCCCGAAACTTTAGGTTTCCCCAAAACCTTCTTCAGAGGCTGATCCGTGAATACCACTAACAACCGACCCTAAAAGTATTGCCTAAGCTTTCGACTAGCTATCATCAAAGCGAAGTAAAACTTTTCAATATTTGGGTACCTTGTTTCAGCATCCCTAAGGACATGGTTTACATAGTAAACCGGGTGCTGCTTACCCCCAACTTCTCGCACCAAAACTGCTCCCACTGCAAACGAACTAGCAGCTAAATACAAATACAAAGGCTAAGCAGGAGCGGGCTTCACTAATAAAGGCGCCGAAGACAGGTATGTCTTTATGTTCTGGAAGGCGTCTTCATGTTCTGAAGTCCACTAGAACGTCTTTGCATTCTTCGGCCTTTTCAATGTGTCAAAAAATGGCAAACATCTTTCTGCCGACTTGGACATGAACTTCCTCAAAGCTGCAATCCTCCCGGTCAGACGTTGAACATCTTTAAATGACTGAGGAGTCTTCATGTTCAAGATTGCCTTGATCTTCTCTAGGTTGGCTTCAATTCCTCTCTAACTAACAAGATAATCCAGAAACTTGTCAGCTCCCAATCCGAAGGTGCACTTGGTAGGATTCAGCCTCAAGTTGTGATGACGAACTGTCTGAAAGCATTATTCTAAATCGTCCAAATGTTTTTGTACCATTGTGCTCTTCACGATCATGTCATCAACGTACACCTCCATATTTTTGCCCAGTTGATGTCGGAATACAAAATTCATCATTCTCTGGTACGTGGCTCCGGCATTGATCAAGCCAAATGTCATCTTCTTATAGGCATATACCGAACGATGTGTAATGAATGTTGTCTTCATTATATCCTCTTTGCACATGGAAATTTGATGGTAACCAGAGAATTCATCCATAAAGCTCAATAAAGCATACCCCGAAGTTGCATCGATGAGTTGGTCGATGTGGGGTAGTGGATAGAAGTCCTTCGGACAAGCTTTGTTCAAATTTCTATAGTCGATGCAGACTCGCCACTTCCCATTCTACTTCTGGACCAGCACCACATTCGTCATCCACTCCGGGTAGTCTATCTCAAAGATGAAGTCCGCAGTTAGCAGCTTTGCAATCTCTTCATCAATAATCCGCTGGCGTTCCGGAGCAAAAATTCTTCTTTTCTGTCGAACTGGCTTCTTGGACGGGTCCACCTCCAACCGATGCTCTGCTATCTTTCGACTTACCCCTGGCATATCTTGAGGCTCCCATGCGAACACATCTGCATAGCATCATAAAAGCTCCATTAGGTTCGTCCAGAGAGGTTCCGACAAACCCGAACCTATCTTTACAGTCTTGTCCTTTTTGTCATGAATGAGCTAGAACTCTTCTGTCTCCCAGCTGGCATGACCAATGGTTCTGAACTGCTTTAGGTGAAGGGCTCAATTTCTATCGCATCGTAAATGCATTTACCTTGACACCTCTCTACCCACAGCGATCCTTTGCATTCTGTAGCATCGTCTAGCTAAGTCCAAATCTCCAGCCACCTCCCCAACTCCATGAGCCATTGGAAATTTGATTTTAAAATGAGGAATTGAGGTCACGACTTGTAAAGCAGTCAAAGTGGGCCTCCCCAGGATAGCATTGTAGGCAGAATCTACATGCACAACATAAAATTTACAAGTTATTTCTACCTGTTGGGGAGCCGTATCGAAGATAATCGGCAGCTCAATAGTCCCAGCTACCTTGACTGGATCGTTGCTGAAGCCGTACAAAGGAGCCTCCTGCCCGATCTCCATCTTCCGCCCATCCAGATGCATCCTCTGGTAAGCATGGGCATACAAAATATCCACAGAAGACCCGTTATCGATCATCATCCTCTTCATGTCTACCGAACCCACCTGTGCTGTTATCACTAGTGATCCTTCATGGGGTTCAATGTGTTCAGAAGGGTAATCCTCACTAGTAAAGCAGATTATCGTACCTGGATAAGGTTTGTCAATCCTCAGGAGAGTACCCGCCACCGATATGACCGAATCCAGATATCCTCAACGCTTCTTCCCAATGACTTTGCCAGAAGTTCCTCCAGTTATGACATCGACCACATGCCTTCTTGGTTGTCGGGAGGCTGTGTAATGCTAAAGCTAACCGGTGAAGTTTGCTGAACAGGCTCTCTATCCCTTTTATGGGCTTCTTTGAGTCATCCTCACTGCAACATACTGAACCAAGGCACCCCCTTGAACCTTCCTCTCGATAAAGTCCTTCAGACTGGCACAGTCATTTGTATCGTGACCCGAAGCCTGATGATAGTCACAGTACTTGCGAGAATTGTCGGCTCCGGGTTTAAGGTTGTGCCGAGGTGGCTCATAGATGGGTTAATTTTTGATTTGATCAAGGATAACAGCCATGTCAGTATTCAACTGAGTGTACGTCCTATTCACTTTCTGGGCCGGAGCGGATGAACGACCTCCTCCTTGTCTCCAGTTGTTGTTATACTTCTTCGACCATCCTCCATAGCGGTCGTTATTCCCATCATTCTTCTTCTGACCCCCGTTAGTTCTGTCCCGATCTGTCTCCTTCAGCCTGTCCGAAGAAGGATGCTTCAGGATATTCATAGCCTCCTCTTCCACTATATAGCCTTTCGCCTTATCGAAAGCTTCTGGAAGACTCTTCGGGTGGTGAAACATCAGCTTCTTCACCAACTTTTCAGACTTCACCAAGTCCAACCCATTCTGAATTAAGCCCACTGCCTAAAAATCATTTAGGTCGGTCACTTGGCCAACTGCTTCTCGGAATCTCTTGACATATTGGCTCAAAGACTCATTCAAAAATTGCCGAACTTGTGCCAATGAACCTGTTGATTTTCCCCTTCTCTTGTTGCTCCCAAAGCGAGCATGAAACTTGCTACACAAATCTGCCCAGGACGATACTGAATCCGAAGGTAAAGTCCTCATCCACTATCTAGCGTCTTTTCGGAGCGTTGTGACGAAGGTATGACACTTAGCAGCATCGCTAAAGTCATAATAGTCCATCAGTTTGTCGAACGCCTGACTGTGGTCATAAGGATCCTCAGATCCATCATAGCTCTTCATGTGGGGAAACTTCTTTGTAGGATCAGCTTTTTCTTTGAGAATCTCCGTGGAAAAAGGAGATGCCTTCTTCCCCGAAGTATCCTTTACTTGTTGAACTTCGGCAAGCTGTTTCCGAAGCTCCTTCAACTCTTTGACCAGAAACTCTACTCCCTCCGGTTGAGACGAGACTTCTTTCTCCGACAACTCTCTCTTCTTTTGAGTAGATTGGCCCTTATTATTCGAACCCCCAACCTTCGAGGGACTTTTCTGTCGTAGAGTATCCATAGGGTGGTGTACCCTCGGTGGACTCTCCGGAGTATGACCCCTGGATCCGCTTCGGCGTGGGGCTCTATCGCTGTGGTGAGAATACTCAAGACAGGGTGCCTTCTTTGTATTCTTAGGCGTGTATTCTATGGACCTGCCCCTTTGTCTGCTTCGACCATGCTCCCTAGAACCGATAGGGTGGAGTTCCCTCTTCGATCTTTAGGGAGTAGAGCTTGTTGATCTTCTTCACTCCCGAGGCTGGCCTCGAGATTCATGACCCGAACGGGCAGGTTCCTTTCCTCTCATGTGCCCATGTTCTTCGGACTGAACATAGCTAGATGCTGCATCCTTCAACTCTGTCATCTGAAGCATCTGCTCAGCTATATCTTGTCTTTGTTTCAAAAGCACCTCCAAGGCCTTATCTGCCTCATCCGCCATCTTGGCTAACTTGGAGGCTTTATCATCCTGATCATCTCGGTGTCGGGTTCTAGGAGGTGTGCCTTCTACCCATTTCCGACCATGATCAAGTTCTTTCTCAGCAGTGAAAACCAGTCTTCTCTTAACATTACCGACGGCCCTCGAACGAGAACCTTCAGACGCACGTTTGGAAGTCGTACTGGCATGAGCATTGTTAGCAGGACCCAACCGGTCCTTAGTAGATACTCGTGGTGTAGACGAACTAACAGCCATCGGCTGACCTTTAGGTGTAACTGTTCTACCCTTCACCATGGATTTTAATATAGAACAACTAAGGTTTGTGATTGAAAAATATCAAGGACACTAGAACACAGCCCTCCTTCTAGCGCCAATGTTAATGACAAGATCTTTTCTCGCATCCCAATCTCGTAAGACACGTCTGATATCCTGTAGAGTAAACACGACAATCACCAAAAGCTTGACCAATTTGGACCATCGGGGATAGCTCGAAGCGTAAAGTCGATCTAAGCGATCACAAGGTTAACAATGGAGGAAATAATATCTAGTTCTTGAGAGAGAAAATAATTCAGTTATTTCTAACCTTTACGTGATCTTTGCTTCATATACTCCAAGCCCGGTTTCTTGTGCCACCCACTACTGTCTGACACAGCCCCCCAATCATGGTGATCTCAGCCGACTACTAGCAACTCACCTGCTCCATCCCCCCACTATTCTCCATCACCGGTCGACTAAATCACATTCACATTAATGCATGGCAGAGATAACAGTCAACTGTTATCTTTGTAATTATTATCGGTCAAAGTTTGTATTTAGATATTATTTGTCTAATGGATCAGCCCAAGTCATAGGCCCCATACATTTAAAGCATAATAAATATATCCCAAGGAATGGGCAAATTCAGTCCGGTCCAACGAGTAAAGCTTCATGGAGTAAGGGAGGAGCCCAATCGATCGGGCTCAAAGGCATAAAGTATTATGGCCTAACACTGACCGGCCTTACTAGCGAAGTTTTTTACTTTTTAGTGAAAAATTATGTATTAAGTAAAAGGTTAGAGTTCACAAGGAGCAATAACTTCTGATTCGCTGCGGTATTTCAACAATCACATGGTCCAGCTTAGCTTGGGGTATGTTTATAATGACACTGCATGACATATACACGACTATACAACTTCATATCCCCTGCTTTGAATGTTCAACAGGATCCTACCAATGGCAGCTGGAGAGGGGGACAAGGATCATGGCCACCGCAAGGGTTTCAAACCTTTTTAGAAGACCAAGTACTTTTTTTCTATGTCCCTCATCTTTTTGTCTACTTACTGAAGTCTGTCCTCCCTATTTTTTCACCCACTTCTTTCAGAATTTTTTCTCAGAACACGATATCATTTCTGATAGGACTGACTTCACTAGTTTATAATTTATACAATTCAATTCAAAAAAAAATCTTGTACCAACTACTAGGGATTGACTATATGAGTCATATATTCATATATCATTACACTGCTTTACTTTAGAATAATCTTTTTTTAAACCATGAGTCAACATTGCCATCAATAGATTGTTAGTTGGAACATGGATCTTTTCAGTTCATATAAACGATATGAGTATGCGTATGCTACTTAGGCTAAAACGCGGTACGCTAGGTGTAACACCCCCCTTTCCGAAATAGAAAGAGAGGTTACTCAAAACATAACAAAACTAATGAATTTAATAGCAAGGCTCAAAGCCACAAAAGAATAGTCTTAATAGCTGATAAATACCACAAGTCAACCATAATAAATCTCCAATTATCTCAAACCACAATCTAAAATAATTATTACAATTCCAAGTAAACTGACACATCAAGTCTAAACATAATATTTCTAAATCATTGGAATGAATGGAGCTCTCATCACACTTGCCCTTGATTCCCCGACACTGCCGGAAGAAAAAACACAAGCATAGTCAAATGCCCAAGACGGATATAGAATACAAATAATGAACCAAAATAACTAACTTTCAATTAAATGAAAAGAGATTTAAAGCGAACAAATTTAACACAACGAAATAATAATTTGAATCAAATGGTGGGTGTTGTTTTCACACCGAGCTCGAGAATAAAAGCAAATATATACCTTGCCACACAGTCAAGTCAAATAATACCACATAAGCAAATCAAATAATGCCACACATCAAGAAGTCACACACATTGGACCATGAATCCAATGCATGTAAAATCGGAAGGCGTGTTTGGCACAAACATCACCAATCCGCGGATGAGCGAGAGAAAACTAGGGAATTCGACCCATCGCCTCCCACAACAAAACACCAAATGGCCAACTCCCACCGGAGTACAAAAGCGGAGATGTCGTGGGTGATCACATCGCGCAGAAGGTGTCGTGCCTCGATTGTCAAGAGGACGTATCGTGGTACCCTTACAGGTGGTTATAGCTCAGATATTCCCTACGGTATTCTAACAAAATATCATGTCACAACACATTCGACACAATATTAACACAAATGGGTTCTAAAATGTACATGTTAAACTGAAACAAATCATCATCACCAGTCTCCAAAAATATACTAACATGTACATTACTACAATATCAAAATAAATTTATAGACATGATACACTAGTCTAAAGAGTTCAAATAGGAGTTCTAATATAAACGCCAAAACAAACTATCACAATAAATTGACAAGAAATAATTATAAGAGGCAATTCTAAATTTCGAAACGAATAACAAAACGAACAATTTAAAAATAAAAGAGTCTCATTGAAAGAGTACGGAATCCGTACCTGGATTAAGCAATGTAATACCCAAAGTTTATACTCCAAATTTGACTCGTTTAGACTCTCTCCGTTCAATCTAAATAATTTAATAAAATTTTATTGCAATCAAATCGTTAATAACATAATAATATTAAATTTATTATTAAAAAAATTTACAACTATGTCGGCAAAATTAATTAATTCAATTTAATATACATAGCTTCAATTTAATTTACTAATTCCATTTATAAGTTCATGGCCAAAAGTTTATTAACATATAGTAATATATATACCCTAAATTAACGAAACATACTTAAATTATCGAAATATAATCTATATATATATAAAGAATATTCGCCTGCAGCAAGTGCTGCAAGCCATCCCACACAAGGTATACTCCTTATTAATTACTTACAGTAGCTTTCGCATCAAAATCATTTCCTTATATATAATATTCATATAGTCTACTGCCTTTGTTCCTACATAATAATCCGGTAAACATTTATATACACATCCGGTCAAATCAATCAATCATTTATATTATTTTAATTTTAACTGTGAACTAAAAGAAATCAGCAACATCATTAATATACACAAGGCACCAAAACGGAAAAAGAAAACAAACAAACCTGATGTTCCTTTTCTTATTACTTCGCACGCAACTTCTCTCACAAATACAATAAGGCGGCTTGACTCCTCTTTCTCTTTCTCAGGTTATATAAGGAAAATAAGATTAGGTTTAGTTATTTATTTACATAAAAATAGATTTTATTAATTAATATATTTTATTAATTATCTTAATTATAATAGTATTTAATATTACCCACATATAAATTAATCTCAATTAGTTTTAAGGCCCAATTTCGCTAAATTAATTTGTCCATCACTTATTAATATTTATTAGCCCACACAAATTAAATAACTAGTTTGAACCAAAATAAATGACAAAGTCCAATTAATATATTTTAAACATAATTTTAAATGCTATTTATTTATTATATTATTATTATTTTATTATTTTTCCGGGTATTACATCACCTACCCCTTAAAAAGAATTCCGTCCCCGGAATCAAAAGAATGAACATACCTAATTATCAAAAAGATGTGGATACTCCGCTCGAATAGACTCCTCCATCTCCCAAGTGGCTTCCTGCTCCGAATGATTCTTCCACAAAACCTTAACAAACAGAATTGTCTTCCTCCTCATAATCCGCTCTTGACGATCCAAAATCGCCTCGGCTTGCTCCTCACAAGTAAGATCCTTCCAAATCTTATCGAATGGATATTGTACCACGTGCAATGGATGATAATGATAACTCCTCAACACTGACACATGGAATACATTGTGCACATGAGCTAGCTGTGGAAGCAAAGCTAACCAATATGCAACCTCACCAACCCTCTCCAGAATCTCAAATGGTCTAATATAACGCGGACTAAGCTTTTCTTTCAACCCAAATCGTTGAATGCCCTTCTAAGGAGAAACTTTTAGAAACACATGCTCACCAGGTTCAAACTCTAAAGTCCTCCTATGCTTATCCGCATAACACTTTTTCCGTGATCGAGCCGACTTCAATTTCTCCTTAGCCACCGCTACCTTCTCCGTAGTGATCTGTACTAACTCAGGCCCTTCTATGGCCCTTTCGCCAACCTCATCCCAATAAGTTGGTGCCCGACACTTCCTACCATACAATGCCTCAAAAGGTGCCATTCCAATACTTGCACGCCAATTGTTATTATATCGTGAAACTCAACTAGGCTCAAGTAATCATCCCAATTACACGACCACTCAAGTGCACAAGACCTTAACATGTCCTCCAATGTACGAATAGTCCGTTCGATTGCCCATCGGTTCTGAATGAAAAGAAGTACTGAAGTTGAGCCGAGTGCCCCAAGCTCGTTGAAACCCTTTCCAGAATCGTGAAGTGAACCGCGGATCCCGATCTGAAACAATAAACACCGGAGTACCATGATGTCTAACAATCTCCTGCTGAAAGATATATGCCAACTTATCCACCGAGTATCCCTCATGGATAGCCAAAAAATGTGCCGATTTGTTCAGTCGATCCACCACTACCCAAATGGCATCATTCTTCCTGAAAGTCTTCGACAAACCAGTCACAAAATCCATCGTGATATCCTCCCACTTCGACACTGGAATGTCTAATTGTTGCAACAAACCACTAGTTCGTTGATGTTCTATCTTCACTTGTTGACAAGTGAGGAACTTCCCAACATATTCAGCTACATCTCGTTTCATCCCATTCCACCAAAAATTCTTTTTCAAATCTCTATACATCTTCGTAGAACCTGGATGAATAGAAAATGGCGAACTATGAGCCTCAGCCAACATAGCCTCCCGAATGATTGGATTTGATGGTACACACAATCGCTCACCCAACCAAATCACACCGTGATCATCAATAAGAAACTCAGACTGCTTGCCATCCTCCAAATTCTACACCATACTCCACAATTCCCCATCTTCCTTTTGAGCTTCTTTGACCCGCGAGATAAGAGAGGGCTCCACTCTCATACCTACCAATTGCCCATCTGAACCTCGTACATACAACTCCAAATCGATCCGCTCCATATCCGAAATAAGCTGAGGTTATGTAATAAGGGCAGCTACACTCCCTGAACTCTTTTGGCTAAGAGCATCTACAACCACATTTCCCTTCCCAGGGTGATACTGAATCCTCGCATCATAATCTTTTAGAAGCTCCAACCAACGCCTCCGCCTCATATTGAGCTCCTTCTGAATGAAAATGTATTTAAGACTGTTATAATCGGTGAAGATATCACAACTCTCTCCATACAAATAGTGCCTCCAAATCTTTAAGGCAAAGATCACAGCTGCCAACTCCAAATCATGAGTGGGGTAGTTCACCTAGTAAGGTTAAAGCTGCCTAGAAGCATAAGCAATCACCTTACCGTGTTGCATCAAAACACACCCCAATCCCTTCTTAGAAGCATCACTATAAATTTGGTAACCTCCAGTCCCCGACGGCAATGCAAGTATAGGAGCTGTCACAAGTCGTTTCTTCAACTCCTCGAAACTCTTTTCACGCTCCTCATTCCACGCAAACTTCATTCCCTTTCTCATCAACTGAGTCAATGGTAAGGCAAGCAAGGAAAACCCTTCCACAAACCGCCTATAATACCATGCCAAACCCAAGAAACTCCTAATCTCTGTCACCGTAGTAGGTCTTGGCCATTTAGTGATAGCCTCAACCTTCGCAGGATCCACTTTAATGCCTTCAGCAGAAACAACATGTCCCAAAAATGTGACATGCTCCAACCAAAACTCACATTTAGAGAATTTAGCATACAATTTCTCTTTCTGCAAAATCCCCAACACTGTGCGAAGATGCTCCTCATGTTCTTCCTTAGACTTGGAGTAAACCAAAATTTCATCAATAAAGACAATAACAAATTGGTCCAAGTACTCCCTGAACACCCGATTCATCAAATCCATAAACACTACCGGAGCATTAGTCAACCCGAATGGCATCACCAGAAACTCGTAATGCCCATATCGAGTACGAAAAGTCGTCTTAGGGATATCTTCATCCCTCACCCTCACTTAATGATAGCCCGACCTCAAATCTATCTTTGAAAAATACTTTGCCCCCTAAAGTTGGTCAAACAAGTCATCAATCCTAGGCACCGTTGGAGACTTCACATCTCCATTGAAACACGAACTCTGGAGACTTCACATCTCCAAATATAACCTTCTTCGCCTGACAATCGATAGTGGCTTGGTGTTTATCCAACCAGACCATCCCAAGAATGACATCAAAATCTTGCATACTCATTGGAAGTAGATAAGCCCTACAAATCTTATCCCCAAAATTGATCGGACACCCTCGATACAAATCAAAAATAACAACAGAAGTCCCCATCGGGGTAGCAATAGACATAACAGAATCTAAAGACTGAGATGGCACACCCAGGTGCCAAATAAAAGACCGAGCAACAACGGAATGAGTAGAACTCGTATCAAACAAAATATACGCCTCACGGTTGCTAACTAAAAGAGTACCGAGAAGCGATTTGCACGACTTTCTTGCTTTGGTTATCGTCAAGGCAAACACTCGACCACCCTAACGCTGACCTCCATTGCCACCATTATCACCACCACTACCATTACCACGTGGCCCGGTACAATCTCTAGCCATATGACCCATCTGTCCACACAAGAAACATGCACCGCTGAGTCTGTGGCACTGCCTCCCTGGATGATTAGCCCCACAAGTAGCACAAGGAGCTATCGGAATGAGATTTTGGTTACCCCCACCAGCTGGTCCCGGATAATGACCCTGATTTTGCCCCTGCTGACGATTCTGTCCATACCAAAGTAGCTGAAGCTGACGATTTTGCCCTTGCTGAGGCATTTGCTGATAACCCCTGTTTTGATTCTGGCCACGCCACTGCCCTTGTTGACCACCACCGGTTCCTATTCCACTGACCACCCTGACTTCTCCCATGCTGAACTGAAGTTTGACCCTGCTAGTCATCTCTGTCCCTCTTTTGACTCCCTTCCAGTTTAGAAGACCGAAAGTCCTATCGCTCCATCTCAATATTCTTGGCCGTATTTGCCACAGCCGACACATCTGCGAACTTGTTGTTTATAAGATGTTGACGATACCTATAATGAATCTGCCACTTGAACTTCTCCGCACGTTCCGCTGCAGTCCCTGCAAAAGTTCCCGTAAAGCTTGCCATCCTGGTGAACCTCGTCATGAAATCCGTGATGGACTCATCATCTTTCTGTCGAATAGACAGATACTCTCTGGCATAGGCCTCTTTATTAGCAACTGGAAAATACTGCTGATAAAAGACCTCACAAAACTCGGCCCAACCAAGTGTTTCAACATAACCATCACCCTTTGTTATTTTCATCGCTTTCCACCACCTCTGTGCATCCCCTTCCAGCTTGTAAGCAGCTAGCAACACTTTCTGATTATCCGAGCACCCCAGCACATCAAAAATCTTCTATAGGTGAGCAATCCAAATCTATACCTCAATTGGAGTCGGAGCTAAACTGAATGCATATGCTTTCTGCTTCTGAAACCTCTCCAACCATATATACATCGGAACCACCTGCTGATCAAGACCATCTATATTCTCTTCCACTTCATTTTCTTATGGACCATTATTTCCCGGGTTCTCCTGTTCGGGAATTTCTGGTGGTGGCTGCTGCATTGCCTGTACAACCTGTGCCACCAACTGAGGTAAAGCCTGGTTCACCGCCTGATTCACCAAGGTAGCCAATTGAGCATTAAACCGATCATTAGGTTGCTCATTGGGCTGACCCTCGCCTCTTCCCCTATTGTTACCTCGCCTCCCAGTAACTCTAGCGGATCTACGAGCCATCTAAGAAAGAGATCAAGAACATAAACAAAGCAGATTAGAGACAAATTCGAACATAGCTTATATGATAGCTGAATAGAAAATCAAACAGAACAAAAACCTAACCCAGAAGTCTACCCATAACTCACAGGTCAAACCTAAATAGGTTTTCTACAAGAAAGAACCTATGCTTTGATACAAACTCTGTAACACCCCCTTTTCGAAATAGAAAGAGAGGTTACTCAAAACACAACAAAACTAATGAATTTAATAGCAAGGCTCAAAGCCACAAAAGAATAGTCTTAATAGCTGATAAATGCCACAAGTCAACCATAATAAATCTCCAACTGTCTCAAACCACAATCTAAAATAATTATTACAATTCCAAGTAAACTGACACATCAAGTCTAAACATAATATTTCTAAATTATTGGAATGAATGGAGCTCTCATCACACTTGCCCTTGATTCCCCTGATTACATGCCGGAAGAAAAACACAGCATGAGCCAAATGCCCAGTACGGATATAGAATACAAATAATGAACCAAAATAACTAACTCAATTAAATGAAAAGAGATTTAAACGAATCAAAACGAAATGAACAAATCTAACACAACAAAATAATAGGCTGAATCAAATGGTTGGGTGTTATTTCATACCGAGCTCAGAATAAAACAGAAATATACCTTGCCACATAGGCAAGTCAAATAATACCACATAGGCAAATCAAATAATGCCACATAGGCAAGTCACACACATTGGATCGCGAATCCAATGCATGTAAAATCGGAAGGTGTGTTTGGCACAAACATCACGAATCTGCAGAACAGAATAGAATAGAAAACTAGGGTCGACCCATAAGCCTCCCACAACAAAACACCAAAATGGCCAACTCCCACTGGAGCACAAAACAGAGACGTCGTGGACTATGTTGGGACAATGCATATTATTATTTTATGTTTTAATGTATATGCTCATGATTATTTATATGGTCCTTAAATGAATATATGTACAAGGACTTAGTGATAGATTAAAGTTGTTAGGTTGATCTAAGATCTTAACGTGTATCATTCTTTAATAGAATGTATAGATAGAAAAGATCAAAGCTGTTAGGTTGATCTTGAGATGTAATAGATAGGGTTCAAAGAAATTGTAGTGTATCATCTGATCAACAGTGCAGAAGTCAAGGCAGAAACATAGAGCTTAACGGATCGTAGTGTGTGCCTGCCTTGAAGGGACTCTTCAGAAATCGTAGAGTGGTCCCAACGTTTGCCAAGCCAACTCCACGATCGCAGTGTGCTGAAAGAAACATGAAGTTTACAAGTCAACGATTGTAGTGTGCTCTCGGGAACATAGAGTCAACAACACGAGCAAGTAAGGATCGTAGTGTGCAAAGGTTTAAGAGAAATCGTAGTGCTCTCTAAATGATAGCATCGGATCGAGCACCAAGGCAACAAGTCACACGATCCGAATCGTAGAGAATCATGATCCAAATCGTAGAGAGCATCATCATCTCCTATGTCGGAAAATGTCGAGCCTCGTGATTTGTGTAAAGGTAGATTTCAACATATGAGGAATGGATTCTAGACGCTGTAGTACTCATCAGTCCCAGAGTAAAGAAATATCCTTAGTATGCAACAAAGAAGCGTATTGAAGAAGCTAAGGATAGTACCATGGATAAGAGGGACAAAACACCTTTTCAGGTGGTAGGTGAGAAAGCGATCTGCTCGTGTCGGTCAAGGCGAATGCAATTTCAGAAGATGTGCAGAAATGTCTCCATCACAGTACAAAAAGTTTAGACGCATTTAATGCCACAATGGATGGATGCAATGGATAGTTTTCAACATCACATATATGCAGATCAGGCAGATGAGAGAGGACGAAGCGAGCATTGAACAAACAACATGAACATCTCTCTCAAGCTCAACTCTACGATCTGAGATATTGTAAAGCTTGCTCAGCTACTCAGTTCTTTAGAACAAGTGCTTACACAGCGACTGAGTAGCAACCATCAAGAACACAACATTATCAACCAACTGAAGAAGAGTACCAAGTCTGCTGGACTTGAAGAGTTCGTAGTGAACTGTAAGAAAGCCAAGTCTGCTGGACTTAAAAAGTTCAAGAGTGAAGTAAGAAGTTCCTGGGCGCTAATCTAGAAGGAATGTGTGATTCGAAGTTGTAATGATACATCCTTAGTGGATATCCTACTGTTGAGTAGAAGAGTGGACTAGGAGCTTTAAGTGCTGAACCACTTAAAATGATGATGTCATTTACATTCTTATCATAATCGCTATATCTCGTTATAAGCGCCATAATCGCCTCACCTTCATTACTCCATTGCTTGGTAAAGAAGATTAAAACAAACATTTATTCCGCTAAGTTTTAATCATTATCAAAGAATAAGTTTAAAACGAAAATATTTTTAAATATCTATTCAACCCCCCCCCCCCCCTTCTAGATAACTATTGTGCCAACTAGGAACTAACAATTGGTATCAAAGAAGTTCTATTTTATAGCTTACAACCTTTAGTAGATCCAATGGCACTGCATTTCAAGCTTAATACGAGGATAGGGAGGCAAAGAACCACCAATGTGCAATAACGATAAATTTGCTAACTGGAAAGTTAGGATCTGCAATATGGACTCAATAGATGAAGATCTATTTGAGACCGCTCAAAATGGGCCCTATATTCTAACCAAGCTTGCACCAACCAATTGCGATCCAAACCTATACGGATCAAAGTTAAAGAAGAGTGGATGAACAACGAGAAAAGAGTCATCTAACTTGATAAGAAAAGCTAAGAACATCCTGCTCCAATCCTTAGAGGATGATCTATTTGAAAATGTTGTAAGCAAAGAGAAACTGACTAATGAAGTTTGGGAAGCTTTGCTAATCATGCACGAAGGAACTGAAGAAGTTAGAGAGAACAAACAGTCTCTTCTAACACAGCAGTACGAAATGTTCGCTCATGTGCAAGGAGAAAATATAACTACCACCTATAAAAGATTCAATGTTCTGCTCAACTCTCTATGAGCATATGGAAAGGTCTATCCTAACAAAGATCTAACCATAAAATTCATGAGAGCCCTACCAAGCAGGTGGGATGCTAAGACCACTGCAATAAGAGAGTCAAAGAATCTCAACGAAATGACAGTTCAACAACTATATGGAAATCTCTCCGACATACTAATCGGAGTCGACCCAACGGTTGAAACCTTATCGGAAGGAAGAAGGAATGATAAGTGGTGTTGCTCTCAAGGAAACTGAAAGTGAATCAAAGATCAACACTGAGATTAACTCTGATGATGATGAAGACGATGACGATGACTTTGCTATGCTGGTAAAGAGACTAAGGAGGTTCATGCGATAAGGCGTAATCAAAGAAGCTAAAGAAGGTCAAAGAATTTACAGTTAAGCCAAGAGCAAATGAATGACCTATGCTACAACTGCAAAAAGCCTGGCCACTTCATCGCCAACTGCAACAAACCTATCAAAGAAGAACTAAAGAAGAAAACACATGCAGAGAAGGAATACAAAGGAAACAAGAGGCCTTAGAAAAGAGACAAAGGCCTGGTAGCTGGAGGATCGTGGAGTGACTCAGATAATGACTCAAATGCTGACTCCGGAGATGAAGAAGAACCACATATGGCTAATCTATGTTTAATGGCCAAACATGCAAAGGACAAACAAAGCCTCAACATTCATGATGTAAGTCTCGACGAGGTATTTGATTTCAACTCACCTGATGTAGACATGAATGACTTAAGAACTGCACTGCATGGCATAATTACTGATCTACATCAATACATGAAGTGGTTCAGAGTCTTATCTAAAGATCATTCACTTCTTCAAGAGGAAAAGAAGAAAGTTCAAGAAGAGCTTGAAACAGCCCTTCTAAGTACTAATCTTCTTTCCAAGCTTGAGACTGAGAATGAGACCTTAAAATGATTTAACACACTCAATGCACAAAGAGAGTCTATTCTAACCTCTAAAGTTGAGGACCTAGAGAAGACTATCTCTACATGGAACAAATCCTCATCGTCCATGGACTGCCTGCTCTCTAGTCAGAGAAGCACTTTTGACAGAACAAGTCTAGGCTTTGGGGAATTCATCTCAGAGCCTTGTGTGGAAAAGACCATGGAAACTAGCACTAGTAATGCCTCAAGTTTTGATAGAGGCATTGCCTTTGTGAAATTGTCACAATTGGAAGAGCCAGTTCAACCTTGTTCTACTATTTCTAGTTATACTCAGAGAAGTAAAGGATCTCACGATGGCCTGGGCTTCATAAAGGAGAAGAGTGACTCAACCTCTACTCACCAACCTCGAAGAATCGTAGAGTAAAGCAAGACCAACTCTACGAATCAACTGAGAAGGTATAGTAGAGGTAACGCACACTCATCACTATTTATGAAACCCAAGGACACGTGGAAGAAAGAGAATCAGTTTAACAGAAGGTTAACTAAAGAACCACACAAGTCCAAATGGAAGATGAATCATCATGCACACACAGGCATGCATCATAATAGATGTTTTATATGCAATAAATATGGCCATAGGGCCACAAAATGTTATTATAACTCCATGCAAGTGAGACCCAAGATCAGACAGATTTGGGTCCCCAAAGGTACTAACAATGAAGGACCCATGCAAATATGGGTACCAAAATGAAGGTTCAAATATCTTGACAGGAAAAGAGCTCCACGACCTCAACACGGTATCTCGGACGGTGGATGCTCGAGGCATATACGACAGGAACAAAGCTCTACTATATAACTACATAGAAAAGGAAGGTCCCTCACCATCTTTGGAGATAACTACCAAAAGACAAGAGGATATGGCTCACTGGCAATGGTGCAAAAGATCTTCAAAGCAAAGTAGCCTATGTGGAAGGTCTTCAACACAACCTTCTAAGTATCAGCCAACTCTGTGACAAGGGTCATCAAGTGACCTTCCTCAATAATCAATGTCAAGTCAAAGATTTGAAGACATCTGTTGTAAAGCTAACCGGGACAAGAGAAGGAAATGTCTACACAGTAGATCTTGGTCAACAAATCTCAGATGAGACAATATGTTTTCTGGCAAAAGCATCTGAAGAAATGAGCTCGTTTTGGCATAGACGGTTGTCTCACTTAAACTTCAAAAGCATGTCCAAACTGGCATCAAAAGACCTAGTAGCTGGCCTACCCAAGTTCAACTTCATGAAGGAAAGGCTACGTATAATGCCCGCTACTTGAAAGCGCACGGAAGCTCATTCAAGAGCAAGATTGCCAACTCTATTGACAAGCCACTGCAGTTGCTTCACTTGGATCTCTTTGGGCCAATCCTAACAACCAGTCTTGGAGAAAAAGATACTCTCTAGTCGTAGTCAACAACTACACTAGATTCACATGGGTATTCTTCCTAACTTCAAAGGATGAAACGAGCTCCGAATTAATCAAGATTTTCAGACTAGTGATGAATGAGAAAGGAGAGAAAATCAAGGCCATAAGGTGTGATCATGGCGAGAGAATTCGATTTCGAAATGGATCGATTACGCATGCATGCACAATAGGATCGGTCATAACTTCACCTCCTCGAACTCCTCAACAAAATGGAGTATTTGAAAGGAAGAATGAACCTTGATCGAGGTCGAAGAACTCTACTAGTCAGCAATGCCCATCTACCCTAATACTTCGCGTGGTTATCAACACCGCACGCTTATAATGCAGTAACGATCACTCATACACTCTACGATCAAGAAGACGCCCTACTTAATCGTGGAAAGCAAACTGAAAAAGGAATGAGCATGATGGGTGAGTTGAACTTCTTCCTTGGACTGCAAGTAAAGCGCATCAAGAAGGAATTTTCATAAACCAAGCCAAGTACATCAAAGACTTACTAAAGAAGTATGGCATGGAATCACCTCTCCCATGAAAAACACTAATTGCTCCTGCAACCAAGCTTCGACAAGGATGAGAAAGGTAAAAGTATTGATATCACCCACATGAGGTATGATAGGCTCTCTTTTATACCTAATCGCCAAGAGACCGTACATAATGTTTACAACATGCATATTTGCTAGATTTCAGGCTAACCCTAAAGAGTCACATTTGTTTACTGTAAAGAGGATCTTCAGGTATCTCAAGGGTACACCTTACTTGGGGCTGTGGTACCCCAAGGAATCCTCATTTGAACTAATAGGATACACAGATGCTAATTTTGCAGGATGCAAAATAGATAGAAAGAGTACCAGTGGCACTTGTCAACTTCTAGGAAACAGACTTGTGTCCTAGTTTAGCAAAAAGCAAAACTCAGTGTCTACCTCAACTGCAGAAGCTGAATATATTGCTGCTAGCAGCTGCTATGCTCAGATCCTATGGATGAGAAATCAGCTAGCTGACTATTGTTCGACTTCAAATCTATTCCCATACACTGTGATAACACAAGTGCCATAGCAATAACTCATAATCCTGTCATGAATTCTAGGACTAAGCATATAGAAATAAGGTATCACTTCATTAGGGATCATGTGCAAAATAGAACTATATCTTTACAATATATCCCTACTGAAAATCAACTTGTTGATGTTTTTACAAAACCACTAGATGAATCTAGATTTAATAAGTTAATAAGTGAGCTAGGTATGCTAAATCTATAACCATGAAATATATGCTCTAGATTGTGCTAACCATGACAGATACAAAGGCTGAACTCAAAATCGTAGACATGATCAAGGTAAGCTCACGATCGTAGAGCTGAAAAGAAGACTACCTCAACGATCGTAGCAAAGACTTAACTATCGTAGTGCAGACTCAACAATGACACAAGCCCCATCCACAAAGAAAATATGTATCCTGTGATGACAAGCTTCATAACATAGCAATCTCTCCAAGAGGGGGCTCAGGAACAAACCTAACCCTTGAATCTCTCCAAGAGGTTGGCCCTTCCTGAGCTGCCTTAAAAGGATGCTTTATCAAAAACTCTTCTCAAGGATTCGGACAGACTCGACGATCATAGGACAGACTCGACGATCGCAGGACAGACTCAACGAATGCTGATCACACTCAATGACTGCCAGATAGACTCGACGATCGTAGGACAGACTAGACGATCGTAGGACAGACTCGATGATTGCAGGACTACCTCAATGATCGTAGTGTTCCTAAGGACACCTCATCTCTGAAAAGGCCAAGGGCAAATCAGTACATTCCTGCATAGTCAAAATTGTAGAGCCAAGCAAAAATCGACACCTGTCCCACTAAGTGAAAAAGAGAGAGGAAAGTTACAAGTACAAATTGAAATCATGTTTTTTGAAATCTGAAGTTCAAAAGATTATCTCTCTCATCCTCTCTCTCTCTCTCTCAAAGAAAAACCCTAAATCAGCAGAAAACTCAATCGTATCTCACTTCCAACTACAGAATCAATGGCTGCTTCAAATGTGGTTTCAGGCTACAGACTCTGCTTCGACGAGTTCAAGACTGCTCCACCAAAATTTCATAAGACGCTGGCCTTACTGAAGAAGGTGGGTCTCGAAGAGGCTTTGAGCACCGATACACTCATCTATCCCAAGCTAGTGAAGGAGTTCTATAAGAATGGTGTGTTCGAACACAACACCATCACTACTCGAGTAAAGGGAGTAGAAATGAGACTAAGGGAAGAGGACTTCAATCTGGCCCTAGGTTTCAAGAATGAAGGGCACCCATTTTTAGACAGCATAAACCTCCAAGAGAGAATGAAGAAAATGCATCACAAGAAAAACCCCTCTGTAAAAGGATACAAAAAGAAGGAGTTCCCACAAAGGTATGAGTTCTTGGCTGACATTATTGGAAAATGCATATGTTGCAAAAGCTCAGGTCATGACTCGGTGAATGAAGCTCAACTTAAGCTCATGACGGCCATGTTTTATAGTATACAACTCAACTATGGAGCTGTATTACTCGAGTGGATCGACAGGTGGATCCTCAACTCGAAGAAATCAAAAAACCCTCAAAAAATTCTTTATAGGCATTTCATAAGTATCATTCTGCACTCAGCACTGGGTGACAAAATTGGGGATGAAGAGGGGCAAGCCATAAACCCAAATCGAAGAATGACCCAGCTGTTTTTTGAAAACTGGAAGAGAAACCCAGCAGAGCATGTTCGAATGATGACAAAATCCAGTGAAAGAACTGGGGATCTGAAGAACATATGCATTCCTGGAAACATGTCTGTTGTCAGGGAAGAAGAACAAGAAGGAGAAATCAACAAGGAAGAACCCTCTGCCCTTTCCAGAAAAAGCAAGGGCAAGAAGAAGCTAAGAGCTAGACAGATAAAAGAGCCTCAAGGATCTACAACTGATATTCTAATAGAGTCCTCTGATATAGAGACTCTGAGATTGCTGAGAAGGAAGCAACAGCAAGATGAAACTGATGAGGATCAAGCCACCATATCACAGATCCTAAAGAAGAACAAAGTTGGACATAAGTCCAAAAGACCATCAGTCACCTCTATCGTAGGGTCTCTGCTACTCACTGAGACAAGACCAAGTGTGGCAGAAAAGGAGGTAGCTGCTTCAAGTATAATGGTTACTCAAAAAGACAAAGCTAAGACTCAAGAGAATCTTGAAGTTGTGGCTAAATCCAGTAAATCAAGGAGAAAGCTAGTCAAGAAGTACATCCTTGAAAATGAAAAGGTTCTGAAAAAGGAAGCCGAGAGTGTAGCTGCAAAAGAAGAACTGTCCCAAGCAAATAAAGAGGACAGTGCTCCAGCTGAGGGGGAGACCCCTAAAATTTTCATGATAGAGAATACACCGGCTGAGGGGGAGAAGTCTACAACTCAAGAAGATGTTACAGCTGAGGGGGAGTTTTTGAACTCTCAAGAAAATGTCCCAGCTGAAGGGAATTCACTGAACTTACAAGAAGATAATCATGCTGAGGGGGAGCCTCATGATATCTCCATGGCAGAAGAAGAGATCCCTGCCAAAGATAAAAATGAATCAGTGCCAGACCATCCAGAGCCCATTGAGATAATGGAGTCCTCAAATGAAGATAAAGAAGAGGAAGAAGATGATGATGAGCTTGTAATCACTGGCGTGGGGAAAGCTGGATATAGGAGCTATCTATACACTCAAATGTTTTCCTATTTACCTACGATGGCATACCATCAAGCTCAAATCCTGAACTCATGGGATCACATGTTCTGGAGCTTTAAAGAGTATCCAGCCATCTTAGTTCTGGCTCATGGATTTCTAGGAAAAGTCATCTTTGCCAAGAAGCTGCTTACGAATACCTCTTCCTCAAAAGATAAACCTGAGGTACTGTCCATCCCTACAAAATTTCGAGTTAATCACTTACCATCATCTTCATTTAGCTATTTTTATGAATTCCCTCGATGGTTGGAAGTGAGTCTCAATCCAGTAAATCAATTTCCAGTTGTAGAATCCCAAAATTCTGTAACTGAAGAACCAAATGAAGTCAACTGTACTTTCCTCCCATAAATCACCACCTTTACGATTCCAGACTCCAACCACATCGTAGAGTCTCACATCGAAATCGTAGAGTCACCTATCCCGCACATCCAAACCCAAGCCCTCCATCGGACATATACCATCCTCCTCCTCAAATGACTACTTTAGTCTTGACCTTGCTCTTTACAACTTGAAAGATCAACCCCAGCATACAACCCCTCCAACCACCAATCCTCAAACCAACGATACTCTCCCAAGCATGCCTACAAAGGATGACTTGAAAGAAACTTCTGAGAAAATGGTCAAGTCTATAGAAGCAAGTTTGGAATCTCACTCTAATCTCATCAATATCCGACTGAATCAAATGATCACATCTACAAATAATTTCCCTGACACTATGAATACTGAACTTACAAAGAAGTTGAGGGAGATTATCCAAGAAATTCTTTAGAGCATGAAGGACAGAGATGAAATGCACTTCCAGATAGCTGCCAATCAAAGAGAGGTTGTTCTTGCAATGCAGAAACATCAAGAAAGCCAACATACCCTGATGCTGGAGAATATCATCAACATAAAAGCCTTTGTCTATGACTTCCAGAAATCTTATGCCAATCAGGAAAAACATAATGATATGATTCTTTCAGTTCTCCAAAACAAAGAAGCAAGATTTGAAAAACAAATCAAAGAAAATAGAGAGGACATTGCTCAAACTCAAAGCCAACTGAACGAGCTTGTCCAAGGTGTTAATCGGCTGTCTGCCGATATTTGAACCCTTGATGCTGACATAAAGGGGGAGGATAAAGGTAAAGGAGTTCAGGGAGGACAAGGCAGAGGTAGAGGAGGTCATGGAACTCAAGAACGGGGAAGAGGACAATATCAAGCTCAAGCATCACGAAGCCCTCCTACAAGATAATTCCATAGTCAGACTCAACGATCTAATCAATAGGGAATTGTAATGGCTATACCATTAAGCCGTCAGGAGTCAACTCTCAGCTCACAAGATGTGTCTATTGTACGCATAAGAATGCCAACTGGAGATCCTACATTCATGCACAGGCATGAGGAGAATCCAATACTAAGTGGCTAATTTTGGAAGAGTTAAGCGAAATGAGGAAGCTCAAAGAAAAGAAGGGCTTAGAGTACGCCAACCCACCTCCACTAAAGAGGTCAAAGAAACAAAGATAAGTTGAAACTTAAATTTCCTATTGATGTAATGCTGAATTGTAATATCTTCTGATCATCAATAATTTCATGCTTATTCTCTAGAAATTTCAGCTGCTCACTGAAATACTAAGTCATGTTTAAATTTTCTGCAAATGCATCTAGTCACTAGTAATCATGACAACAAATCTCCTTGGTTATGTCAACATCAAATAAGGGGAGATTGTTCGGAGAATGCATATTATGATTTGATGTTTTAATGTATATGCTCATGATTATTTGTAAGGTCCTTAAATGAATATATGTACAAGGACTTAGTGATAGATCAAAGTTTTTAGGTTGATCTAAGATCTTAATGTGACGCCCCCAAAATTAGGTATACATCACCCATCTTGAGTCACCAGATACATGGTACAGAATTCAAATACAACTTAATAATACAACTGTCATGTACAATACGACAAAATATATACTATGAGTTTGAATACAAATATTGTCTACTAGAGAGTATACAAACTCAAAAGGAGTTCTCATTACAATTATTATCACACTATTTCACAGAATAGTGAGGACTATTAATGCACCATCTAGGACCATCACTCCGTTCTCCGACTCGTCCCAGCAATATTCTCATTTCTTGAGGAGAACAGGTGAAAGAAAGGGTGAGCTCAACTAGCCCAAAGAAGAAATATTATGACTAAAATAATGCGTAATAAATTATCATTAGCACCGAAAATGTTGTTAAACTCGATATAATATAACAAACATCAAGTTTAATGCAATGAACAAGCAATCCATTAAAAGAGTCAAGTAGAGAATAAAATCTACTATCTTTTATGATTTAAAAGGCTTTTCATCACTTTTATCGCTGGGACTAAACTTAATAAATAATCCACATCATCGAATCACCTCGCACTACGTACCAAGGATATTCTTTAGTATCAACGACCACAATTATCCATGCACTACTGCAAGGCAAGAATATTTGTGTATTCATTAATGGTCATGATCATACCAACAACCGTCCATCAATGCACTACGGGCCAATGAGGACTTTTACCACATCATTTGTAATATTACGGTCATGATTACACTGAATAATCCCTGGTCATAATCATACTAAGTCCATCTATGCACTACAGGCCACAGATGACTTTCAACAAAATATAAGCATGAGGATGATGACAATGATATAAGAATTCAATAAAACAAGTTCAAGAATTAATTTGTCCAAGAACCAATCACGTCCAAATTATCAACATGATACTGCTTTGTAGAGTAAAATTCAAGAATGCTCAGAAGAAAATTTCCATGAAAAGATACTGGATGAAGCGCAAATATCAAGGATATTCCACTAATTTCATGGAGTATAGAAGTCAAAACTTTAACCAACTAAGTATAATAAAGAATGGAATAACAAAAGAAATCACCATGCATGCGGTACTTCAGATGACAAAGTTATTCCAAGTAATAATAATAACGGAACCTGTGTCCTGCAAAATTCAAGACCGGCCAGGATGTTCCAACATGTAATAATAAAGAATGGAATAACAATGAAATCACTATGCATGCAGATTGCAGATGTACAAAAGTTATTCCAACAAAATAATAAAGACGGAACCGGTCCCGCCAGAAAACGCATGCACGTGATATTCCAATGAATAATAAAGAATGGAATAACAATAGAATTTAACCATGTATGTGGTATCAGATAAACAAGTTATCCCAAAGCAGAATAATAAATAATGGAATAATGTAAGAATTTCACCAAGTATAGGGTAGATCATAGCGATACAAAGTTATTCCAACGTAATAATGAAGAATGGAATAACCAAGTTCTCTTCATGAATGGTAAAGAAATAATAATTTTACGAGTACAATAAATAATATTCCCTACCTTAGAAAAGAAGAGTAATCGGATATAGAAGTAGCGAAGTAGCAGTAACACTTTTCTTTTTTCTCTCTATTGTTTCTCTCTCTAGAGTTTTAGTGAATTCGTAAGAAATAATGAATGAATGAGCTTCTATTTATAGAAAAATAGATTGCATATAGTAACTAACTCATGAACGGTCCGTATTGATTTACTTTAATCTAACTATCCATATTAAAAGCAAAATCTTTTAAATAAAATATAATATATTCTATTTATAATCTAATAAAACGAATAACTTTATAAAAGATTTTACTATGCAAACACCATACAGCACTACGCAACACTATGCATAATAAAATATAATATATTCTATTTATGAATAACTTTATAAAAGTATTTTGTTTTATATAAAATGATTTTTACTATGCAAAAATACTATGCAAAACACTATACAACACTACGATAATAGGATATAATATATTCTATTTATAGAATAACTTTATAAAAGTATTATGTTTTATTACATTAATAATACTAATAAAACAAAACCGAAAGTGACTTATCACGTAAAGATCTAATCAATACCGTGTGCTACTATGCAACCACGCCAGACATCGCATTTCTTTAACACCGTGTTTCAACAGATTAACAGTAAAACTTCCGCCATTATTTCCATAAAATATTTTGTCATTTTCTCAATCCGACAATAATTCGTTGCTAGGGTCCACCAATGATTGTGTAATCGTTGTATGAATATTCCCCTGTTAAAATGAATATTCCCTACCAATCGAATATTATATAACTTATGATTTTGCAAAAATTTATAAATACTACCCACAACTATAACATTATATCAAATCCACATCATAGTATTCAAAAAAATTATTTCGAGAAAATTAAATATTTATTCATAAAATCTAGGGTCTCACAATCTCCCCTCCTTATGGAATTTTGTCCTTGAAATTTACGTACATACTTGGTATGCTGAATAGGTGAGGATACCTCGACTTCATTTTAAATTCCAACTCTTGAGGTATAACCTTTGAGTGTTGAATACGATCCTTCTTATCCAGGATTTTAATACGTATCTCCTCAAACGTTAAATCATCCGCTATCTCGTCCGGCTCTAAATTAATAATGTGGTTCGGGCCATCCACATATTTACGTAACATCGATACGTTAAAAACGTTATGAACATGCGACATACTTGGCAGTAAAACGAGTCTATAAGCCACAGTTCCTACTCAATTGAGGATTTCAAATGGGCCAATTAAATTGAGGGTTGAGATTTCCTCTCTTCGTCGATTCTTGCTTCTAGAATAACGCCTCTTGAACCTTCTTCTTCACATTCATCACTCTGAGTATGTAGCTTGAGCGGCTTTAAGTTTATCGATTAAAGTTGATTCAACTCGTATATTCGTTATCTTCACGTGGGTTCGTATATTCGCATTTGTAACCGCATACGATCTTCTACTCAACGTGTCAGCTACCACGTTCGCTTTCCCACGATGTTATTGAATGGTACGATCGTAATCTTCAACAGCTCGGGCCAACGTCTTTGGAGCATATTACGTTCATTTTAGTTGAAGAAATATTTAACGGTTTTAGAAATGGGTTTTGTACTTGGGTCAATAAAAAAATTGATTTCACGCTCTAGGGGTAGGCTAAGAAGTCTTCAAGAATACGTCAAGAAATTTATTAACAATAGAAATATCGTTCAAAACTGTGACCCTCATCCAAGACTTGGATAGTACGTCACATTAATACCTATCAACTTGCCATCACATCCTTCACGCACATCGCCATGTAAAGTCCGGCGGTGCATTCCACACAAGAAAGTCAACAACGAAAAAGAACCGGGGCTCTTTATTTATGGCTTTATATGACAATGATTAACTTTCTTTGGTTTGGTTGCTTGAATTCGCATAACAAAGTTGGTTAGGAATATGAAAGATAACAACCTTCACGAAAAACATGATGGGTAGTTAACCAATCGATTCCCTCAAATTGCATCAAAGGCAAGTATTTTCAAAGAGATACGATCGACGTGTAACGTGAAAGTGTTGATTTGAACAAGATTTATAAATAGTGGAGGTAACGAAGGTTTCTCCCAATGTATATATCAAAGTCTAACTTCTCCTGGAGTTAACTTCAAACATTGAACACAACTAGGTGAAATAAAAGAGTAAGTAGAACCCCAGATTTAACACGGTATAAACTTCGCAAGAGTTTATGACTAACATACCCATGATAATTTTATTCGGGTTCCTCGTCACAAAAAAACGCTCTCTTAAACCACGGCTTTGGCTTGTGCTGGGACATCCTTTGGCATCACTATCCCAAATTGGAATCGACTTCACCATACGACAAAATCGAGCTAGGTGACCTTCTCTTCCGCAATTAAAACACGTTTTGATCTTTCGCTTGCTTTGACGGATGTGTCCCTCTTGTCCGTGATTTGAAACATACGATCGATGGTCGTTCTTCTTCCATTGAAACGGTAGTCGTGCCGACGCCTTTACGTCATTGTTGAACCTTTCTTCTTGAAATGTCCATTCTTATTGTTTTGGCCATGATTACCACCGAAGTGGTTACCACATGGCATGTTGATTCCCTACATGCTTATTGTCATCGCTTTGATGATCAAGTATCACCCCAGATTATCATTTTTGCTTACCGCTTCTTTTGGTTGCATTGACTCGTTATCGCGCTCCACTAATCGAGCCCCTATTTACAACATCCGAATACAAACACGCTTTATGAGAAATAAGATATCGACGTATCTCCGCTTCAAACCTCTTAAAACATCCGCGTATTCTCTTCATTATCAACCAAGTGGGACGCAAATCGGGACAACTCGCAAACTTGGCTTCAGATCATGACACGATCATGTTGTTTTGCTCCAACTTGATAAATTCCACCTTCTTCATGTGACGTAATGCTTTGAAACTACTTGTCATTGAATGCGGCTCTTTGAACTTCTCCCAAGACATCTTGAAAGCGTCTAATTGGGTACGCTTTTACTGATTCCCACCGTGGATCCGCCTCTTCACGTTAACATAAAGGTGGCAAAGGAACCTTTGCTCCTCAAGCATCCCAAGACATCAAATATCTTGGTGATTCTGCTTTAACCACGCTCGCCTTTAAGTGGTTCTCGCTTTCCCAAAAACTCCTATGTGGTCCCAGCTCCTTGAATTTCTTATGGTGACCAACCATGGGTTGCCATTGTTTCTCC